>JAKTPG010000006.1:0-258199 GCA_030557505.1 Ogataea maris
CAAAAACAGCATCCAGCTTGTTGGATTTGATCTGTCTGAGAAGTTCCATAGCAGGTCAGGGCACTATTAGAGAAACAGAAGGCAGCGGGGGAGGGGGGGAGTTGATAAAGTTTTTTTTGTGGAGAAACAAACAACTTTTATAGGGAGTGAGGGAGAGCTGCCAAGGGTGGGATCAGGAGCGGAGAGGGGGAGCGTGGGAGGGACAGCGTCAGTGTGTGTGTGTGTATGTGCAGGCCGTGATGTCAGCTTGGTCGTCAGGGCGGGGCGACGGGCGTGGAGCGGTCTGTTTCTGGCGGGGATGGGGGAACGGGGAGAGACGTTTTCTTGCGCTTCACCGGGGAAAAGGGCTAGGAGGAGTGAGAGACTGTTTTGCTAGCCTCCCATGGCATTTTGCGGGGGACAGAGGGAGAAAAAGCGCCAAACCGGGGATTCGCGAAATTCCCGGGGAAAAAAGTCGCACTGCGCGAGTGCCGCGCCGACCGACGGAGGCGTCCGCGCCGTTTTGCTGCCAAAGGGGAAAAAAGAAACAGGGGCGGAAAAAAAAGAACAAACGGAGAAACACACACACACACACACACACACAAGATTCTGCTGGTGCAGGGATGGATCTACGTGCATTTTGACACTGGGGGGAGGGTGTGGGGGGTGCCTGCGCTAGGTAGGGCTGGCCGGCCCGCCTGCTAGGCTATTTTGCGATTATTTCTGTCTTTTTGTTTTTCGGTGTGGTTCTTCTGCGCAGTAACGGCGGCTAACGGGAGGCTGCCGCCAGAACGGCGACAGTTTCGTTAGCCGCAATTGCCCGCGCGTGCCAGCGGTATATAAGGCCAGGCGGCCTGCCCGCCCGCGTGCCACATGTCAGCAGGGACGTTAGGGGTGCTTCTGTAACGCCGTCTGGCGCTTTTCTCCTTTCCCCGGCGGCCGGGGACGCGCACCGCACCTCTGGCGGCCGCACGGACCCTAACGCTCCGAAAGGCGCTCGCTGCCCCCCTGCTAGCAACACATTAGCGGGGCGGAAATACCAGGGATGGCAGGAAGCAAGAAAAAGAAAGCAAAAAAAAAAAATGCTACGCAGTGGTGGTGCCTACTCCCTCCGCAGCCCAGTATTATGTATATATAAAAAAAAAACAAAGTACAGCGAACGAGCGGCCTGCACGCACACTGCTGTTCTCCCGCTCCCCGACTGCTCCTGCCGCCTGCCCAACTCAATCCAAGCTTGACACCCTCCAACCAGGACCTCAAGTAGCTGCCGGAACGCGAGCACGAACCACAGAACACGATGTCCGAAATCCAGACCCGCGCAATCAACACCATCAGAGTGCTCGCCGTAGACACGGTGGCAAAGGCCAACTCTGGCCACCCAGGAGCCCCAATGGGTCTTGCGCCTACGGCCCACGTCCTCTGGTCTCAGATGAAGTTCAACCCAAAGAACCCGGACTGGATCAACAGAGACAGATTCGTTCTTTCGAACGGCCACGCTTGTGCCCTCCTCTACTCCATGCTCCACCTCTTTGGCTACGACCTCTCCATCGACGACCTCAAGCACTTTAGACAGCTCAACTCCAAGACACCAGGGCACCCAGAGATCGAGATCCCAGGCGTTGAGGTCACCACCGGTCCTCTCGGACAGGGAATCTCCAACGCTGTAGGTCTTGCAATCGCCCAGGCCAACTTTGCTGCCACCTACAACAAGCCAAACTACAAGCTTTCGGACAACTTCACTTATTGCATCTTCGGTGACGGATGCATGATGGAAGGTGTTGCCTCCGAAGCAATGTCGCTTGCCGGCCATCTCCAGCTCGGAAACCTCATTGCCTTTTACGATGACAACAAGATCTCCATCGATGGAGGCACCGAACTTGCCTTCACTGAGAACGTCTTGGACAGATTGGTTGCCTATGGCTGGGAAGTCCTTAATGTTGAAGATGCTGACACTGACACTAAGTCAATTGCTGATGCAATTGCCAAGGCTAAGCTTTCTTCAAAGCCTACATGCATCCGTGTTGCCACCACCATTGGATACGGTTCCTTGAACGCTGGCTCACACTCTGTGCACGGCTCCCCTCTTAAGAAGGATGATATCATCCAGCTGAAGGAGAAGTGGGGATTTAACCCAGAGGAAAACTTTGTGGTCCCATCTGAAGTTTATGAGTACTATGGAAAGATCGCCGAGGCCGGTGCTGCCGCAGAGGCTGAGTGGAACAAACTTTTCAAGGCTTACTGCGCTGATTACCCTGAATTGGGCGCTGAGCTAGTAAGAAGATTCGCTGGAAAACTGCCTTCCAGCTTTGAACAGGTTCTTCCAAAATACTCACCTTCTGATTCCGCTGTTGCCACCAGAAAGCTCTCTGAGACTGTACTAACCGAGATCCAGGAGCTGCTTCCTGAACTGTTTGGAGGTTCGGCCGACTTGACCCCATCTAATTTGACTAAGTGGAAGACTGCTGTTGACTTCCAACCACCATCTACAGGACTGGGTGACTACACGGGCAAGTATATTAGATTCGGAGTAAGAGAGCATGGCATGGGTGCTATCTTGAATGGTATTTCCGCTTTCGGAGCAAACTACAAGGCCTTTGGTGGAACCTTCTTGAACTTTGTCTCCTATGCTTCTGGAGCTGTCAGACTATCAGCTCTTTCTGGTCATCCTATCATTTGGGTTGCTACTCACGACTCAATTGGCTTGGGAGAGGATGGCCCAACCCATCAGCCAATCGAGACTCTTGCCCATTTGAGAGCCATTCCAAACATGATGGTGTGGAGACCTGCTGACGGAAACGAAACCTCGGCTGCCTACTTGAAGGCTATTGAGTCTACTCACACACCTTCTGTCATTGCTCTCTCTAGACAGAACCTTCCTCAACTTGAAGGTTCTTCGATCGAGAAGGCTGCTAAGGGTGGGTACGTGATTCATGAAGCAGCTGATGCCAAACTCATTCTTGTTGCCACAGGTTCTGAAGTTTCTATCGCAATCGATGCTGCCAAGATTCTTGCTGGAAAGGGAACCCCTACTTCCGTTGTCTCTCTTCCTGACTTCCATACTTTCGACGCGCAACCTGCTGAGTACAAGCTATCTGTGCTTCCTGATGGAGTTCCTATCTTGTCTGTGGAAGTTATGTCTACTTCTGGATGGTCCAAATACTCCCACGCCCAATTTGGTATCAACAGATTTGGAGCCTCAGGAAAGGCCGATGACTTGTACAAGTTCTTTGAGTTCACCCCAGAAGGTATCGCTCAGAGAGGTGAATCAACTGTCAAATTCTTCACAGGAAAACCATTGATCTCTCCTCTGAACGTTCCATTCTAGTCGGCGTATTTACTATGTCTTTGGAGACAAATATATGTTCGGCGACTTTGAAGCTTCATTTCTGAAGCCAATACATAATGTAAAATGAACCAATTGCGTTTCTATCAAAAGCTAGTAAAGTACGTTATTTCCATACGTCCTGTAATAGGTCCTCATGGTAACTTTTATTGCTCACATTAGTTGATGTACTTGGCACGGCCCATACGTTATCTGATGACCCCCAAGCAGGGGCCACAGAGCTGGGTGCTATATTGGAAGAGTTGAAGCCTGTATTGCCCTGTGTGCTCGAGAATGTGTTTTGTGTAGTCATGTTTGGAAGAGACAGAATTGAAGGGTTTGAGGCCTGGGATGGCGTGGAGTAGAGAGACAAAATTGATTTCTTCAGATCGGGTCTCGCATTTCTTTCGAGTTGCTGCGGTTGTGCCTTTGGCTTAGGGGTCTCTAGTAGCGAAGCGGACGAGCCTAATCCACCTGCATTTCCAAAGGACACAGTAGTCGGTTGCGTAGTGCTGGAACTACTCACCTCTGAGCTTGACCGGAGGCTGGGCTGAGAGTTATTGAAGTCGAGTAAAGAGCTCGAGGGCGCCTCTGAGACTGCTTTCTTTTCGGCAGTCTTTGTTTCCAATGGAGCAACGCCGGCAGAGTGGATTGTGCGTGGGTCCGGGACATTAGAAGAGCTGCACCATTTCTTGAGGTCGTACTTCGTTTTGATGAAGTTCTCTATCTTTGACTCATCTGGAACATAATTATCCGGCAGCTTGCCTTCCCAGTACGAGTTTGCCTTAGAATTTCCCCACATCACCATAGATTTCACCTGCTCGTCAGTCCATGAGTCGAGATCAACGGATTTAACCCTGGAAACATGGGTGCCCATACTTCTGTGAATGCCAGAGCACCGGATACAGATGAACACTCCAAGGTTCCACGAGGCCCATCGCGGGTTCTTAGCTGTCTTGCAGTCGGCACAGAACCTGTTCGACTGCTCTCGAAGCAGAGTGCGCAGGATCTGCTGGTTTTTTTCCGTCTGCTGCTTGCGCGATGCGGCACTGTAACTCATGGTAAGGATGGCGCTCTACCGAGATGAAAAACGAGAATCTGGACGGGCAGGGTGGTCCATGCTGGCAGTGAAACATCACACGTAGGCTTTTGTTTGCACCAAGATCTACAAATTTTAGCAAAGGAGGAAAATTTAATTAATCAAGGTCGATCGACGCCAAATGACAGATATGACGCAGGCATGCCGTCTCTTCCAAATGTGGTCGATAACACTCAGATGATGATAATAACTTAATATATCGGGGCGGGCTTGCTTATTTAATAAGCAACCCGATTTCTCATTTCAGAAATGCGCCGATCAATGTCTTGAGGACTTCTATCCATCGTCGCCGCAATGCGCAAGCGTCTGTCGCTGTCCATTCCATAATACTCCTCGATGATGTCACCGTCAATGCACCCCTTCACAGGAATGTAGTAGCTCCGAAATTCCAGGTAATCTCTCTTTGTCAAAAGAGTGAGCTCCTTCACTATATGCTTCTGAAGATCTCTGAAAAAGGATACTTCTCTAAGCGAGGTTAATGGTTGCAGACAGCCGATAGTTCCCTGTAAACAACTGTATATAATCCCCTCTGCACCTCCTATTGTCAAAGAACCTCTTTGAAAACTGGTTGGTATATCTCCCACAAAGAAGTTGAACAAATTAGCGAATTTGTCCGCTCCAGATGCACCTTTCTTGGCTCGTCCAGATAGAAGGGCACCATGATTGTCTTCATCACTAAGCTGTGATATATCAGATGGACAGCGCAAAATGAACATGCTTCCAAATCTGTCACCTGCCAGAACTGTATCATAGTCCAGCATCATAGCTCGTGTTATGTGCCTCTTGATAGTATCATCAACAAATTCAACAAACATATTTTCCAAAGGTTTATAAACCACCATCCTAATACTTTCCCTTATATCAGAAATAACCACTCGGAACCCTTGAGTTTGCAAGTCCACAATCTCATTGCAGGTGAGTTTGATGGAGCAGCTCTTGAGTAGCTGTTTTTGCCCCAAATCGTAAAGGGTCAAACTATTCTGGGCCCCAACAAGAAGCTTTTCTTGAAACTGAGTAAGAGATAAGGCAAGAGCATCTGTTTTTGTCTTGTGCACAAATTCAAGCATTCCATCCTTGATCTTGTAAACTCTCAAAAATGCTCCTGCATTGTTGTTAGGATTTAGCTTCAGATTTTGACACGAAGAGACAACAACGTATCTTTCCGTCGGTTGCGCTGAAAAAGTAACACAGCAAATCTTGAGAGCAGTTTCATCACACAGTTCCAGTGTCTGAGACACAGACCTTTCATCCACTGATACTACCTGTATACAGGAAGCCCATGATCCGCTTTTTCTTTCATAACCAAACTGTTGATTATACTCTTGCTTATCTTCATCAATCTCTGAAGTAATAAGTTCTTCCTCTTTTGTAGAACAAACTATGTATGGCGACTTTGTATTGTAATCACCTTCAGCGATATATATCATGCCATTGGTATCAGAGAAATCGCTCATGGCTTTCGGGGTATAACGCAAAGCAATACTCTCAATCAAAGTATCATTCTCAAGCTGATCAATGGTCAAAACGCTGAGAGTTTTTCCATAAACAGCAAGCACACCATTAGACGGAATATCCTCACTCTTCAGAGCTGAAGCATGTACAAAAGGCGGCTTGGAGAGGGGAGTAATACGAAAGTGAGAGTTGTGAGTATGTGCCAAGTAAGTTCGCGTGGAAAATATCACAACCGCATTTTGTCCCATGATTCTCAACTTCTCAAGCTGTACGGCTTTGGGGCCTGTGTATTTAGTCCTGGAGTTGGATAATTCGCCTGTTATTTGATCCATTTGGAATCTTGCATAAACACCATTTTCCATGCCAATATTTGCATAAAGTGATGTTTTCCGAACATGATTCTCAGACTCATTATCATTGCCGTTATCAAAGGATACATCCTCCATCCAGCAAACAAGCAAGGAACTTGCAACTGAGCTGAGCTGCTGGGTCGTGACTATACCAAGTGTGTTTTCAGGGCTGGTGGATAACATTGTCAAAGACTGATCTCTACAACCAATGAGGATAAAAGGGAACCTGGAGTGTCCTTCACGCAGTTCACCTATTGAAATTGCTGTAACTTGTGCGGCCATTTCCTTCCGCTCACTATACTCTATTAAATTGTCAGAATTGTCAACCTCAAAGTACACAATATCCCTGTTTGATAGGGCCAGCACAACTTGCGTATGTGTATGTGAGGCATACACAACCTTGATTCCTGTAGGAGGACGCCAGTCCACCGTTTTCATCGGTTTTGTTCCTTTATAAAATATGTGTCGCAACCCGTCCCGATGAATCTGAACAACAGTCTCTATCCCCACCTGTTGAACTCCGATTGTTTCTGCGTTATTGTCAAATCCGGAATCCTCAACTTCCTCAACATCTTCTCCAACGCTGAGTACCAAAGTTCCGCTAAAAAATGACAAAACTATAAATTGATGATAACCAGTTTGACTACTCAAGTTTGTTGAAAATACTTTATGCACAGTGGAAGGAAGCTCCTGGCTTACAATTTCTGTGAAAGGAAGCTCATGACTAAGTATTTTCAGGGCTGATCTGGGACCAGTTCCACAAAGCGAATGGATCACTGGAAGGTTTATTGTGTTCCCAGGGTCGTGCAGCCTAGCGTCTATCAATGGATTAATATTTTCCACAATGCTAACTAAATTGAGATTGTCAAATGGTTTCACCTTGAAAAATACGTCATTATCATTCAAAGCTGCTATTTCATCAGGATAATTTGATGATTTTAATGTCTTTTCATCGGGGTTGTCACCAAGCTTTTCAAACTGATAAATGTAATGGTCGCCACTTTCACAGCTACCATATAAAAATCCAGCTCGGAATATCAGGAGAGTTGAGCATATTGGCATTGAATCAAAATACTTGATTTCGATGTCATTCACGACCCCGCCTTCCCCTCCTGACTCATCTGAGTCTTGGGGGATATAGTCAATCGTTACTTTGAAAAGATCTCCTGATTCGCTCTGGAGCAGCGCAAAGAAGGCGTTTTTCAGCTTATGAACTACACCACAGATAATTTGTGATGGTTCACTCTGGCCTTCTCGTCTTGGTATCGGTACATTGTGTGTCATTTTAGAAAGATATTTGTATTGGATAAGCCCCTTGGAACAAACAAGCACGCCAGATGGACCGTCTATGCCTCCAGGGATAGCAAGCAAAAGAGATGCGCTGTCAAATGTCTCCTCGGAGTACCTCTTGACAATGTGATTCAGTCCCATATCGAACTCGTAGTAGGTCAACGACTTTCGGATAGGTTTCTGGGAAGAACCTTCATAAAGAGAGTAGTCACATTCTATGGCAGCGTACATGGGGTTTTCAAAGCCAACATCCAATCCACAAAGATCATACGTAAGTATTTTGCTTCGGTTCCCTTCGACGGGCGATGAGACTTTGACGACCTTGTTGGCATCATTTTGAACTGTATACACCAGCTTCGTTTTCTCAATTGCACTCAGCATTAGCGCCCGGCCCTGGCCATCCACACAAAGGAATTCTCCTGGGGATATCCTGCTAAGGCCTTCTTTGCAGTAGGTTTCAGAGGCGAGAACACGGAACGCACTATCCTCGCTATTGTATTCTGCGATCGTAAGATTACCGCTATCTGACGTAACAATCAAGTAGTCTTTGCTGGTGCCACCTGCTATTTTGAAGCAGCTGATCGACCTTATATTGCTGAATGTATTTTGTGATGAGACCTCGTACAGTTCTCCTGTCTGTCTGTTCAGTTTCCATAGTTGCAGGGCCGTGCTTGTCGCCCTTGCGACTTCCTGCTGTTTTCTATTTCCGCTGAAATTTCCAATGCAACACTGACATGCCGAGGAGGCTGGGCGTATGGTCAGGTTATATAGGTAAAGGTCAGGATATATGTCAGTTGACATTCTGGACTGTGCCTACGCTGCCTTTTCCAGCTCAGCAGGAGGCTCGATACCAGTCTCGGGCTACGTGAAAAAGGCTTTTGCACTCCCTTCTTAGGGTTCTCTCTTTAGTTCATGCTTGTCGTAACTTTTTCACCCATACAGTATCCAAAACGGATTATGTCTGTACATATACGGGGGGGGAGAAAAAATATTATAGTGAAATCCGTACACCTCCTAGCCTTTTTTTCGATTCTTCTCACCCACCCTCCCACCTCCCCTGATGGCTTCCCACATACTGTTCACGTTTTATTCTAGCCCTGTTGCTCTATAAAGCTGATTCCAAAACAAAGGGCTACACGAAACATAAACAAAACAAAAAAAAAGGGGAGGAAGGCAGGATGATCCGGTCACTGTTACTTTTGGAGCATTGCGGACGTTACCGGTACATGTGAACATGCCTGACGTCAACGTGACTGCCAGATCAGGGAGGATGCTTAATGCGGTTCATGAGTTGAACGATATGGAGAAAATTGGGTATGCCATGAGATGCGCGTTCCAGGAGTGCCAAGTATCTTTCTCGACTCACAGAAAGCAGGTGACCATTCTCAAAGCCCTTCAACTGCGCAGCCGCGACCTTGGCTTGGATGACGATTTCAATGAGCTGTTTTGCAAAATGGTCAACAAGATCCTGCCCGTCAAGCGGAACGAGCCCGTGGCGGACCGGGTAGTCAGGTTTGTGTCCTTGTTTGTCCACCAGATAAATCCAGAATGTGAAGATGACGACGAAACTCCACAAGTGGACGAGACCGACGACCTGATGTTTTCAAAGTTTGTGGGAACTTTGGGCAGACATCTGGCACAAGGGATAGAGGCATCTAACAAAAATGTGCGATACCGCGTCTGCCACCTTCTTTCTCATCTGATGAATAGCATGACTTCAATAGACAAGGACTTGTTTGATATGCTAAGCGAGCGGCTACTTTCCAGAATATATGACAAAGATCCTCATATAAGAATCAAGGCCATAACTACCCTGGCCAGCTTCCAGGAACCTGATGGAAACACGGAGATTAGCGACGCAGCTAAAACGATCAGATTTATCATGCAGAATGACACAAATCCCGAGGTCAGAAGAGCCTGTTTGAGGCAGATTGAGAAAAACATTCATACGAGGCCATACATTTTTGAGCGTGCAAGGGATATCAACTCTATCAATCGAAGGCTTTTATATTCGAAAATCCTTCCCGACTTTGAGGACTTTAGAACGATCGATTTTTCTGCTCGTGATCAGCTCTTGAAATGGGGATTAAAAGATAGGGATGATTCTGTGCGTAAGGCCGCAATAAAATGGCTCTCTGAAGTTTGGCTACAAAATGTTAATGGTGATGTCATGGAACTGCTTGAAAGACTCAAAGTAACAGAGAGTGATATTTCTGACATGGCTATTCGAGCTTTTCTAGAGAACCGCCCTGATATTGTGTCCAAGATGACATTCAACAATGATATTATAAAAAGTTTGACCCCAGAGACCTGCCTACTTTTGAAAGTCTTTTATGAGTTTTGCACTGATCACAAAATGACTGCTGAGATTGATTCAAACTTTCCAGAAGCTGCTCAACTGGCTGATATTCTGCAGATATATTTTGACAAAAGAAAGGAGAATATGATACAAATACAAAAAAATCATGATATTTTGGCAGAGTCTGAAACTATTGGAGATGATCTAGAGATAACCGATCCAAGCGAAATGGATTATATCATTAAGCAGCTATTAACAATTGCATCACAATATGACTACAGTGATGAGTTTGGTAGAAGCAGAATGCTCAATGTTCTGAGAGCAACATTAACAAATGAGGGTTTAAATGATTCCATAATAGAAGGATTAATGTTATGTATACGGAAGTTATCAATCAGTGAACGTGATTTTACTCAGATGATCACAGAAATCATCAATGATCTGAAAGACTCAGCATATGAAAGGCAGAATCCTGAATCCTTAAGCGAAAACTTCATTGATGAGAGCTCAAGGATTATGAATAACGATGACGATGACGACGATGACGATACCACCTTTCACTCTGCTCGTGCCGATTTATCTCGAAACTCTATTGCAAGTGTGCATCATTCCATGCAGCAAGAACTGAAGCAAATCGAAGAGCTGTCCACAGAAACACTAGTTGAGTGCTTGTGCATTGCGCAGAGAATGCTTGAGCTTGTGAATGAACCCCTTAAAGACAGCATTTCCTTGATGTCCATTTTAGACAGTTTGATTCGCCCATGCATAAAGCGGTCTGAACCTGAAATACGTCGACTTGCACTCATTTGTTTGGGACTCTGCTGTCTACTTGACAAGGATCTAGCTATTGACAGTATTTTCCTTTGTGCAATATTTGTGTCCAAGAGCAATGATGAGCCGCTAATAGTCACTGGTCTCCGTGTTATATCGGACCTTCTAGCAGTTCACGGGATCAGCATCTTGGAGTCTGACGCGCCTGAGAGCGTTGACTCAATAGCAATTGCGCGTTTGTTTTACCGCACTTTGAGAGACGAAAGTCGCAAGGAGGCCCAGGCGACATCCGGAGAGGCCTTGTACAAGCTGTTCCTCTGTGGGGTAATAAGTGATGACGAACTTTTTGAAACCACGCTTTTAACATACTTCAAGCCCTCCATAAATAACAACGAGCCTCTGAAGCAATGTTTTTCCTTTTGCATTCCTGTTTATGCTTTTTCGCATACGTCGCACCAGGAGCGAATTGCTCGTGTTACTGGTGATACATTGTCTCGACTGTTTAATTCTTGGGACGAGTCACTTGCTGATTCTGATAAGGCACAGGCTCAGTTAGCTCCCCCAACGATCATACAACAGATAATGTACTGGACAGATCCTTATCGTGTTGTTAACAGAAGCCCGGAGGAAGCAGCCCAGAGCTCCATACATGTTGATTTGGCTATGCAACTTCTGAATGTTTTTGCAAATATTGAGTATTATCCATCACGAAAGATATTTTACAAGTCTATTCTACTGTCGTTTACCAAACTCACTTTCACGGAGCAATGTGATGTTGGTAAGCTGCGACAACTGAGAGACATGGTATACAGTGTGGAATCTTCTGAGACGGAGGCTATAGTCAAAACGTTGAAGGACACACATTGTCGGAACGCTTTCAAAAAATTCAAAGATTACGTGGAGGAATGTCTTGCTGTCTCCAATGGGAAAAAAACTTCGGTGGTTTACATGGATAATGAGCAGGCTGAACTGAAAGAAGAGCACGATAATGCCCTGGCCGAGGGAGGTCTTACGCCTTTGAGTGAGCCCGAAGGTCAATCCACTCCAACCAAGTCTGTGCAGAGCCCAATACAGCCACCTGAGGAGTTTTTAAGTCCCGAAAGGGATGAGATTACTAGCGACCTGATCACTGTCAAAAAGGAGCAAGCGGAAGCATTAAAATCCAAGGCTCCAAAAAAGAAAAGGACAAAGAAGAGCAAGTCTCCCGGCAGTGAGACGGGACTACTCAGTACAGCGCCAACTAAAAAGAAGGGCCGGCGTCCCTCCGCAGTCTGTGCCACCAAGGCACGGAGTGCGCTGAAGACTGACAAGGTCGATCCTGCTGCTGCTGTGAAGAGAGAACCTGGTTGGGAATTCGAGTCTGAGTCGGAGGTTGATTCTGATGGATATTTTGAGCCCCGACTATCAGGTGAGCCCGAGGCCGGCGCATCTGATGAAGGGGAGGCTATGCCCGACACGTCTGGTATTGTTCTGTTATCGTCTGACAATGAGGATGCGGGGGCTATGGGGAGAGCCGGGGGTTCTCTACCCACGCGAGCGGGAGCGGCCCGATCCGGAAGCAGCAGAGATCTGCGCGGGTTCGAGGCCGAGGAAGAATTTATGAGCAGCGATTGAGGGGTAATACGCAGGGCAGGTCGTGGATGTATGTCTGTGTTACCCGGTGCGTTTGGGGCCCACCGCTGCCTTTCTGCTGGTTGTGGTTACTATTTTTTTTCTTCTACTTTCCTGCTCTGCGGGGTAGACGAGGGGAGAGTAGGCGGGAAAAGAGGCGGGGAGCGAGGGGTCTTCCCGGGTTGCAGCTGTCGGGGCGAATGGAAACTTTTGGACGTGCGGCAGGAGAAGGCTGCTATTGGGCGAGAGCAGCAGAGGCGAGGCAGTGGTTCAGCCCGGGGCCAGGCGCGCTGTGTGCTGGTATGCTCGGCAGCTCGTCTGGGACTGGACTGGGCTGGGCTGGGCTGGGCTGGTGGGTGGTGCAATGTTGTTCTGTGTGTACAATAGTGTGATATGTTTTATTCGTTGAGGGGTTTTCTCACTCTCTCTGTGTTATAAAAGGTGGGGGCGGGTGGGAAAAAAAAATCGTAAAAGTGTGCTGCTTTGTGACAAGTCAAAGTTTTGGAAAGGGGGGTAAACTGATCGGCTATTCGACACTTTAAGCGGCAGACCGTTCGGACGCCAGCATAGAGAGACCGAAAGAGGGAATCTTGGTGCAGTGAAGGGCAGTCTGTGTGAAAGAGACTGACTATATATATATATATATATATATAAAGGACAAGCACGGTAAGGACAGTGGACAAGCGAGGCTCTTTTGTTTGGAAAGAGAGGAAAAGGACACTTGTTTGGGAAGGCAGCGGGAGATCACAGAGAATGGGGCTCTCGTTTCAGGCGTCAAACGCCATCATGTACCTGAGTTACGGGTTCATGCTGGTGACGGGCATTGCCATTGCGCTGTACCATAATGACAAGTCGACGTTCCTGTCTTCGAATGGTACGCGCCGCGGGCTCCCGCTGGCGCTGAACTTCATCGCATCGGGTTAGTATCATTTTTGCGCTGCTGGCAGAGGTGCCAGCGTCGGGCAAAAAGGTGAACCGTTTTTAATTGATTTTCAACAAAGATCCGTGGGTTGGGGATGGTGGTTGTCTTTTTTTCCGTTTGTCTCGCATGTCTCTTCTTGTGTGCGTGCTCTCTTTCTGCGCGCACGCAGGAAGAGATGTGTGTTTTTCTGAGAATCCAACAATATTGAATAGACGGGTGCAGCTGCCATGTTGCTGAGATTATACCGTTCTAACTCGATCAAGTTCGTACTTGCGTGAGGATTAGTTTGATATTGTTGAAAATTATATTAAATCACCATGGTTTAACTTCTTTTTTTGCTCTGGAAAGGAGTGTCTCTTGGAGCTGGCAGCGGCACCCGCCGTTGGGGAGGAGCGGGCCAGGCACACAGCCGCCGCTCTCCTTCTCTAGTATGGTCTGATTCAGCGTTGGGTCGTGGAGAGAAGCATAATCCCAGCCTCTCGTGGGGGGCGGGGCAGGAGTTCTTCCCGCACCCAGCTGGAAATTCAAGCTTGGATGCTGCATCAAACAATATTAGGGATAGGCTGCTGCACGGCTCAAGGGGGCACTCCTTTTTTTGTTTTCTTTGATGCTCAACTGTTTGTGAATATGGAGAACTGCAACTACTAACACGTAACATCAGCAATGGGATGTGGTATTTTGACAACCTACACGGAGATTGCCAATATTTCGGGAATACATGGTCTGTTGGTGTACACCTTGTCGGGTGCCATCCCTATCTTCTTGTTTGCACTAGTCGGGCCTGCTATCCGGCGCAGATGTCCCGAAGGATTCGTTTTGACTGAATGGGTGTTTCGTCGGTTTGGGCCTATCACGGCACTCTATCTGTCAGCATTCACGGTGTTTACTATGTACCTCTACATGCTCTCCGAACTGACTGCTATTGAGGCCGCCATTGAGTCATTAACCGGTCTCGATGCTACCCCGGCTATGGTGGTGGAGTGTGTTGTGACAACTATATATACGTTTATTGGCGGATTCAAGGTGTCTTTTGTCACCGACATGTTCCAGGCGGCGTTTGTGCTTGTGCTGTTGGTGATTGGCGTTATCGGATACGCGCTGAATATTCACATTAATATGGATATCAAGCACGAGACCGAGAGCCAGCTGCTTGGTGCCAACAAGTTGGGATGGATGCTTCTGTACATTTTACCTGTGGCCATCATTACGAACGATTGTTTTATGGCAGGCTTTTGGCTCAGAACGTTTGCTGCCAAGACCGACAAAGACCTGTTGGTTGGTGCATCGATCGCTGCTGTTGTGGTTGGCATTATTTGCACACTCGTGGGCTTGCCGGGAATTTTTGCAGTGTGGACCGGCGACCTTACCATTGCAGACGACAATGGGTACAATGCGTTTTTCATTCTGATATCAGAAATGGACAACTGGGTGATTGGCGTGATTCTAATATTTTCCGTTGCGCTTTCCACCTGCACGTTTGACTCTCTTCAGAGCGCGACAACGTCGACGATTTCAAACGACTTTTTCCGAAACAAGATTTCGATCTTGTGGGTGAGATTTATTGTGATTCTGATCATGATACCGTCGATCGTTGTTGCAGTGGAAGCTGCCACAAATGTGCTGCAGATCTACCTGATTGCAGATCTTGTGTCTGCATCTATCATTCCTATTATTTTCCTGGGTCTTTCGAAGCGGTTCTTCTTCCTCCGGGGCATTGATGTCATGGTTGGTGGTTTGGGCGCGCTTGTTGCCGTGTTTGTATTTGGCACTATCTACTACGGCTCAGCAGAGGAAGGAGCGAGACTGCTGCTTGTGTGGAACGGTATCTACTCTGACGATGACTGGGGTGCGTTTGGCGCATTTGTGATTGCGCCGTTTGGGGGCATGCTGTTTGGTCTGATCTGTGCTGGTGTGAGAATCTGTGCACTGTACGTGTACTCCCGTGTCTCGGGGGCACCGTTCACTGCGCTTGATCGCGATCTGGTGGACTACCGTGCTGCGAGCCACAGAGTTGCGTCGGACGAGTACACTGGGGACTCGGACAACAATGTGGAGCGGGAGATCGTCTCTGCTGAGGACGACAAGATCTCGATGAAGATGTTTGGGTCTCTGAAGAACGGTTTGTTCTGAGCTCTGCGAGGGGCTGGTGACGAGCGCAGTGGCCTTTGAATACTGTAGACCTTTGCTTCTCTGTCTCTATGTCTCTGCCCTCTCTTTGGATTTTTGTTAAGCTAACATTACTGGTTTTTTTTTCTTCGGTTGGATATATATAGTGAAAGCATGTTAGCAAAGGAGCATATATAATTTTTTTTCTTCACGGAGTATCGGTAGCATCTTCAACACTCCTCGTCACTTGATGGAGCGTCTTGCCAGTTGAGCTTGCAAGCGTCCTCGGCGGCAGAGTCAGCTTTCCACGCACAGGCCACCGCACATGATCAACCTCGACGCGTTCCTGAAGCAGGGACGGAGTGGTTACGTCAGCCTGGGGCTGGAGGGGTCGGCAAACAAGCTCGGGGTCGGCGTCATCAGGCATCATGCCGGCAAGCTCAGCAGTGCGAACCGGGCAGAGATTCTGTCCAACATCCGCGACACGTACGTGACGCCGCCGGGCGAAGGGTTTCTGCCGCGCGACACGGCCCGGCACCACCGCAACTGGGTCGTGAGGCTCGTCACGGCCGCGCTCCAGCAGGCTGGCGTCGACGGTCCCGATCTCGACTGCATCTGCTTCACGCAGGGCCCCGGAATGGGCGCGCCGCTGCAGAGCGTCGTCGTCGCGGCCCGCGTACTCTCGCAGCTATTTGGAGTTCCTTTGGTTGGCGTCAACCACTGTGTGGGCCACATCGAAATGGGTCGCGAGATCACTGGCGCAAACAACCCGGTCGTGCTGTACGTGAGCGGCGGAAACACACAGATCATAGCGTACAGCAGACAGAGATACCGCATATTTGGCGAGACTCTCGACATAGCCATAGGAAATTGCCTCGACAGATTTGCCCGCACCCTGAAGATTCCGAACGATCCCTCGCCAGGCTACAACATAGAACAGCTTGCAAAGAAGGGCAGCCACCTCGTAGAGCTGCCGTACACTGTGAAGGGCATGGATCTTAGCATGAGCGGGATCCTGCAGTTTATAGACATCCTGGCGCTGGATCTGTTTCGTGGGAAGAAAAACAAGCTACTGCTCACAGGCGAAGGAGAGAGCGTCACCATTGAGGACCTCTGCTTCTCGCTGCAGGAGTGCCTCTTTGCGATGCTTGTGGAGATCACGGAACGCGCGATGGCGCACGTTAACACAAATCAAGTGCTCATTGTGGGTGGCGTCGGCTGCAATGAGCGCCTCCAGGACATGATGGCTACGATGGTGAGGGACAGAAACGGCTCCATCTACGCAACTGACGATCGGTTTTGCATTGACAACGGCATCATGATCGCGCACGCCGGGCTCCTCGCATACCGCGTGGGCCACCGCACCGACATTACTGACTCTGTGTGCTCTCAGAGGTTCAGAACCGATGAGGTACTCGTGAACTGGAGGGACGACTAGTGGCCGTGGCGTGGGTGCAAATAAACATAAAATAGCATATTCACTAGCTTACTTATTGTAAAGAAGAAACTCAAATAAAAGCGGGACATAGGTGTAAAAGGCAACAGTAAACACTATTTCCTTCTCGAAATCTTTGGCTTGAGCAGGTCGAATGAACACATGAGTTTCTCATTGACGTTCATGACGGCCCCCCAGTTGTCAAACTCGCCGCAGTAGTTCGGAGCAGAAAAGATAGTTACTAGCTTTCGTTTGGCGTAAAACTCATAACCTTGCTCCACCACCATGTGACCCCGGGCTACGAGGTCAAAGTTGAAGTAGTCACAAAACTTTTGGACCGCCTTCTTGTTAAAGCAGTACGAGACACCTCGGTCATTTTCCAGCCAGTCTGAGCCAAAGGACGGGCCCGACGGCACCAGCGAAGAGGTAGGCTCCAGAGGGTCAGACCAAAGTAGATCGGCTAGCAGGCCAGACTCAGGAATGTCCGTCGGCCGCTGTATCCTCCTGATCTGATCCAAATCGGTGAGCTGCGGTGATAGACCACCATGAACGCAAAATATCCTGTCGGCAATGGTGGCAGCCACTGGGAGAGTGTTGAACACGTCAACAGCAATCTTCCAGACTTTCACGTTGGCACGTCTCTTGCACTCGTCATAAAAGCCGTACATCTTGGTGATACTGGCACTTTCATGGTTTCCACGTAGCATGAAGAAATTCTCCGGATACTTAATCTTCAAGCATAGCAGAAGCATAAGTGTCTCGAGAGATTGCTTACCCCGATCAACGTAGTCTCCTAGAAACAGGTAGTTCGAATCTGGTGGAAAGCCGCATAGCTTGAATAAGCGCAAGAGGTCACCAAACTGGCCATGCAAGTCCCCAACAATCTTGACAGGAGCTGCTAGCTCCAGTAACATGGGTTGGGAGAGGAAAATACTGCGTGCTGTTGCACACACGTACTTTATCTCTCTTGCAGAAATTGCAAACTTGCGAGGAGGTCTCTTAGCAAAACCGTCGCCAACTAGCTTTTCAATAATGGAGTCCACATCCACCTGAGTGGGTGGTGGTCTTGTTCTCTTTGGTGCTGCCACTGCTGGAGGGCTGGTAGCAAGCCTCACAGTGCGCTGTGAAGACTCGACTGTGGACTCCACAGACTGTTCCCTAATTGGATAGAGAGTAGTGAACTCCTTAGAATTAGGTGGCGTTGTGGCAGAGCTGGTCGAGGATAATGAACTGTTTGTGAAGCAGGAATCTGCGTTGCTCTCAAGGGACGAGGACACCTCAGCATGGTCCAGCTTTGAGATGCTTAGCGCCTTGGCCATAGAGAGGGCAATTTCCATGTCATAGAAGTGCGAGTCCGACTGAGAGATAGCAGGCCCTTCTTTAGCCCCAATGCTGTGGCCGTCGTCGTCAAGACGATAGCCGATGGCGGCATGATGATGAAGAGGGGCGCACTCCGGAGGCGTGTATACGCTGTTGGCACTGCTACATGCGCTGGTATGCCTGACGCTGGACTGTTGCTCGTGGAGGTCTAGCGGACCAACATGGTGGCGGGAACGGGGAGAAGAGCGCAGGGGCTCCTCGTCGTGTTCGTTAAATGTAGTGTCATTAATGGGGATGCTGCTGTGCAACGGGGATGTATTCTGTGTGTGATATTGTCGCGCCAAACGCGGCGGGTCTGGGTCGTCGGAGGGGCTCGCGACAGACGTTACAGACGAGGAGGAATCACCATCTTTGCTGGGCGAACTTCCCATATTACTCTGGGGCAGTATCGGGTGGTCAGCAGACGTTTATGGCAGGGTGCTCCTGGGTGTGTGTGTGCGCTCCTTTTCTCTTTCCGGGACCGGGAGCGCTCAACTCGCGTGGTTGGTTACTGGAGGGGGGTCAGTGCTTTGCGAAAGGAGGCCGCTTCTCAAGGCAGCCGCACTAGCTAGTCCTAAGGATCAAGCAAGTGTCGCCTTCTTTATCTCCACTACACCACAACAGATGGATTCAGCTTAATTAAACTTTTTCCTACGGCTCTTCAATTTACAGCAAGGACACATATTCTTTCAAAAACGGGCGTGTGCCACTCAGAAAAATAACCGAGCCTCCTCGCCCCCGCCAAAAGCGGAAGCAGCACAAGCAAGACAGCCAGCCAGTCAGTCAGTCCAGAACATACTATGCAAAAGAACAAGAAAAAGTGGTTGTTCGTTACATAATCGCTTATGCGAGCCGTAACCAAGACGAGAGGGGCCTATAGTGTGCTGCCGCTGGATCCCTCGCCTACTGAGGGATCTCAAGCACCAGCTTTCCGGTGGTCTTGCGCCCCTCAAGAGCCTCAGTGGCAGCGGGATACTCGGACAGCGGATACGTGTTGAAGATGTCGATGTTCAAAGTTCCGTCGTCGATGAACTTCACAAGCAGGTCAGTGTAGTGCTTGTACTCCTCAGGGGTGGTAATGTACCCGTGCAGCTGCGGCCGCGCAAGCTTGAGGTTTTTCGCAGTGAGGCGGCTAATCGCCAGCGGAGGCACCGGCCCAGACGCATTGCCGAAGGAGACAAATGTACCCTTCCGGCCGACGACGGCAAGAGAGAGCTCGCAAGTGTCCTTTCCGACTGAGTCAAAAGAGGCGTTCACCCCACGGCCCCCAGTGATCTTCATGATCTCGTCAATAAGCTGCTGCTCATTCAGATCGGTGCAGTTCAAAAGAAACTCTGCGCCAGCGGCCTTGGCCAGTTTCAGTTTCGCCTCGGTAGAACATATGGCGATAACGTGCGCCTTTTTCACCTTCGACAGCAGCTGGCAGAGCAGCAGTCCCACACCACCAGACGCAGCCATCACCAGGATGTAGTCACCAGCCTGTACCGAGTATGCCTCGTTGATGAAAGTCAGCGCAGTGAGCCCTTGGAGCAACGACGCGGCGTAGAGCTTGAGCCGCTCGTCGCTAGTGTCCTCAGGGAGCTTAATAAGGTTCGCCTTTGATGAGTACTTGGTATACTGCGCGAACGTAGCCGTAGACAGGTAGGCAATCTTCTGCCCCACCTTGAGGTCTCCGCAGTCCTTGCCGACTTTGACAATGACACCGGACGCCTCGCGGCCGAGCACATATGGCTTGGCGCAAGGGTAAATGCCCTTTCTGAAGTACGCTTCGATGAAGTTGATACCGGCGTACTTGTTTTTGATCAGCACTTCGTCGTCTGCGATCTCCGGGACCGGGTAGTCCTCGTACTTAAGCACGTCAATGCCGCCTGTCTCGCGGAACAGCACTACCTTTTGCGTAGCTGGGATAGACATGTCTGGGCAGTATGTTCGTCTGGCACGTATCGGGCTTCTAGGAATGCGAACCGGGGGAGCAGACTTAAGCAAGTGGCTGAACGTGGTGCAAAAAGAACAAGGCCGAAAGCAGCGAGATCTCTTGGGTCGCCAATTGCTCGGTATACCTCGGTGAATTCAACTCGTTGTCCTCATGAAGAGGATGTGAGCGCTACTAATGATTACTAATCTGGCCTACTCACTCACCCCGCTATTTCACCAGGTCACATGAGACGTTTTCCCCGGTATTCCATAATCGATTGTTACGGCCAGGCGCGGATTAGCTAGAAAAAAAAGGGAGAGAGAAAAAGAAAAGAATTCCGATGCCGGGAGTCGAACCCGGGTCTGCCCGGTGAGAGCGGACTGTGATAGCCGTTACACTACATCGGATGTTTGTATGACTATTTTGTGCAGCGTGCGCTAATATGGCCTTGGTTAGCGAAACTGGCTTGAGCTCTCGGGTCCACTGCTGCTGACAAAAGGGCGTGGGAACCGGAGAGCCGATAAGGGGAGCGAGGGCGGGGCAGCTTCTACATGGTGAGCTGGATCACGCTTTGAGGTATCGGTCGCGATGCGCTGCGTTGCGGCCTGCCCCGTTCTACAAGCATTCCGCCGCGGGAGGAGGCGCGGCTACGATGATATGTATCCACAAAGCGAATTGTCACGCAGTGAATGCCTGTGTCACAAATTATAAAGTGGACCTGTCGTTCGCTCTTCTTCCGGCCATTTGTGCAATACGTGGATCTCGGCGTCCCACTACCGCTGGTATTCCGGAAGTCAATATGTATACTAAAAGAACAGAGTCATAGACTATGGCTTAACTGCGCTATGGCTGGGATTTTCCCAACTATTTATACCGGGGGGAGGGATAGATGAAAAAAAAAAATGAAAAAATTGTAGAAACCCTTCCCTATCATCACTATTTCTGTATGTATGGAATATCGGGCCGTCTTCGAAGTAGTTCATAGATCCTACAAAAACGCTACCCAGTTCCCGTCACACACACAACCGCGCCATGTCTGAGACAATCACTTTTGTCACAGGAAATGCAAATAAGCTTAAGGAGGTGGTGAGCCTTCTAGCAAACACTGAAGAGGACCCGAAGGTTGGAAAATTTCGCATCACCAACCAGTCGATCGACCTCGACGAGCTGCAGGGCTCCATGGATGATGTGACAATCCACAAGGCCAAGCAGGCGGCAGAACTAGTTGGCGCGCCTGTTTTAGTGGAGGACACCTGCCTCGCGTACACCAGTCTCGGAGATCTTCCTGGCCCTTATGTGAAGTGGTTCGTGAAACAGCTGGGACTCGAAGGAATGGTCAAACTGCTTGCCGGTTTTGATGATAAGACTGCAAAAGCAATCACCACGTTTGGATACTCTGAAGGCCCAGGGCAAGAAGTTAGGCTCTTTAGGGGCGTTACAGAGGGCAGCATTGTGGATGCTCGGGGCCCGCTAACTTTTGGCTGGGACCCTATTTTTGAGCCTCTGGGCACAGGAAAAACGTACGCAGAGATGAGTGGTCCAGAAAAGAACAGCATCAGCCATAGATACAAGGCTCTCGAGAAGCTGCACGCATTTCTACAACAGCAGTAATGATGAAAAAAATGACGCTCTGTCTATATATCTATATATATATATATATATAAAGACACACATATATATATATAAATGCTTGATATTATGTAGGTACGGCACCATGACTTATACCCAAGTCAAAATATGTGACAGTAATCTCTTGGCAAACCAACATGCACCCACCATCAACAACGCAGCCACAACATAGTAGCCCCGCGTTGCCACCTTGTAAAGCAGCTTCGACTGGATTCTGTTAATGTTGTGGCTTTCAATCTCCTTGACACACTTGGCAGTCATCGCGAAGATATACTGAGACTCGTCTATGATCTCCTTTTTCTCTGCCTCAGAAAGAAAGTTTCTAGTCTGGAGCTCGTAGTCCCTTTTATAAACCATTCTGAGAGCCTCCACATCTTCAACATCGAACGTGTAAAAGTTCGTGCCGAGAGCACGCATTTCCTCGATGGATTTTCCCTTGATCTTTGGGAAGAGACCAAGAGCACGGCTCACCTGTGAGCTGAACAGTCTCCCTCCAGCAAAAAGCGCTAAATACATAACATGCATATATGCCAACAACAGATATGGCTTTTCTCTGGTCACCTTGAGAATGTGCTCCGTGAACTCTATCTGTTGGTCGAGCATGGGCTTTGAGAACTTCTCTGGTCTATCCTGATAGAAAAACATTAGGTCCTGGTGCAACTTGTCAGTCCGTCGTATGGCTGGCTTGTATATTTCCTTAATTATCTCAGAGTATTTATTATCGGCGGCCATTTCTCTGTCCAAGGCTATCTCGATACTATTGAAAATGTGGTAAAACAGCTGTATGCCCTGTCTATACACCTTGTAGTCTCTGAGGGCAATAGCAAACTTGAGAGTCATGAGCTTGTCAATTTTGTCATGCAGCGATCTCGTTTCAAGATTGATGCGGTTCCCAAGAGCACCGACATCAGTTTTTAGAGGGATGATCTCCCCTTGAGGAAGCTTCGTGGTCATTCTGGTATCGCCTTCCTGGTGCTTTGTCTCGTGGCTTCCTTCTCCCGCTTGGCGAAGATACAGAGAAAGAGTTGAGGATCGGTACTTCTGGGTTATATGGAGGAGGTGGAGAGGGGGGCAGTGGTAGGGTGATCTGCTGAGAATCTGCCTTTTCTTCTGTGCGGCAAAAAAAACTCTCCACTCCTATCAAATTTCCGAAAGCTACTCTCTTCTGTGCAGGAAGGCACAAACGCTGGTCTGCCTCGCCTTTCTGTTGTACTGCTCTTGCTATCAAGATGGCAGCCCCGTCGACGCAGATGCAGTGTTTGAATTGCAGCCAAACACGCTGAATGGTACCCCACACCGTTAAAGCACGCACGCGTCCGCGTTCACCGACACCTCCGAGTCACCGAATGTTTTATTTCACGAGTTACCCGTCAAAAGGATATAGAGAGCCAGCGGCTCTTGGCGCAGCGCGAGGCAGCGAGGCAGTGCGGACCAGTCTTCTGAAAAACACCCGTACACTGCAATACCTACAAGCACATAAAGTTGTGTTGTTACCGTAGTTGTCGCCTTGGGGGGAAAGAGCCATTTTTTGGCTTTTGCTTCATCTTGATATTGTTCACTGAAGCCTCCTCTAACACATGTCCGTGTATCAGGGAGCCGAGAAAGAGGAAAGATCTACTTCCCACCGGTTCATCTTCGTCGAACAGCAGCAATGAGCGACCTCAGAGAGTTTAATTCACCGAACTTCAAGAACTCGACATTCCGGTTGGACAGGCCCTCGGCCTATCTGCTGAGCAAGGCGCGGCGCGACGAAATCAACGGCTACTCAAATCTGAAAAAGTCCATGACCTCGTCAACCGTGTACATAGGCAAACTGGCCTTCAGCACAACAGAGGAGCAGCTGTTTGAGCTTTTCAGCAAGTGCGGGAAAATAGACAAAATCATCATGGGACTCGACAAGAACAAGCTCACGCCCACGGGGTTCTGCTTCATCATCTTTCAGCAACCAAGCGGCGCCTTGAACTCAATCAAGTACCTGAACAGAACAAAGATAAACGGGCGATCGATGGAAATTGACCTCGATCCTGGATTCGAGGAGGGCAGACAATTTGGACGCGGGTCTGACGGAGGCCAGAGACAGCAGAACCAGCACTACGGAAACCGACATTACAATGACTCCGGCAGAAGAGGCCGTCCGAGAAACTCCTTTCGCGGCCCTAGAGCTCCCAGAGGGCCTAGAGGCTCCTACAGAAACAGAGGCGCTCCTAACCGCTATTATGAGCGTCCACCGCATCAGCAGCAAGACGAGGATCTCTTCGCGCCGCCACACATGGAAGGCTCCCGTGCTCCCTTCAGAGTCCACAGTGGCTACCAGCCTAACGATGACATGTCTCAGCCCCAGGAGTCATACGCCGCGGGAGATGCCGAGCTGCCGCCTCATTTGGCCAACCAAGAGGATCTACCTCCTCACCTTCAACAGTAGCAGACGTGTTTGTCAGCCAGCACTGGACGGGTGACTCTCAATGATGACGTTATATATGGATATATTTATATTGTATATACATGCTTACATAACTGTATATTTTTCGAGTTTTGAAATTCTTCTGCACCCTTTGTAACTTGTTGAGTTTGCGTAAAAATAAATGTTTAAAGAATGCTGTTTCCTAGTGTTTGTGTTCACAAGCGGAGTTTCTATCACGACGGGGCCGGTCGATCTAAAGCTGCGTGTAGCGGAATGGGCTGTGAAGAGGACAAGGAACAGCTGCTTCAGCTCCGCGAAGCAGAACGGCTGGCTTTCGAAAATAATGACTTCTTTGAACAGATTTTGGATACCACCATCTCGATATGCCTATCAATAGACCCAAGCAGAGTACAGATACAGTATCAATGTCTGTCATTCATATATAAAGCGTTCTTTCTCAAGAGAATTGAGTCCATGGATCTGAGGCGTAAAAATGCCGTGAAGCTCGTTGATTTGCTGGACCACTTTGTCATTAAAACCGAAGAACGCACTCCCAACCACTTCATAATTCAAAAGTGCATAGAGATCCTCAACGCATCCTATCCTCTCATATTTTTGGAATTGCTTGACTCCCCGGATGAGGATAAATGGTACCAATTGTCCAATGTCAGAGACTACCTTATCTTCCAGTGGCCTTCGTCCTACCCTCTCCTTCCTCTCAATAGAGAAACAGACTTCTCCAGGTCTGTTGGCTGTAAGAACGCAATAATTAAACTCATCGGAAATGTAATACAAGTTCATTTGCCACCGTCCTATGCCAAAGATGTAGGAGAAGATGACTACATTGACCCCAAGGATGATATATCCATTGCACTTGTTCCAAAGGATCATCCCTTCCTATTAAATTCATACCTTGGATCCCAAGCTCAGGGATTGCTGGATAACCTTCTGGGATTTCTCATTGAAGAGCCATTATTGACGACATCAGTATTTGCGACTACCATTTCCACTCTTATGAGTCTATTTAAGACAAGAGCCAAGTTCTTTTCAAACAAATTTATCAGTTTCATATTGGGCTACGAGTCACAGATGAAAAGAGTACCATTCTACGAAAAAGACCAAAAGCTCAAATTAAGACTCATCCGTCGTTTTAATGACAGGATCGATAAGTGTGTGATTTCATTCCTCCTTAATAAGGGATTCATGAATAAAGACCCTGGTCTGAAATCCCGGTTTGAAAACAAATTCCGGTTCCTTGTTGACAAGGCCCTGGAACAAAAGCAAAGGGGTATTTTGAGCAGTGAAAATGATGAAATAGATGATGATGAGTCCGACGAAGAAGTCAGAAGGTTAAAAAGAAGAAGACTTGAAAATCCAGTGGACCAGGCGCCTATGTTTTACAATGAGGCAAGGTTGGCACGATCTTCTGACTATAAAGCGATCTACTCATTAATTAATCCTGAAGATCAACTTTCGAATTTTGATATGTCTCTAATTTCCAATGACATATTGGCTTCCATTGTGATAACTGCCCTGACAAAAGTCAAGACAGAAAAACTTGTCACTGGACTGGGCGTAGTTTATGACAGGTATAAAGATATTGCAGACCGGAACTCTTTTCAAGTCGAACCTGTCATACAGCCTCCTTCGCATAACAACATTCAAGACAATGCCAGCGATGATGATTATGATCCTGGTCAGGAAATCCAAAAGGTTGAAGATGGAAACCGGGGCCTGGATGCTGGGGAGAATGAAGAAGAGGTTGATGAGTCTGGAGAGCCGTATTTACTCCCCGTCCCTAAAGAATTTACTCTAGATCAAAAGAAGGAACACATAAAACTGATCATCAATAATTTTATCAAGCTTTCGTCTGGACAAATGCAGCAGCGTCAAGAGGTTAGTCAAGTATCAACTTCTGATGATGCCAATGCTTTAGACAAGATTGCTATATCCAATTGGTCAACGGACTCGTGGATAAGGTTCTTGGCTCGACTGGCTACAAGAGGTCTTAATGAAGAAGAACTATCAAATGTTGTAAGGGAATCATTATTGGATTATTTCAAAATAAATATTAAAGCCCGTCTCGATGGAGTTATAGAGTGGCTGAATGAAGAATACTATACAGAAGCCATGGATGACTCATTTAAAGAAGAGAGCATGAATGAAAAATTGGAAAACTACCTTCACTTTACATCTTTAGTGCTGGACAATTTGATGCCTTTCCTAGAAATGGCCGATCGAAAGATATTCATTCGACTTCTAAGCGAACTGCCATATCTTAATCGAGATTTCATCTGGAAAATCAGGTCATTGTGTGTGGACCCAGTTAGATCCAAGCTCGGATTTCAGTCGTTACTTTATTTGATCATGTTTCGTCCTCCAGTTGTTAAGGACTGCATCGAACTTCTGAAGGATATGTACAAGGATGCGGACAATAACGAGCAGCTCAAGAATGAATGCCGAGCTTATTTGAAGAAATATGCTCCTCGAGAAAACATAGAGTGATAGTTCACCTCTCTAGTACATCTATAGTATACTAAAGCAATCCCTGCTTTTTAAGCTGGTCATATACCTTCTTGCTCATAGCGTTTCCATCGCTGTCTTCAACTTCCACAGAATTATCTTGGAACTGTAGCTCATCTCTTCTTTTCTTCTTGAGTATTTCCAAAAGCTTCAAAACATCTTCAATTTTATCTAGCCCATTGTATGCATCAAAGTCCTCCGTAACGCCCAGCATTCTCAAGCCCTGCAGATGTCTTTCCTCTCCAAAATGCCGGATATACGCTGCACGGCCTTTGAATCTTCTGCCACAAACTTCACATTCAAATTCAACGTCAAGCCCCTTCAACTTCCAGAGCCAGTAAGGGATGGGGTTTCCATCTGGGCCCATCGGTAGTTTCAGAGGATTTCTAGTCTGCTTCCCGGACGAATCTTCATCCTCAGAGGAGTCTACGTCTGTGTCACTTTCATAATCATATTCATAATCAGATAAATCCTTCAAACTGTTTTGTTCCAGTTGTTTTTCTCTGACTGTTAACAGAGACACCCTCTCGATCTCTCTTTCAGTGTTCTCCAATTGCTTGGCCAGTAGTTGCAGAAGCTCACTAACAACGTACTCGTTACGCAATCGTTCGTACTTGTTATCCTTCTCAGCATTCTTTTTGTGTTTTTTCCCCTGTAGATGTGAGGCATAAACTGATGCCTTCGCAAACCACTTTTCGCATATGATGCAATACATGGCGCCATCTTCGCGCGGCGTCGGATGGTTCACTTTGTTCTCAAAGTCAGTATTTATTTTGTTTATGGATCTGTCTGGCTGCGAGAGTGGCTGGGTTCTTTGCCAGAACGAGATTAGATAGTTCGAGAGTTGAGTGACATAATTCAGGTAGAGCTTTGATGTGGTGTTGATGTTATGTTGGTCGAGAGCGGACTTCTTGATGAGGCTCAAATACTCCATGTAGGAGGGAATGTGACCCGGATCCAAAGAGACGTGTCTGGGAAGACTGAGCCATTGCTTGTACAAATCCTGCAAATCCAGGAACCTGCCAAAAGCCTCTTTGCGGGTAAAGAGCTGTGAGAGTCGCAAGTCTGAGCAGAATGAGCTGAGAATTCTGGCTTTGTGTTTCTTTCTAAGCGGCTCTGCTTCCCCCGGCTCTTCATTGCACGAAAACATTTCGTACATGTTGCGCTCTGGTTTTAGTGCATCGCTGGATGTCGGTTCGGCGTTGCTGAACTTGGTGGTGATCTCCTCGTGCAGTCTGCCAAACGTTATGAGCGAGTCGTCTTCAGTCAAAGCAGCAATGTCCAACTGCTTATTCTGCAAGAGCTTGATTAGATCGTTCGACAACGCCTTGTACCTCTCCATAAACCGCTTTATTTCATGCTGCTGCAAAAGAACCTGCGCTGCGGGCCGCTTCTTTCCACTCAGCACGCCATGATTCATACCCGACAGAGATGGCTGGTAGAGCTCAGGGTTACGCTCGATCATCTTCGCGACAGCGGCCTCGATCCTCTGAAGCTCCCCCAAAAGCAGGCGCTCCTGCTCAAGCCCAGAGCTCATGGTTTGGTTGCTGTTTGGTGTCTTCCAAAAGTCTTCCTCTGACGGGCCTCGTAACTTCACTGCAGGCATATACACATATATATATATGTGCCCTTGTATAAAATTTGAGTCTTTCTTTTTGCTCAGTATGTATATACAATAATTTTTCATTTCAACATGTACACAGTAAGTGCGTTTACGCTATCTTGAGCCCTGACACCCTTTTTCCAAACCAGCTGAAGCTGTTCATTGGCGTCTCACCTTCTTCCACAGACTCCACACATATGGTCACTGCGTAAGTAGAGATCCAGAAAGCGCCGCATTGTCCTGACCTGTCCTGTCGCTCTGCCCCACATGCTAACATTCCCGCACCACCAGAGTGCTCTTTGTCCAAAATGCCACCCCCACTACTATCACCAGCTTCCACGATATGATCTCTAACGAGCTACCCGAGTCACTAGGCCCCTGGGGGTTTGAACTCAAAATATTCCTCAACAATAAGTTCTCCAAGCCACTCAACATTGGCCCCGCACAAGTGCCGAACAGATACCTCTACACTCTCCAGCTTTCGTACCTTGAAAACCAACTCATCAGCATCATCAACAACTCCAAGGCCGTAGTTACCACCATCCCCAATACAACATACATTGCAAACCAGCTTATGGCTGCCGGCACCTTTTCGCGTACTGGGCGAGACGTGGGGATTGAAGCACACTCGAGCATCAAAAAGCAGCAAAAGGTGAAAAAAGCGCTTCTTAACCACATTGACGCCGGCTGTTGTAACAACCTCAACTCCAACTCAGCAGAAGATTTTAATCAACTTTTGCTATCGCGGCTGACAAGCTTATGGAATATAAAACAAACCATCAAGGGCGAGGGCGGTTATGGCTATGTGATTAGCACTGATGGGCTGGCAACGGAGGAAGGTGCGGAGTCTGAGGATCGATTTGTACTGCGCACAAGCAATTGTTTTCTGCATGGCATCTTCAAAGGCTTTCTCATTGAAATTGAGCACATAGAACGACAAGTGTCTGCTGATGGAGACGAAGGACAAACCAGTGAAGCAGAGGCTAAAAACAATCTTATATTACAGTTCACAAACAGCATAAACAAGATCAAAAGTCTCATAGACGTTTACAAATTTCCAGAAGGAAATCTGTGCTTCAATGTGCTGAGTGATTCGAAGCTAGACTACACGAGTGATCTTTGTCAACAATATTGCGATGCGTTGCAGTTTTGAGTATATTCTAATAGACTAAACAAAGTATGCTATATAAAAAGAGGAGGCTATTCAATGTGTTTTCAAACGTGATGTATATGTGGCCTGAGTCATAAGTGTCGTGTGTCTAATAGCAGTCCATGATCCAGCTTCGCTCCCTCTCCAGGCGTATTCTCACGGCCATTCGACTCTGCTCAAGAAGAAAGTCCTTCTCCTCTGTCGTTAGTCGATCGGTGTTTGAGGAGGATACGCTGCTCGGATCGCTCTCCGAGCCCACTAGACTTCTAGACACATCGCTATCGGAGCTATCATCATTCTCATTTTCTTTGAGCTGTCTGTCAACTCTGAGAAATGCATGCGATGGCTTAGCCTTAAGAGTTCCTCTGGCAGGGACTCCTTGGTTCTTTTGGGTTTGAGATGAAAGGAGGTTAACTCTCGAATTTTGGGTTCTAAGCGGTCTTTTGATAGGCTCGTTCGGCGCTCCAGGAACAGTATATCTGGAAATATTCAAGGTAATGCTAGCCTCCTTTGATTTCAGCGTAGCCTTGTATATTCTGTCCACCTGGACGTGGAACGCTAGATCCTGCAAGTATTGCTCAATGATTTTGGCTCTATCATCGTTATCAAGCGGTCTCGATGAAGCTTCGGCAGCATCATGGTATCGCTTGAAAATTTGTTTCAAAATGCTTCTTTTTACGTCCAGCTTGATCTTGTGTTCAGAATAGATGCCTGATTTGTGTACTAACGCGTCAGTGTACTCTTCCTCGGACGCTTCGGGCTTGAGGATGACAAAATTGAAGCTCGGAACATTGAAATTGGGAGGTGGGGAGACCTGCACGGGCATGTCGCTCAAGATGAGCATGGATCTGTATTTGTTTTTGCAGTAGTCGATCAGAATACGGTAAGGGTCCATAAGAAGGCGTTCCAGGAAGACGTCAATGTTGTATACTGCGTCGAGCTTGTTGTTAATAATGGTGTTATCGTTTGCAAACCACTCGCGCTCATGTCTGTCTAGGAAGTCGCTTTTCACCCAATCGAGCTCGCAGCTGCCATTAGCAGTCGTCTTGAGAAATGAGGCAAACCGGTAGACCTTGAACCTCTTGAACATATAGAGCAGGGACTTTACCTGGAGATCCAGCGAGTCCTGCTGGTTCCCTGTGAGAAACTGCGGAATGTTGACCTCGGCTTCAGAAGCCCTAGAGAGCCAGGGGATTTTGAAGATCATGGGGCGGTGGGCGTGCTGGTGCACTTGTGTGTATGCAAGGGCAATACGTGATTGCAGCCTGCCGCTTGAGAGTAGTTCTGCGCCGCCCCTCCGTAAGTGAGCAATGGGCCAATGCTGAAGAAGCTGCTGCTTTTCCTCGTACGTTTTGGGAATTTGTAAACAGCGCGGGGCAGGCAAGGGAGAAAGGGGAAGAGGGAAGAGAATGGTGATGAAAAATAAAGGAAGCACAAAATTACGTAAGGGTCTATCGGGGTCGATCGTCTTTTGTCCCCTGTTGTTTTCGCTAGAAAAGGAAAAGACAATCACGTCACTCACTGTCCTGTCTTCCTTGCCCGCCCCTTACCAGCTTTTTTAGGACGAATTGGCAAGAGCAATGCGTCGATCGACGCGCAAATTTCTACAAATTTCCATAGAGCAGTTTTACTGAGTGAGCTTATTGTCACTTCCTATAAGAGCATACAATATAAAAATAGGTGAAGAAGTTTAGCTTGGGCTGTCCTTGCGCTGCTGTATGCTTGTGTGCACTCTCACGATTTTCGCAACGTATTGAACAGTTCCAGATTGGAAGTAACTGGCAGTGCTGAAAAGACAATCTGCAAAAACGACGCATTGGTTCGCTTTGTATGGTGATTTAGCTGCCCCACAATGCCGTCCCGAAATGTGCTGGTGGTATCTAATAGAATTCCGGTGACGATCAAGAAAACAGAAAATGACGGCTCGGGCACCCCGAAGGAGGCCTACACATACACCATGTCGTCTGGCGGGCTTGTCACGGCACTCCAGGGAATAAAGAACTCGTTCCAGTGGTACGGATGGCCCGGAATGTCAGTGGAGGACGTTGAAGGAAAGGCCACAATCGAGCAGGATCTGAAAGAGAAGTTCAACTGCTACCCTGTGTGGCTCAGCGACGAAATTGCTGACTTGCACTACAACGGATTCAGCAACTCCATTCTTTGGCCCCTGTTTCACTACCACCCGGGCGAGATGAACTTTGATGAGATTGCGTGGGCGGCCTATATTGAAGCAAATCAGCTGTTCTGCGACATGATTGCTACGAAAATCCAAGATGGAGACATTGTGTGGATCCACGACTACCACCTAATGCTACTGCCTTCGATGCTGCGCTCCAAACTTGACGCAATGGGGTATTCTGACGTGAAGATTGGATTCTTCCTGCATACCCCGTTCCCATCAAGCGAGATCTACAGAATACTGCCTGTGAGGGCTGAGATCTTGCAAGGGGTGCTGAGCTGCAACCTCATTGGTTTCCATACATACGACTACGTGAGACACTTTCTCAGCTCGGTAGAGAGGGTTCTCAAGATACCTACGACGCCGCAGGGTGTGAATTTCCGCAACAGGCAGGTGACGATTGGGACGTACCCGATTGGGATTGACGTGGACAAGTTTGTGAACGGGATGAGGCTGCCGGAGGTGCAGGAGCGAGTCATGCAGCTGGAGAGGCGGTTCGGTTCTGGCTGCAAGCTGATTGTGGGGGTGGACCGTCTGGACTACATCAAAGGCGTTCCGCAGAAGCTGCATGCGTTTGAGATTTTTCTGGAGAACCACCCGGAGTGGATTGGCAAGGTTGTGCTGATCCAGATTGCTGTGCCTTCACGCGGGGATGTGGAGGAGTACCAGTCTCTGCGGGCGACGGTGAACGAGCTAGTGGGGCGCATCAATGGGCGGTTCGGGACGGTTGAGTTTGTGCCTATCCACTTTATGCACAAGTCGGTGAATTTCAAGGAGCTGATTTCTGTGTACGGGGCGAGCGAGATCTGTCTTGTGTCGTCCACGCGTGACGGGATGAACCTTGTGTGCTACGAGTACATTGCGTGCCAGCAGGAGCGCAAGGGCTCGCTCATACTGAGCGAGTTTGCGGGTGCTGCGCAGTCGCTGAACGGCGCGATAATCGTGAACCCGTGGAACACGGAGGAGCTGAGCGAGGCGATCCACGAGGGCCTGACGATGAGCCAGGAGAAGAAGGCGGGCAACTTCAGCAAGATGTTCCGCTACATCAGCAAGTACACGGCCGCGTACTGGGGCGAGAACTTTGTGAAGGAGCTGTCCAAGGTGTAGCGAGTGAGCAGAGTAGATAGATAGAGAGCCCGTTCTACGGGGGTGTGCTTAGTGTTTTATATTTTTCCTGTCTACTTCCCCCTCCCCCGCCCTTTTTTTTGGTGATATGTGGAGCCAGCGAGCGACCGAGGCCCATGCTTCTGCCCGCTGCCTGCCCCACCGTATTTAGCATGTGTTATGTCATCGTTACGTCAGCAGCGAGTAAGCGGCTGAGGCCTCGACGGGGGGGGCCGGCGGTGAGCTGCTGCATGCAGCTGCGCGCAGCTGGCAACAGCGGTGGTATGGAGGCCCGCGTGCGCCCCTGCTCTCCTGCTCGCTCCACTGCCCGCCCGCCAGCCTGCTCCTCTTCGCGCTGGCGGTCTCCGGCTGCGGCGCTGCTCCGTGCCGTGCCCATGTTCGTTTGCTCCGCATCTCTCTCCACCCCTCGCGCCGGGGCCTCCCACCCCAGCGTGCGAGACATCCGCCTCCCCTGAAATAATACAACTAGCTGCTCCGAAACCCTGTGCGTTGTGGCCACCGCTCACCACCCCGTCCACCCGTCCACAGGCAACCAGCCATCTGCAAAGGCCCCCACCCGGTGCTCCTCCGCTCCGTGTGCGCGCCGTATCGCTGCCTGCCCTCCCCGCCAGCGCCAGTGCTGCGGCTGTGCCTGCCCCTGTCCCTGTCCCTGTCCCTGTCCCTCCCCACCAGCGCAAGAGTGGCTACCTCCCGAGAAAGAGCGCGCGTTCTGTCTCGCGCCATGGGCCAGCTCCTCTCCCAGCCGATCACAGAGAAGCACATCACGCTCGTCCAGCATGACCACATCTCGCACTCCATCGGAGAGATGCAAGGCTACCGGCTCACCATGGAGGACGCGTTCTGCGACCTCAACGACACTCTCGCACTCGTCGCGGACCCAGCAGCGACCGCAGACCCGCCGCCAGCTGCAACACGAGCTGCCGCGACAGCTACCGTTACAGCCACAGCCCCCGGGCCAATCGCTGATCCGGCCCACCACAACGCGCACCACAGCAGCAAACCCCTGCGCTTGCAGCACCCAGCCCCCGCAGACTGCAGCCCTAAGCTCCGACTCAATATTTACGGCGTTTTTGACGGCCACGGCGGCGCTGGAGCGTCCAGGTTCATCAGCGAACAGTTGCCCATAGTCCTGAAGGACGAGCTCGAAGCACGCATCAACAAACTCACTGCAGCGCAGCGGCAACAGCTCTACAGTGCCGCAAACGTGCTCTCTCTGATCGACTTTCCCCGACTCCTCAAGTCAACATTCTTTAAGTGCGACTCGCTGTTCTACCATAAGCAAGGCAACAATAGTGGCACCACCGCCGTCGTTGTCCTTATATTCCAGGACTACGTGTTCGTCGCGAACTCAGGCGACTCGAGGTGTGTCCTGAGCGCAAGTGGGGCCGCCAAAACACTCTCTTTTGATCACAAACCGAAGAACGTGGGAGAGCTAATGAGAATCCACCAGGACGGTGGATACGTTGCAGCAAACCGAGTCAACTCAGTTCTGGCTCTAAGCAGAGCCTTTGGCGACTTTGCATTCAAAATGCACAATAATAATAATAACTCTAAGCGTCTGCTCGCCGAAGCAAACCCGCGCGTCATGCTGACCCCTCCCGAAGAATATCAGGTAACAGCCGAACCAGACATCATCATTCACAAGCTAGTCTCTACTGACGAGTTTCTAATCATAGCCTGTGATGGCGTTTGGGACTGCTACAAACCGCATAATTTAGTTCACTTCATCCGACACCAACTTTCCCTTGGGAAGAAGCTCCCTGAAATCAACGGTATGATTCTTGACAGTTGCATAGGAATGGCCAATACAATCACAGGCATAGGTTTTGACAACATGACGCTAATTATAGTGGCCCTTCACGATTCCTTCGAAGATCTTGATGGCTGGTACAGATTCATAAAACACAAGATTTTAGACGAAACGTTCGGTACCCGTTAGTATACATGTATCTTATTTGATTACTCTTGACTGCCATTGGCTTTATCCGTAGTCTCCTGCATCAGTCCCTGCAGCTTCAGCACGGCAGACTCGCCCAAGTTCACGCCGAAGGAGTCAACAGCTCCAAGCTCACCCTTCAGCCAACGCCGAATAATCTTCGCTCTCTGTTTCTCTCCCAGTCTCGATCTGGGCAGGCCATTGGCACCCACAAAGGAAACAACATCAATAATAAGTCCCAATTGATCAAGAATCTTATTCACGAGTAATGGCACCAAGCCACTCAGGGAGTTTTTAGAGCGACTTGTCTCCACAATAAGGACTGTATAATCTCCAGCTTTGAACACGCACGTGTCTAGCCTGCCAGAGGTCAGTGCAATGCTCTCTGCCGCAGACTCAACATCCTCGGCAAAATACTGCAAACCAGCAGCCTCAAAAGTCTCCTCTATGCGGCCGATATTGAACAGTAGCTGCATATCCACAATTCTACCGTCCTCCATAGTCTTGGATACACTGTGTAAAAATCCAAAGTGGCCAGTTCTTAAGTAAGTTAAATCCTGGTTCCATTCCTTGATTCTGGCAGCAAACTGGCCGCTAAAGCTTGTGGAGTCTATGGAATTCCCTGCGCTGGAGACGGTTGATTCTGAGCAGACCCATATCTCACCATATTCACCAACTCGACAAATTTCTTCTGTCTCTGGATTTACAATAGCCAGTTGAGTGTTCACGGGGACAATCCCTGAGTCTTGTAAATGTATTGCACTAGGATAATCTTGAGGATTAACCAAAGAAACGTAGCCTTGAGCCAGCCCTAATGGGTCCAGCCAAAGATCCACAGGAGGAAATGACAAAAATGACCGCAGCGATATCATTGGATTAAAAACGTGCTGGTATACATTTGATACCGCGAGCGGTGAAAGGTCTGCATGTTCGAAGGCTTTGACAAACTCCTGAACAAGCTCGCCAGATGGTCTTCCCTCCCACCCAATCATCAAATTTTTCAATGCAGACAGGTCGCATTTTCTCCCCTGATTGTTACCAAGAGCATGCTGGAGCATTTTATCTGTGACATACGCGTTTTCAATCTTGTAGCGTGAAAGCGCGAGATAAAACAGACTTGTGTTTGTTGCATAAAGTAGCGGTGAAATCAAATACGTTGCCGTTCCCAGGTAAATTCCTAGGGCCATAGCTTGAATGAACCCGAGCCCAGAACAATGTCTAACACATGCTAAAAGCGGTTTCGTGCTAGTAATCTGGCATGTCTCTTTCAAATTTTTGCATAGGGCAAGTATATTTGAATGCGTCAATTTAGAACCAGTGTATTTGTGGTCTGCACCCCATGATATCCAGATCATACACTCTTCGCGCTTCTTTGACGATCCACAATACGCACTCATCTTGGCATACATTGTCTTTGAAGAAAGTGTCATCTTAACATGCTTCGATGTGTTCCGATATTTAGGCATAGTGACTTTAGACTTGAGGCAATATGTTTTGATCTTTGAACTAACAGGTTTGTTTTTCAGAATGGGTTCAACCTCGTTGTTAAGGAAAATCGCTTTCACTTTGAAGTTCCCAACAATTGAAACAAAGCACGAAACGTCCTCGTCCACCCAGTTGCTGTCAATCGGCGGCAAAAGGATAACAACAAGGCCAGCCAACCAACACGCATACAAGCATATCACCACCTCTTCACTCAGTGAGTACATAAGAATCACATGATCGCCAGTATGCAAGTTATTTTTCTCCAAGATATACGAGCAAACCGCCAAAATTCTGGTTTCAAACCTCTTCCACGAGAGCGGTCTACTTTCTTTCACATTGGCACCTTCAATGGATGCATATGCCAATTCATCGGGTTGTTTCAGAGCCCGTATCTTTAATATATCCAAAATGCATCCGTAGTCTGTCAACTTGAGATTAGTACGATCTTCAAATGATATCTCTCTAATGTCAAGCCCGGAATATTGTCTCTCAGCAAAATCTAATGTCTTTGCTCTCTTTTGCGATGAGTACTTGGACCACACTCCGCCGTCAAGATCATCGCCATGAGAGAGACTTCCTAAAGAGTTCATCAAATTAAACTTGACATAAGATGAGGCTATCCTTCCCTCTATGAATTTTCTTTTAGAAAGCATATTTCCAATCTCTAGACGTCCACTTCTAGCAGTCCGTGGCAACACCCCAGGAGGTGTTATTAATGCACAGTATATTCTGAGGTTATGTGTCTTCTCCAAAATTTGAAATGCCCTGGTGGCTATATCGTCCAGGGTTGTCTTATCAGGTCTTGCCTGAGAGGCAACAGGAGGCACACTCGCTGACGATGTTTCAATAATAACAACAGGAAGGTGCTCCATATTCAATCTGATATTGAAAAAGGAACAGTCGTTCACCTCTGTAATATTTCGAGCTAAGGTCTTAGCAAGATGACCGCAATAATGGTATCTGTATTCCCTCTTGGAGAGAGGTTTGACTCTTTCTTGTCCCTTCTCCTCCTTTGACTCAGCCTTATCCTCAGTTTTCTCTTTCATACTCTGGTACTGATCATGCCACGTAACATGCTGGCTTATTCGATCCTCATAGAGCCCTAAAACATATATCTTGCCGTTATAAGTAAATCCTAGTAAGCTTGTTCTTACAAACTTCAAGTCCAGAATACCCTCATAGTCCGAGCACACAGCTTGAAATATGCTCTGCGTTGCCTCTGCTAAGCCCCAAAACCCACCAGATATGCAACGAGAATCTACCCATATTTCTCCAACTTCCATGGCAGCACTCAAAAACTTAGTCTCTGGATTCACGATAACCAATGTGGCATCTGGAATCGGGTATCCAAACGCTCCAACTCGAACATATTTTGCTGAATCACCATCCTCAAACATGGAGGTTGAAGGTGGAGGTCTATCACTAAGCACTTTAACTGTGTTGGTACTTAATGACGCTTTGTCAATTAAAAGTTCAGATAACTTGTCATCACCGTTATCATCAAAAGCATAACTTGGTAGGTCATCAGTCATAGGTGGCTGAAACACACATCCAAGATTCTCCTCCTTTCCAATCCAATCTCTCATCGCTATAATGGCTCCTCCGTGTTCATTAAGAGATAAAACCGGAGCAATTATTTGCCAAGCATTCATATGACCCAGTGGCTTGAACCACCTATTGCTTAGCATTTCATTGAACTCGCAGTCAACTATCATTGTATTGATGAGACACCACTTGACACAGGAAAGATCTACCTTCACTTTTTTGTTGAACGTCCTGGTCATTTGGGGGAATGATTGATAATTATATGTCACCTGTTTCAAGCTCAAATAATCAGAAAGCACCAGTGAGACCCTATACTTTGATATAATGTGTGCAAACAATCCAGAAACTTCGGTAGATCTCTGTGTTGTCCATAAAAACATATTTCCTGTGAATATTGTGAAGAATGCGCTTGAGATTAAACCAATTGACTCCCTAACATCAAGGGTGCTGAATAAAATGTGGCGAGACCTCTGGTGCTTGATCTCTGAGCGCAAAAACGACTTCTCATCACAATCATGTTTGCTTGTGATAACGTTCATGAGAGATCTCATTTGGTACATTATCGTCCTGTGAGAAATAACCACTCCTCTAAGCTCTCCGACAGAGCTCTTGGTGTACTCAATGTATGCTAAATCACTAATTTTTATCGCAGGGATATCATCTATTTTTGAATGGGAATTGAAGACCGAATCTGTGGTTTTCCAAATATCCATACCCTTTGGCCAGGGACTACTGTTGGAGTTTGTGGTTTGCCTCTCAAAGTGCTTTGAGACTGTGTCGGACATCAAACAGAGATGGGATTGGGTGTCGGTCATTATCTTCACTAAATCTCTCATCGCAAAACCACTGTTTATGGGCACCGCCACAGTTCCAGACAAGAAACAGCCATATAGAGCAACAATGAATTCAATGAGCTCGACGTTCTGATAGATGAGGCAGACTCTGTCCCCAGGATAAAGAGCAGCCTTGTTTTTGATTCTCTGCGCAACTTTGTTAGCTCTCATATAGAGCCTATCCCAAGAGATAGACTGCGACTCTTTGCCTCTCGAGTCGACGACCAGCAGAGCTGTCTCTTTTTTGTATGTGGTGGCTCTGTGGCGTAGAATGCTTGGCAGGTTGCCAAACTCCTTTTCCATGGCCTCGCCCACGTCTCGAGGATCGAGAGGTTTCTGGAGTTCTTTGATTTCATTCGACTCGCCCGCATACTGGTGTCCCACGCTTGGCCCGTGGTAGAAGTCTTCGTCGTAATTGAAAGGCTGGCTCCCGGTCATGCTGTCACCGTAGTCATCGTAAGCAGAGGAACCTGTGTACTCAGAGTGATTATTTGTTGGATCGCTGCTCGCGCTGGTGCTCACTGATATGGGCAGTATGCGGGATTCGTTTGTTGCCACGGATCTGGGGGAGTGTACTTCAGGAGGCGGGATTGTGGGCTCGGGGCTCCCTGATGCGGCGAGAACCTCCTGTCTCTTCTTTACAAAGCCCTTCTCCGTTAGATAGCCATCCTGGAACTCCGCGATCAACTGCCGAAGCTGCTGCTCAATGTGATGAGGGCAGTGTCTTGGGATGGTGAGATCCATGGCCCCGTGTGCTAATCTGACAAGGCCCCAGAGTGTGCGACGGCCCGTCTAGTTCAGGCCCACTTCCACTTGCCAGACCTTTCTTTATTTTTAGATCCCTTATATAATAAACTTTGGTCAACTGTCTCTTCTTCCCTCAGATAACACTGAGTGAGACCCGCGTTTTTCCTCATAGCGTCCCCAAGCAGATTAAGCAATTTGGGGGGGAGTGGGAAGAAAGAGCCCGACTTCAGTGCGCGGATGTTTAATTGCCTAAGCGCTTACGTCATTTTATTATGTAAGAGCTTACTACGTTTTGCTGGGTGGTGGTTTTCTTTGCACCTCACCTCTGATATCTGGGGTAGCGGAGTAAGGGTGAGGGGAGAGGAGGGGGAGAATCACCAGGGCTGGCTAAAATATATTTTTTGCCTAACAGGCTATCTCTCTCTAAAAGAACGAGTCAGGGGAAGAATGAAACGTTGCTGCTCCACATTGCTGCTCCACATTGCTGCAACAGTCATGGTGTCAATTCACTGTCTCGCTGATGTTTGTTTGATTCCTGTAAGTGTGCGCGCTCGGGTATGTGCTGTTTTCTTTACTGCTAACGCCGGCTGTGCTTTTTTTCCCGCCACAGATCGGAACTGCGACAGCTTCAGTTTCCGACTATGTCGTCGAGGTTGAGAGATTGGCGCGCGGTAGCGGCCTGAAAAGTACTCTGCACAGCGCAGGGACTACGATTGAGGGGGAATGGACAGAGGTGATGGACCTGATAGGCCGCATGCACGAGAAGGTCCACGAGATGGGCGTTTTCAGAGTCCAGAGCGATATTCGGGTCGGCACCCGCACTGATAAGTCGCAGACGGCCCAGGATAAGGTGGATGTGGTTGAAAAGAAGCTGAATGAATCAGCCTGATTGTGTCTGCTATTGGAAAAGTACATAGGACTGATGGGGCCTGCGGCCCACCATGGTATTTCTACAACAAAAGTAGCCCAGCAATGGTGCCCAACAAGCCAAGGCTAGAGGAAAGAATCGCGGCGCCGGCCGTAGAAACGCTCTGAGTAGGGGAGCTCAGCTGCATCGACATGCTGCTGCCCATAGCAGAGCTGGCAGAGGCACGGCCAGAAGCACTGGCGCTGGCGCTGGTGGTGGAAGCACTTTCTGTGCTCTTGTACAGAGCATCAAGCAGGGTGAAAGTTTCAACATCGTATAACTCCATAAAAGAGGTAGACTCAAACTCGGCGTCAACAGCGGCATCCCACTCAATGTCAGTTGAGTTACTGCATTGGCTGCCGTCAAATACAGGTCCATCCTCGGAGACAATAATATCGACACAGTTGTACATATAGTCGTACTCGCCGTACTCATCTCCTGTTCCGGCACAAATTACTTGAATAGTTCCTGTCTGATTCACCTTGTTATATTTCTCCGGAAGGGTCAATGCTGGAATGCAGAAGTTACCCTTCCCAATCCAGTCAAATGGTTCGTATATGAGAACATCAAAGTCGTCGGCTGAATTGCACTCGGAGTAAGGGCAGAAGTATATGGAGCCCACCGATCTGGAGTGGTGCATGTTCAGATCGATGGGCGACCCGTCAGGGTTCCACCCGTATCTTGGCAGGACAACACTGTTGTCACCACCGCAAGGGCCAGTTGTTTGGGTATCCCAGTTTGTTGCATTTCTTTCCCCCGGGAAAGGGATTCTGAAGTGAGCCCGGGCGGTGGTAGCAAAGACGGCGATGGAGAAGAGACCGGCGAGGAGCATTTTGAGTGCGAGCTAGGCGATTTAGCCTCTGTAAAAGCACTCTGTATGTCTCTCGTTCTAACAGGTGGGGGACGTACAAGCAGCCATTTTATAGTTCTCTGGCAGCCAGTGGACCCGCTCTTGTGCCCTGACGAAATACAGCTTGCATTGTTATAGAGCCCATTAATTTGCTCAAGTTATCCTGGAAAAACACAGAGGCCCCATGTCTCTTGGGACGCACGAAAAAACAGGTGTACCTGATTCGAAGCGCGGTGCTGTCTCACTTTCTTGGCAGTCTAGGGCCCGTCTATCTCTCCCATTCCCGCTAAACATGCCAGTTGAGCTCGGTACGTCGAGCCGCTCCATGCAGTGGAAGCCGTTAAGCTTGATCTCACGTATAGGAAAAGCATGCAGTTGAAAAAAACACTGCAGGATTCAGCAGGACTAATAAAGACCTCCTCGGAGTTTCCTATTTGGGAATAGTTATGAGACTCTCCCATGCAATAAAGAAAATGGTCTGTATACTGCGCTAGTTACATATGTACTACATACTCAAAAAACAGCCCGCTCAGATGTTCCCGATAACAACCGACTTGATCACGGTGTAGTCGTCGACTCCGTATTTCGAGCCCTCTCTGCCAAAACCAGACCATCCTACACCACCGAAAGGAAGCGCTGCCTCAGTGATAGCACCGCTATTCGCTCCCACCATACCGCAGTGGAGCGCCTCGCCCACACGGAAAACACGACCGTAGTCGTTACTGTAGAAGTAGCCCGCCAAGCCGTACTCGGTATCATTGGCAAGTGCGATCACTTCCTCCTCGGTCTTGAACTTGATGAGAGGCACAAGAGGGCCGAATGTCTCTTCTGTGTTCACGGCTGCGCTCTTTGGAACATCAACAAGAACCGTCAGCTGGTGGAAAAGTGGGCCCAGGCTGGCTTCCACGGCACCACCAGTCAGGATCTTCGCACCTTTGCTAACAGCATCCTCGATGTGTGCAGAAACCTTGGCGACAGCTCTGTCGTGGATAAGTGGGCCGTGTGTGGTCTCAGGCGCCAACCCATGACCCAGCTTCAGCTTGCCAATTGCGGCACACAACTTTTCACTGAACTTGTCATAGACACCCTCTTGGACGTAGAGTCTGTTGGCACACACACAGGTTTGGCCTGATTGTCTGAGCTTACAGGCGATGGCGCCCTCTACAGCCTTGTCAATGTCTGCATCGTCAAAGACAATAAATGGAGCATTTCCACCCAGCTCAAAGGACAGCTTCTTGAGAGTGGAAGCCGACTGGCCCATGAGGAGCTTACCGACATTGGTGGAGCCAGTGAACGATATTTTCTTGATGAGAGGAGACTGACAGAACAGGGAGCCAACAACTTTGGTTCTTTCTTGGTCCACTGGCAGCACGTTCACAACGCCTGCAGGGAATCCTGCTTTCTCGGCAAGATGTGCAATCGCCAGCGCAGAAAGAGGGGTCTCAGTTGCTGGCTTGATCACGACTGTGCATCCAGCTGCAACAGCAGCGCCAAGCTTTCTTGTGATCATGGCAGATGGGAAGTTCCAAGGGGTCAGGACTCCCACGACACCAACTGGCTGCTTGTAGGTGAGGATTCTTCTCGTGCTGTCTGCTGAAGGGATGTTGTCGCCGTAGATTCTTGGGGCTTCTTCTGCGAACCACTCGAAGAAAGAGGCGCCGTACTTGATCTCTCCGCGGGCGTCCGCCAGCGCCTTACCGTTCTCAACGGTAGCGATTATGGCGAGGTCTTCTGCGTTTTCGGTGACCAAGTCAAAGAGCTTTTTCAGGAGGTAGCTTCTCGATCTTGGGGTGGTCTTCTTGAAGGACTCGAAGGCGACACTGGCGTCCTTGATGGACTGCTCGACAGTGGCCAGCGACGTGTTTGCGACCTTGACGAGGACCTCGCCGGTGGCCGGGTCTTCAACGGCGAAGGGCTCGTCGGCGGTGTCCTGAATCCAGGAGCCGTTGGTGAAGGCGGCGGTCCTGATCAGGTCGGCATTCTTGATGTTGTACTTCTGGGCAAACGCCTTGACTGCTGCGTCCGAGGACATAGTGAGTATACGGTGGACAGTGGGGGGGAGGCGGAGGGCAATTACCGGGTCTTGCCTTGCGCGCGCGCTCACGCACACGCACACGCACACGCGGCCCGTTCTTGGGTCGGGGCTTTGGTTTATCTTTATATAGTTTTGCACATGACGTGCGGCGGATGAAGCGGGTAAGGGTTCCCTTCGCCATGCGAGATTAGTTGGGTTGGTTTTTTTTCTTCTTGGCCGAGCCCCAGTGCGGAAACCCCCCAATCGGGAAGCAATGGGGATCGACGCGGGTTCCTTTCCTGCCCCGGGGCGCTGTCGCGATGGGCGTCGACAACCGTCGGTCGATCGTCGTGCAGCGCTGGGGCGCCGGCTAAAGTGGGCGGGGAGGGAGAGAGGGAAGGGCGGAGTGCGCCCAGCTGTGCGGCACAAGCGGCCCAAGCGGCAGACGCTCACTCTCGCACAGCGGTGCTGGTGTGCGGCTCCACAGAGAGCGCTTCCTCCTCCTTCCTCTTTGGCTCGCTCACTGGCTCTAAGGTACGCTGGGAAAAGACCCTTCCTATCGCAATCCGGCCGGAAAATTTTTTTTTATTTCGCTCCTCCCTTTTCGCTCCTCGTCCCGCTTCGCTTCCACGCTGTGAGAGAAATAAAATGACTGATTTATCAGGTAATTAAAAGCAGGTCAGCCAGGCCGGGGCTGGTGGAAAGAAAGAGAGACAGAGAGCCTGCTTCGCTATCCAGCACCCAGCACGCACACACCACTCAGTCAACGCAATGTCCAAGGGAAAAGTCTGTCTCGCCTACTCCGGAGGCCTCGACACCTCCGTCATCCTCGCATGGCTGCTCGAGAGCGGCTACGAAGTTGTGTGCTTCATGGCCAACATTGGCCAGGAAGAGGACTTCGCCGCGGCCGAGAAGAAGGCCCTCGCGATCGGCGCCACCAAGTACGTCTGTGTCGACGTCAGAAAGGAGTTCGTCGAGGACGTCCTGTTCCCCGCCGTCGAGGTGAACGCCATCTACGAGAACGTGTACCTGCTCGGCACCTCGCTCGCCAGACCTGTGATTGCCAAGGCCCAGATCGCCGTCGCAGAGCAGGAGGGCTGCTTCGCTGTCTCGCACGGCTGCACCGGTAAGGGTAACGACCAGGTCAGATTCGAGCTCTCGTTCTACGCCCTGAAGCCAGACGTGCAGGTCATTGCCCCATGGAGAGACCCTGTCTTCTTCAACAGATTTGCTGGCAGAAAGGACCTCCTCGAGTACGCCGCTCAGAAGGGCATCCCGGTCACCCAGACCAAGGCCAAGCCATGGTCCACCGACGAGAACCTGGCACACATCTCCTTCGAGGCCGGTATTCTTGAGGACCCAGACTGCACCCCGCCAAAGGATATGTGGAAGCTGACCGTCGACCCTACCGACGCCCCAGATACCCCGGAGGACTTTTCTGTCATCTTTGAGAAGGGAAAGCCGGTGAAGCTCGTTCTCGCTGACGGATCGGAGGTCACAGACCCTGTCGAGCTGTTCATCACCGCCAACACCATTGCCAGAAGAAACGGTGTCGGCAGAATCGACATTGTTGAGAACAGATTCATCGGTATCAAGTCCAGAGGCTGCTACGAGACCCCAGGTTTGACTATCCTGAGATCCGCCCACATTGATCTCGAAGGTCTCACTCTAGACAGAGAGGTCAGAGCCATCAGGGACGCGTTTGTGACTCCAACTTACTCGAAGCTGCTCTACAACGGTATGTACTTCACGCCTGAGTGCGAGTACGTCAGATCGATGATTGAGCCTTCCCAGAAGACCGTCAACGGAGTCGTGACAGCCAGATGTTACAAGGGCACCATGTCGATTCTTGGCAGATCCTCGTCGACCGAGAAGTTGTACGACGCGACGGAGTCTTCCATGGACGAGCTGACTGGTTTCCAGCCCCAGGAGGCCACCGGGTTCATTGCTGTCCAGGCGATCAGAATCAAGAAGTACGGAGAGAAGGCCAGAGAGGACGGTACTCCACTTGCGTTGTAGAGAAAGAGGAAGACATCCCTTTGCTCCCTCTCCCTCCCCCTGCCCCCTTCCCCCGCGCGCAGCAGGCGCGTTGCCAAGCTCCCCTGGGCTTTTCCTTGTCTCTATATACACATCAGGCTTGTGTGTATCTACTGAAGTAAACGCCCCTCTCTCTTAGAGTCTAATTGCTAGTGTGCCGTAGAGTATGACGTGCGCTATGGCTGCTCCTGCTGCTCCTGCTCCCCACTGGTGCTCCATGGTGTAGAGATGTGGCGTGCTACTTCTTTTTTGGTTTGCCTGTTGTCTCTCGGCCCAAAGACGGCGAACCAGAGGGGCAAAAGGGAGGAGGAGGATAGGGGAGGTTTATTTTTGGGTGCAGTGCACGACCTGAGGCTTCAATCGTCGATGAACAAAATTAAACAGAAGGCGAGGTAAAGTTTGTTCCAGGTATTAGTTACTAAAGCGAGCTGGCCAGCATCCAGCACATCGCAGCCCCGGTTATTGTTGCGGTAGGTGGCAGGCGTGCGAGAGAGACGTTTATGGCTGTGTAGGGCCCGAAGGCACAAGGCAGAGAAGACCATCCTACACGAGAGCTTTGAGCTGACCGGGTTTTTTTTGTTTTGGCTGTGTGTGTGTTTTTTTGGTTAGAGCAGACGCAGAAGGCAGCATCGTTCTGTTGAGCAGGTTTCCGTCTGTTCGTTCCTTCGTGGCGCGGTGTTCTATTTGCGCCCAGTGAGCAGCCCAGCACAGAATGCCGGAAAGAGGCCCGGACCAGTGGTTCGAGGAGATCAAGAACTGCCAGGCGCTCCCAGAAAATGACATGAAGCAGCTGTGCGAAAAGGTGAAGGACCTGCTCATGGAGGAGTCCAACATCCAGCCGGTGAGATCGCCCGTCACGGTGTGCGGCGACATCCACGGCCAGTTCCACGACCTGCTGGAGCTCTTCAAGATCGCGGGCGGCTTCCCCAGCGGGTCGAGCATGAGCACCAACTACATCTTTCTGGGCGACTACGTCGACAGAGGGTACTTCTCCCTCGAGACCTTCACCCTGCTGATGATCCTCAAGGTGAAGTTCCCGCAGCACATCACCCTCGTGAGAGGCAACCACGAGTCCAGACAGATCACCCAGGTGTACGGCTTCTACGAGGAGTGCCTCAACAAGTACGGCTCGACGATGGTGTGGAAGTACTGCTGCCAGGTGTTTGACTTTCTGACGCTCAGCGCTATCATCGACGGCAAGATTCTGTGCATCCACGGCGGGCTCTCGCCGGAGATCAGAATGCTGGATCAGATAAGAGTGCTCAGCAGAGCGCAGGAGGTGCCTCACGAGGGCGGTTTCTGCGACCTCGTGTGGTCGGACCCGGATAACGTCGACACCTGGGCGATCTCTCCGCGCGGTGCCGGATGGCTCTTTGGCGCAAAGGTTGCCCGCGAGTTCAACCACATAAACGACCTCCAGCTCATCGCCAGAGCCCACCAGCTGGTGATGGAAGGCTTCAGGTACCACTTCCCGGAAAAGGACGTGGTCACGGTCTGGTCCGCGCCAAACTACTGCTACAGGTGCGGGAACGTTGCCAGTGTCATGAAGGTTGATGAGAACCTCAACTCGAACTTCCAGATCTTCAGCGCGGTACCCGACGACACTCTGAAGATCAATCCGTCCAAGAACCAAAAGAATAGCAACGAATATTTCCTTTAGGGTATGCGCGGCATCCCATGTACTAATGACAAACTGTTACGAAGCTTTTCTACTCATCATAAGTTCTATAAATATTAATCGTTATTATATAACTGATCCCCCCCCCCCACCCCCCTCCCCTCCCCCCTGTTGTTTACCTCCTCTGTATGAGAGCCCCGCTTGCGCTGCTGTTATGCACCATACAGTGTGTGAAGCGGACGATCGACTCGGCCGACGCGTGTGTCAGAAAAAAAAAGTGACAGGCTGATTTGGAAACTAGGGCGACATACATGTATTGGATCAGACCGCGAAAGACGCAGGTAGTGGAGTGTGCTGCGGCGAGGGTGCGGGCCAGTTCCAAGTTGAACGCGCAAACCCTTTCAGAGAGCATCTCTTTGCTTTTGCTCTTGCTCTGCGACGCGGGTAGCCCTGTGTGAGAGGCGCCCCATTTCATAGTTGCATCGCACAGAAGCGTGCTATTGCTACAACCAGGTAAAAAAATAGTGCCACAAAGTCCCCGCTTTTCCTTGGATCCTGAACGTTGGCCAAAACCTCAATGGCTCCCTCCGCGGCGTCTCTGCTTGACGAGAAGTTTGACGCCGGCTCCAGCCAGGATGGGCCACAACTGAAAATGAAGCCAGCCGGCGGTACCGAGAAACTGCCTGGGGCGCACGAGCTGCCGCCTGCCGCCCCAGACTCGGAATACCCCGCTGCACACCAATATCCGCACTATCGGCCTGGAAACAGGACCCGATCGCGCTTACTTATCCCGCTCAACCAGCGTCTCGAGACCGTAGCGGTCCTTTTCCATGCCAGCTCCATCGTGGTTTTGCCTTTCCTCTACTTCTTCCTCTGGTGTTTCCCGCTATGTTGGCCTGTTTTGCTCGTGTACACATTCGGGTTCTATCTTTTTGACAAGACCCCCTCTAACGGGAGAGCGAATGACCGGTACTCAAGCTATGTAAAAAGCCTAAAGCTTTTCAAGCATTTCGCCAACTACTTCCCGATCACGATACGCAAAACTGTTGATCTGAAGCCCACTTTTCAAAAGAAGGATATCGAGGTGGAGGTTTACAACCTGCCTGCTGCTGTTTGCTACCTCCTTCCAGCAGCTGTGCCAGCTTTTCTGTTCAAAATTGGCATTATCGGAAAACATAGACAGATAGCCACAAAAGAGGTTCGCGTGGGTCCCAGATACATATTTGTGCATCATCCCCACGGGGTCATTGCCATGGGTGTCACAGCTTGTATGACAACAGACGGTGCAGGCTTCAGCCGGTACTTTCCCGGGATACAGGGCTTTGTCACCACTCTGATAAATCAGTTTAAGCTACCGTTCTACAGGGATTACCTGATGGCTCTCGGAGTGACGGCCGTTGACAAGAAGAATATTAAGACACTATTGTATCAGAATTTCAGCGTGTCGATTGTGGTTGGCGGCGCATCAGAAAGTCTCTTGGCAAAGCCTGGTCTGAACTCGATTGTTCTGAAGAAAAGAAAAGGATTTGTAAGTTTGGCGTTGGAGATGTGCGGCCGGAGCATCAGCCCGGTGACCCAAGAAGATGAAGACATATGTCTGGTGCCTGTGTACGGGTTCGGCGAGAACAACATTTACGATATTTATTATACTACTGATGCTGACATCCCAAACAAGAGTGATGGGTGGATCAAACGGAGTCTGAAAAGATTCCAGCTCTGGCTCAAGAAGAATGCCGGTTTCACTTTACCGATTTTTATGGCTCGGGGAATCTTCAACTACGACTTTGGGCTGCTGCCATTCCGCAGGCCCATTGACGTTGTTTACGGTGCGCCGATTCCCGTCAAGCGGCTCAATGGGCGGAAACCGGGCGATGCCGTCACGGACGAAGAAATCAACTTTTATCACGACAAGTATGTGCGCTCACTAAAGAAGCTGTTCCAAGATAACAAAAGGAAGTATCTCTCCCCATGGGACCAGGATCTTGTCATTGTGGAATAATCTGGGTTTTGTGGCCCTTTGGTGTTTTTTTTGGTTTGTTTTAGGGAAATGGGTGGAGGAAGAAAGAGCGCTCTTTTGAATGTATATAATAACGAGTTCGGACTGTTGGGTTTGTTACCGCTTTGGGCAACAGCCTATAATTCGTTGCTCCTCGTAGCCAGCTGTAAATCTCTCCTTAGCTCAGTTGGAAGAGCATGAGACTGTAATTGTGTTCAAGAAATCTCAGGGTCCCTGGTTCGATCCCGGGAGGGGAGACATTCTCTATTATTTTTTTTTTTGTCTTTTGGCTTTTTGCTTTTTGCTTTCCTTTTCTCTGGTCTCTCTCTCTCTATGTGAAAATTTTTGACTAGATGAGATGATCTTTAGTTTAAGATCAAAGGAAACAGTGTGTGGCCCGTGCAAAACACAGCACTTGTACGGCACACAATGGACAGTTCCGATGATGAGCCCATGTAAGTGCAGGCTGGCATGCCGCCCCTGGTTTTTTTCTGCATGTTTTCAACTGTTTTCTAACATGTCGTGACAGAACGCTATCTGCCCATGCTTTGGCAGCACTCCAAGAATTCAAGAACGAGGAGGAAGACAGAAAGGAGCGGTTCCAGCAGCTCTACTCCGAGGCTGAGGACGACTTTTCCACGCGGAAACAGGTTTCAATTGACGACTTCCAGGAGGACTGGCAGCTGTCTCAGTTTTGGTACAGCGACGAGACGGCGTCAGTCCTGGCCGACGAGCTGCTGGAAGGTGCTGACGAGGACACTGTCGTTTGCGTCGTGAGCGCTCCGTCTGTGTTTGCTGCGATCCGGTCGCGAGACCCAGCACTCCTTCCCACAAAACACATATACCTGATGGAGTTTGACAAACGATTTGAGCTCCTGGCGGGCGCCTCCCACTTCGGGTTCTACGACTACAACGAGCCGCTCAAGGTGCGAGACGAGCTGCGCGGGAAGTGCCACCGGGTGTTGATTGACCCGCCATTTTTGGAGGAGGAGTGCCAGCGCAAGTCTTCGCTCACGGCGAGGGAGCTGCTAGTGCAGGACAAGTCGGCCAAGACGCGGACGGGGCATCTGCGCTACCGGCTCATCAGCTGCACCGGCGAGCGGATGGCCCCTGTTGTGAAGGAGAGCTATCCGGACACACAGATTACGTCCTTCCACCCGGAGCACAAGAACGGCCTGAGCAACGAGTTCAGGTGCTACGCCAGCTACGAGGGCTCCAACTGGACGTTCGCCGGCAGCGATGCTGCCTAGAGGCCGCGCCGAAAAAAAGGCGTTCCGAGGGAGGAGGGGAGGGGTGGCGTTTCGTGCTGTGCTTTCTGTGCTTTCTGTGCACTCCGCGCACACCAGCCCGCGCGCCTTCTCTCCCCGCCTTCTCTCCCCGCCTTCTCTCCCCGTCCCACTATATATAGCAGATCTCGCCTCGCCTAAACGGCCACCCACCCCCCTGCAGCTTTGAATCCCTAATTACGTTAATTACGTCATCGGAGTAAATATATGCAGCACAGAGAGTCTCGAACAAAACCCGCCTAGGGAGAGAGAGGCACATGTGATAGTGCCGATCGTATAGAGAGCTTTAAAAAAAAATCCTTGATGTGATTTCTTTAGATTAGAGCGAGGAGCCGGTCAAAGGGAGGAGACCTTCACCACTTCAGCATCGGCGGCCTTGCAAAAGGGCACAGACAGAGCTCAGCGGTCCTAGCACGTGGAAAGCTGCCACCCCTCGCGCGCGGCCCCAGGGCACACTTCTAATAGACACCCGCCGGGCAAACCTCTTTGCACACCCCCTTTTGTTTCCTGCCTCCCTGGAGGCCTCGTACCTATCGGAAAATGCACATCGTGCTGTTGAGACACTGCCTGAGGGTAGACAAGCCAGAGGACGACACGCTGGGCAATACGTACGAACAGATCGGCGGGTACACTGGCCAGAGCAACGCCTCGCAGTGGTTGTCGACGTTTGACCCCCCGCTGAATCTCAAGGCTGCCCACGGCCAGATGGCCAGCGCTGTGAAAAAGGTAGTCTCGCACATCCCGCTAGCAGAGCCCGCAACGGCACAGACAAAGGTGATCGCGCACTGTTCCCCTTATAATAGATGCATACAGACGACAGAACTGCTTTTCGACCGCCTGCGCGCAACCTCCGCCCTCGCAGAGTCCAGCTTGACACTGAGAATAGACCAGGGACTCTCGGAGTGGCTTAACGAAAACTTCAATCTGCATTACCTCCCACCCAACGATGATGGCTACTCCCTTGCAAGCAACGTGAACTGCTACCTTAGCGAAACGCCGGACCAAGGCGCGCCCTATGTGAACGAACAGACGCGAGGCATGCTTAGGAACGCGCGTGATGACTCCTGGGCGCTCAACAAATTGGGCCACTGCGGCGAGTACGGAGAGCCCTTGGCCGACTTCAAGAAACGGTGCTTCACGTACTTGAGCTCTCTACTGCAGTTTTATTACCGGAAACAGACACAGCAAGAGGACAAGAATACAGTCTTGTTCATCGTGTCACACGGTGCTGTGATATCGTGTTTGTTACAGTTGCTTCTGAATCGGCCTTTATTCAACGAAATTCCATTGTGCACTCCAATATACCTACAGCAGGCTCCGGCAGCACGTTCGCACTTCCAATTCATGGACTATGACTTCAACCTACAGTCTGTCTTAGGCATACCCTCTGACCAAGAGCTCTATGACATACTGAGATACACTATTGATGTGGAACTTCTTGACTATGATAAGATATTTAGTGAGGTTGAGCCATCTTCCCGTTCCAGCATGATAATGAGGTCAAGATCCACAGGTAGGCCTAGACGAAACACAGTAAACATAGGAACAGATAGCAGAAAACGTGAGAACAGTGACGCCGCGCCACTTCGGCAGTCTGTGTCCTCTAAACAGCTTTATTTGCTAGACGAACACACAAACCAGGAAAAAATCATTGATCTCAACAAGCTGGAGAGCTATTTTAATGGGTTCACTGATTCCGAAGATGAGGAGGATACGACCAGCCAGGACGATGAGGCTAGTGACTTGAACACTCTTGACTATAATTTGAGCGCACATATATCGCAACCATCCTCCGCATCAAACTTTGACAAACCGGTGCAGGAAGAGACAAAAATGAGAACTCCAATCAAAAAAGTCATTTCAAAGGTCTCGCCCGCTTCGTTACCCAAGATGCCTGTAAACAAAGGGAAACTTGCAACGTTTCTGTTTGGATCGAAGAAAGAGACTCTGAAGAGCGGCTTCATGGATGAGAGCTCCTCCTCTAGTTCAAATGATACTCTTTCTTTGTTGCATTTTGACGATCGCTCTCCTGCTTCCCGTGCGCAGAATTCGGATTCATCAGGACAAACGAACTCTGCGGAGCCTGCCAAATCGAAAGGCTCCACAATTTTAGGATCGCTTAGTGTCGCCAAAAACAAGTCCTTCACTTTGATATCAAGTATCGCGAAGGGAAATAAAAATCCGTCTCCTGGCATTGTTCCCAACAGTTTATACTTTGAGCCTCGATCATCTGAAGAAAGCTCGGATTCCTATTTTCCCCCTTTTTTGACTGAAACTGAACGAGGAGCAAAGAGACGGAAGTCTACCCTAACTACCACAATCACAGATGATGACCAAAGTTTAACAAACGATGACACGCTTCGTTTTGACCGATACCGTGACACTCTTAAAAACTTTCTGTTTAACAACAGCAACAGCAGTTTTCACAGAAGTGATGACGACGTTAATTGGCTGGGAGGGAACCTTCAAAAGCAAAAAGTATAAAATTAGACTCACAAGCTGTACATCAAGCTGAGAATCATGAAACTAATCATCATCTTTTTTGGTGGGACTCTGTTCAGTTCCAGTTTATTGGTAAAAACATGAGTATAAGCTAATGGGGCGCTGTGGTCCAAAGTCTGAACACCCCCTAGCTCATCAACAAAATTTAGCAAGAGCGATCTTTCCTCATTAGAGTGATAGGGATCTCCTGATGAATCCCACCAAAGTCCCCCTGCAAGCCCATATCTTTTTATGTATCTCCCTTTTTCGCGGGCTGCCTCCGGGTTGTCATACACAATTATTCCTGGGGGTGATTCTCTGTGGGCATAGCAGGTGCCTACAGTCGAATTGTACACCTCAATAAATCCTGGGGCTGGTAGATGAAGGTATTTGATTAAACATTCCTTTGGAGATTGTTTCAAACCATTGATGGCCGCGCATCCTTTGAACGTTTTCCCCAGCTTGAGAGTATCAAAGCTTCGGCCGTAGGCTGGCATTCCCAACACCAGCTTTTTGCTTTCCACCATTGTGAGGAGATATTTCACTGTTGAATCGATAGACGACTCGCCATGTTTGCACTCAGGCTCTGAACAGTATAGGTTTGAGAGGTAACCCGACCTCTCTGACCATGGTCCATTTATGTCGTACCCCATTATGTTGAAGAAGGTGACATTTTCCTTGAGGGCCCGGAAATCATAGCTTTCTAGCACTTCTTTCACGAGAGGGATGGCCACAGTCAGCAGTAGAGAGTTCGGCGGAAACTTCTTGTCTCTTTCCAGAGCGCACATTTTAGATTTTATCGTCCCTACCAGGCGGGATATTTCTTCTCTAGAATTTATGCTAGGAAACTCCCAGTCAATGTCTATGCCATCAAACCCGTACTCGTACATAGTCTGAATCAAGCCATCGGAAAACTTCTCCATCAGGCTGTCGTCGGATGTGACTTTCTCGAACGCAGTGTTTGTGTTCGCCCCGCCAATTGAGAGCGACACTTTGAGCCCCGGCTTCATCTCTTTGATGTGTGACAGTTGACCCAAGAGGCCAGAGTCGTATGTCTGGTTGCTGGCACTGGCGTCGTTGGCCTGTATGGATACCGGTTGGGAGGTAGCAAGGTAGTTGTCATTCCACTTGAGCTTGGTACCGTCGATCTTTGCAAAGGCGTAGAACAGATTGGTGATGTGCGACAGGGGGATGTCTGACGGCAAGCTGCTGTCGTAGAACGACCACTCGGAGTAGTACATGCCTGCGAGGTATTTGTGCTCTTCAATGCCGGCTACTGGCAGGGAGTACTGAGCCAGCCAGATGCATGCTATACTGAGTAAAAGCTTCATACTGCGACTTGAGAGCGACAGTTCGGTTTGCTTCGTGATTTTTGCACGGCCCCAGTGATAGCAGTGTGGAGGCAATGTATGGTGCTACATCGTTGTATTTAAGCTACTATAATCGTCTGTATGCTGCTGCTGCTGCTGCTGCTGCTGATACTGCTGATGCTCCCAAACTCCCGAGCCCAGCTCTGAAAGTGTACTATGGTTCCAAAATATTATGGTTCTGTTGATAAGAAGGGCCATAGATAAAAAAGATCTCGACCCAATCTCCATCCTTTCCTTTTTCTGCCTTTCTGTTTTTGAACGGCCGGGTAACTTTCAGGGTTAAATAGCCTACAGGGACAAGTGTGGGGAAGGGCCTATATAAGAAGGCAGATCTGTTGATTCTCCGTTCAAAGCCACCTTATCAGCACAGAGGCGCCGCGTTCGGTTTCAGTGGTCAAGGCTGCAAAGTGGAATGTCTGGATGGGAGCACCATCAGGGCGGCGCTTTGGTCCATGTCGGACCAAGCCGCAATGTGTTGAGCGCGGACACGATGCTGCGGCTCCGGCAGAGGATCCAAGGCGCCCTACAACGGCACCCGGGGCCTGTCTACGTAGACGTCTCAGGCCTGGCATCTGCAGATGAGGCAGCCAGTTGGCGCTCGTTCTTTGATGGCTGCCTGGCTCAGTTCACACTCAGGAGGCAAACAGACATCAGGGCCATACTCTGTCCCGATACAGTCGCGGCCGTTGCAAACCTCGCACAGATAGTCAATACTTTGGGCCCCTATATCTATGCCCTCAGGGGCTCCTTCATGGCTTACTTACTAGACTGCGTCAATAGTGTTGACAACAGCGCGCACCCAGACTACACAGAGATCAATGGAGACCGCTCTCCCATGAAACTCGCGTACTCCGCTCTACTGCACCGATGCGCAACAGAGAACCGACTCCCACTTCTCGACACTATGCCGCATGACGGCCCATTACGCGAGCACGATCTCTACAACTGCGATATCCCAGGCGGTGTAGTGACAGAGACTCATATTCGCGAGAACGTGCGGCTTGTCTTGACCACGCTGCTGAGACCGTCTTCCCACAAAACCGATATCCTCAAGTACCGGGTGGTGCTGAGTCTCCTGCGCCAGTGGGCTAAAAACAAAGCCTTCACAAATAGAGGAGTGAGAATCACTGAACAGGTCGTGGAGGATATGTTGATGGCCGAAATTGAAAGCTTGGTTAGCATGTCGTCCAGCAAAGGCAATCCAAGCAACAGCGACAATCTTTATAAGTTGCACGCAGACCTGAGTGATGTGATCCTCATAAACAGGGCAGTGCGGCAATTGAAACTGTGAATGAACTCAGGGGTCCACGGCTATGTAAGTTCGTAGAAGCGTCTGTTTTTGCTGTTGAACTCATCATTTTTCAAAGAAAGCACAGTAGGAGCATTATCACCGAGATCCAATCCGGGACCAAGAGCCTTAGTCCCTTGATCTGACGGCTGCTCAGAGCTGTCGGGGTCCGAGAGCAGGGGTTGGAGGCCGTCGACAATCAGCGAGACACCGGCAGGCTCTGCGCCCCGAGGCAGAATAACATCTGCGGACTCCTTTGTTGGAAGGATAAACTCGTTCATCTCAACCCTTGCATGGTTCAGGTACTCTGTGACCAGTTTCTTCAGTCTTGCAGACTCCGAGGCTTTGAGCTCAGGGTTGGTTTTGGAAGGGCCGAGCACGTCCCGTTTGATCCATCGGCCTAGCCTGACATCGGCGTCAGAATCTAGAAATATCTTTACCGTGCCTTTTTCAACAAGCTCGCGATCGTAGAGGGCGTAGAGGCCTCGGAGTATTATCACGTCTGTCCCTCTCTGTTCGAGTTTTCTGACTGCTGCCCTTATACCTTCAAAGTCGAAGCGCGAGGGGCCCATCGTTTTGCTCTCGTTGGCGTCCTTTCTAAGATAGCCATCGATGCTAAAAGAGTGGACTCTGGCTTTGCTCGTGCGGTATGTGAGTTCTTCTACAAGCAGATCGGCAGCGTGTTTCTGCAGAAACGTGCGGTGGGGCAGAGTGTTGGTTAGTTTTTGAGATTGCAGCAGCGAGCAGCAGACAGCGTCAGTGAACTTTCGCAAAACATACCTTTCCCGAAGCCGGGCCCCCGGCAATGAGTATCAGCACGCTCTGCCTTGTTGATCGCGGCATTTCATTTGCAAGGCTATGGAGCTGCTGGGGGGGTTCCTCTTCAAAAGCGCGGTTCGTTCTTTAAGTGCTTCTTCGCTCTAGGTGAACTTTCCTTCTAGATCTTGGGGCAAGAGACAGAGGAAGAAAAAAATTCTTTTCAGTAGTTTTGTAAGAGCCCTTCCCTCCTTACAGTCGATAGGCCTCTATGCTCAAACAGAGCAGCCAGTCGCCTCGGGGTCGTCGTCGCTTTCTCCCACATAGAGCATTATAGACGATGGAGTTCAACCGAGAGTCTGACAAGAAGCTCAAGCTGAAAACGAGCAAAAATGTGCCCGTGTACAGGACTTTTGAGGAAATGAACTTGAAGGACGAGCTTCTTCGCGGAATATACCTGTACGGCTTCGAGCTGCCGTCGGCGATCCAGTCGAGAGCCATCACACAGATAATATCAGGCAGAGACACTATAGCACAGGCTCAGTCCGGAACAGGGAAGACAGCGACGTTTTCCATCGGATTGCTGCAGGTGCTCGACGCCTCGCGGCCAGAAACACAGGGCCTGGTTCTCTCGCCAACCCGTGAGCTTGCTACGCAGATTCAGAACGTCATCCGCTCGCTTGGGAGCTATATGAACATACAGTGCCACGCATGTGTGGGCGGCAAGGCTGTGGGAGAGGACATTAAGAAGCTGACAAAGGGGCAGCACATTGTAAGCGGCACCCCTGGTAGAGTGGTGGATATGATCAAGAGAAGATGCCTAAACACCAGAAACATCAAAATGCTTATTCTGGACGAGGCAGACGAGCTACTCAGCAAGGGCTTCCAAGAACAAATATACGAGATATACAGATATCTGCCCACAGGCGCTCAGGTGGTCGTGGTCTCTGCGACCCTGCCCAGAGAGGTCATTTCCATGACGAACAAGTTCACGACCGATCCAGTGAGGATACTCGTCAAGCGTGACGAGATATCTTTGGAAGGGATAAAGCAGTACTATGTGCAGGTAGACAAGGAAGAGTGGAAATTCGATACTCTGTGCGACCTGTACGACTCCCTGACCATCACTCAGGCTGTGATTTTTTGCAACACCAAGAAGAAAGTAGACTGGCTCAGTGAGGCCCTGCAGCGGGCGAACTTCAGCACTGTCTCTATGCATGGAGATCTGAAACAGGAGGACAGGGACCGAGTCATGAACGAGTTCCGCTTAGGAAACACCAGGGTTCTGATTTCCACTGACGTGTGGGCACGAGGCATAGACGTTCAGCAGGTGTCGCTGGTTATTAACTATGATCTTCCGTACGATAAAGAGAATTACATCCACCGTATTGGTCGCTCTGGCAGATTTGGCCGGAAAGGTGTCGCGATCAATTTGATTACAAGAGAGGATGAGAGCGAAATGCATGATATTGAACGCTTCTACAGCACGAAAATCAAGGAGATGCCCGCTAATCTTAATGAGGTGTTATAGGCGTCTGTAGGCATATATAGAGCAGCAATATAAATGGCGGGGTATATTTATGGGCTGGAGTTTTGGGTCTTGAGCACGTTTTGTAACTGGCTGTTGCGGGCATTGAATAAAGAGACGAGGCCGCTGACGTAGTCCAAATTGCTTCTGGGCACAAGGTCGTTTTCGTCTGGATCCTCAACCACCAGCTCGGGCTGGCTTCCTGACAGAAAGATGTTGTTCATCTCTGTCTTTTCACCGGTCTGCGTGTCGTTGAACTCCCACTGGGACATCTCCACGCCATCGGCCTGCCAATGGCTCGTCAAGCAGGTGACACTTTTGACTGTCGACGAGTGCTTTTCGTGGGCAACATCTACAATCACCACCGCAGTGCTATCCGCCTCTGGACCACTTCCTAGCTCGATAGTCTCGTTCTCGAAAGCGTACTTCAAGGTGGAGCTGTGGAATGCTGGTTTAAAGATGGAGCCGTATTTCTCTTCGCTGAGTTTGAGCAGTTCAAGCGGTCTCGCTTCCCCGCTCTCCGTCTGAAGCGCCTTCGTCAGCTCCGTGCAGTCCTTCAACAGGACGTTGTAGTTCACTGGACGGCCTGCCTGGGACGACTTGTCGCGCTCCATTTGGCTCCTGTCCTGCGCTTCAGCTATAAATGTAACCTTGACTATATTAAAAGGTGTGCTTTTTTCTTTCTCTTTAAAATGTGCTAATAATAATATTTATAACATCAGTAAAGTATAAATCCTATATAAAAGCACAATTGAAAAAACACCAAAGTGCATTGCTCAATTAGCCGCTCTCTTCGCGGAAGTGGAGTTCTTAGGAAGTTCCTTGACAAATGGAAGGAACTCAGGCTCACCCGGTATATACTTTCTAAGCACCTCAGGAACTATGAGGCCCTCCTCGGTCTGGTAGTTCTCCAAAATACAACAAAGCGCTCTCTCCGTGGCACACAGAGTACAGTTCAAGCAGTGAACGTACTTCTTCTCTCTCTGGTTCATGGCCTTGATACCGCATCTGATCTCAAGGTTTCTAGACTGATAGTCGGTACAGTTTGAGCACGAGACCAGCTCCTTGAACTCCTTTTGGAATGGGAACCAGGCCTCCAAATCGTACTTCTTAGCAGCAGCGTTGTTGAGCTCGCCAGAGACAATGCCCACAACCCTGTATGGAATTCCAAGAGACTGGTAGAATCCCTCCGAGTTGCCGATCATTCTGTCAAACTCTTCCCACGACTTTTCTGGTTCAGTGATGCAGAATTGCTCGATCTTTTCAAAGGCATGGACTCTGAAAATACCCCACGCATCTTTTCCGTGGGAACCGGCTTCTCTTCTGAAACATGAAGAGTAACCAGCGTATCTAACAGGAAGCTGCTCAGCAGGGCTCTCAAACCACTCGTTGGAATGGTACGCAGATATAGGTTGCTCAGAGGTCGCGATTAGGTACTTCTCGTCGTCGCCGTCTGAAACCTTGTACAGCTCCTCATCAAACTCAGATAACTGCGCAGTCTTAGCCATCACATCTTTGTTCATCATTACAGGCGTCTGGAGCACCGAGTACTTCTTCCCCGTAAGGAAGCTCAGTCCGTAACTGATCAATGCCTGGTTGAGGAACACACCATAGTTTCTCAAATAGTAACCTCTGTGGCCCACAACTTTGACTCCTCTCTCTGGGTCATATCCGTCCAGTCTCAGCAAAATCTCATGATGAGAAAGCTTGGCCGGCTTGCCTGTGGCGGTAGCCACGTTTGTGAGTTTCTCGAATTCGAAACCTTCAGGAGCCCATGTTCTGACAAGTTCGTTATCCTCCTCGTCGAGGGAGTTGACAACAGACTCGTGCAAGATGTTCCCCACCTGGTTCACTTTCCAACGGAGCTGCTTGTCAGCCTCCTGCTCCTTGGCGATGAGCTCGGCTTTGTCTTTGGCCAGCTCATCTTTCTTCTTCAGCAAATCAGAAGCGTCCTCCTTGGCCTTGAACTTGAGACCAATCTCTTTCTGGAGCTTGTTCTGGGCCTTGTTCAGCTCGTCCAGAGAGAATCTCACCTTGGTCCAGTCGTTGTACTCCTTTATAATTTCATCGACTATTTCCACAGATGCGCCTCGTCTCTTCTGAGACTCACGGATCTCCTGAGGTTTCCCTCCTTTCTCCTCGATAAATTGCAGGATATCTAACATCTTTGAATCGACAGCTCCGCCAAACGGTATGCTGCTACTAAGCCACTAACTGTTCACACTATAGCTCCTGCCTGATCTAAGCTTCGCTTACGGGGAGTCGGTAACATACTACTTATATAATACGCTCTCAGTTTGAATTGTGGAAGTGAATTTTTTTTCCTCTCCTCAGGAAGCGTTTCCCAAGTTATTTATCGACGCGTCGATTCAAAGAGACAAGAATGGCGTCGCCTTTTCCTAAACGGGGGTTAATGGTGCGGAGGATCCTACATACAAATGCCAGGCATATGCGAGCGTCTAGATGGGACGTTGTGAAGTGTCGGGGGGGGGGGGGGGCAGAGAGAGCGTTTTTATAATGAAAGAGAGGTGCGTGACTATAATAACAATGCCATTCTCAAGGGAAAGGACTTGCAGTGCTCCACTAGCTTGAGAGCGGTTTAGTGACGCGCTAGAGCCAGTCGTCGTTTTTTTTTGGTAGCCACTTTTTTATTCATCTACATGCTCATCACGGTGACAGAGCAGGCCCTTGCCTCTATATGGGATGCCTATTCCACGCCACTACATTGGATTTGATAAACAGAGAAGGCTCTTTGAGGCAAGATTTGGGCTCCCTACTGCTCTTCCTTTAGACGGCGTGGTCACGACTAACCCAGCGCTAGTTTAAACGCTCAGTTAGGTAAACTCTGAATCAGGTTCTCCATGGCTGAAATAGGCCGCCGTCACCTGAGTGGTAAACAAAGTCAGACTGCCGCGCCAAATCCAGATAGACGCCCTGTTATGGGCCAGAAGGGAACCACAGCCGGCCAATCAGACCTGTCGATCCAACCGGGCGCTTAACTTTAAAAATGGCTAGTAATAAGAATCATTAAACGCTGTATAATAATTTATCTACAAAAGAGGATCGATTTCCACCCCTTCTTTAAATTTAATTAATATCATAGACCACTTCCATCATCATCAAGTAGTAACTTTGGAGAACTCTGCGACTCGTGGTATTCTTTCCATTGCTCCTTATTCTGCGCTATCTCAACCTTTGCTTGGTGCCGACATAAAGCGGTCCAAAATTGCTAGTATTTTTATCCGGTCGCATAGCGCTAGAGAAGCTACTTTATTAACAATGAGCACTATGAGCTCAATCCTGCCATTATCGATGGCCCCCTCTAGCAGTCCTTATGAAAACCAATTTGGGGCTACTAGAGCAGCGAGCGCCAAAAGGGGATTCTCCTTTGCTAGCTTTTTTGGCGCAAAAGAGCCCGAAGTTGCAGACGATTTGGAGAACAACTTGTTCAGCATACCTTATGAAGAGGATGGTCAAAACGATTACCGCTCTGACAACTCCGGGCTCACTGGGTGGTTCCGAAAATTGAATCCCTTAAAGTCATTATTTGGTTTTAAGGATGTTGGCAGCAGAACTCCCTTTGGTGGTTACTTCAACCATTTCGACAGCAGTAACGACAATTCCTCAGCGGGATCGGAACTATCATGCTACCATAACTTTAAAAACTCTGAGCTCAACTTTTCCTTGAGCCACTTGAGAACTGGCTTTGACTCTGATGTACTAAGCAAGACTACCAGAAGAGTTGTTAATCCAGGACAGGGCGATGATTTGGAGGCGCCGGATCAGGCGTTTACATACGATCCGCTCTATGACATGCTCCGGGAGAGGGGGGGCAATGTTACGGGCGCGTATCCGTATGTTAATGCCAACGAACCGTCACGCATTCCAATACCGCTGGCTCCTAGGAAACGAGTGATGACAATTGATCCGCATTACGATTACAGAAAAGAGGCACCGAAAATACTTCCTCCTCCATACAAGCCTAGAAAGAAGCCTGAGGCCCAGCTGAACCTGGAGGAGAAGGTCGTTCCTAATTACATGACTGACTCTGAGAATGCTCCAAGGAATGAAAATGATGCTGTTTCAAACGCTGGCATGCAGACAAAGAGTAACCCTGCACCGGAAATCTATTTGAATACTGACACAACTACTCTGTTTGATCAAATTAAAACTAGCGCCGAGCAGGAGAACAGCAAGTTTTATCTTTCCTCGGACGAAGCAGCGATGCAAGATTTCCCAGATCTAGAGATGGGATATGGCAGTGGTTTCTGTGAAGAGAATTACCAGGAGAGCTATGTGGCGCAAGAACCGGTCCAAGTCCCACTAAGTGCCTTTGTCGAGGATTCGATAAGAGGATATGACCATCCTGAAGATGATTCTTTATCTGACAGAATGTTTGCTACAGACTACAGCCTGCCGCCTGATGATGCCACACCTTGTTCCACTATCTGTACTGCAGAGCAGATGAAAGAGCAAATGTTGGCTGCGGACACTCCTTCTGTAAGATTGATTGAGATTGATTCGATTGGTTCAAACGCCTCCGAGCAGTGTAGAAATTTGGCACTTCAAGGTTCAAAATATAGTCCAGCATTTGATGACAGGCAGGACGAGTATTTAGCTCCAAACAGCCCAACTTCAAGGGTAGAGGGTGATATTGACCACTATTCTCCAGTTGATAATTGTGTTGGACAGAAAGTTAGGCATTCTGCTGACTGTGCTACCCAGACACGCTGTGATGAGGATGGCGGTAGTAATTCGCCGACCCTGAAGTTTCACTGCAAAGCAAAAGTGTTGATATTTGACCATGGAAGCGACTGTAAGTCAATCCAAAAGCTCTTTATGTCGGAAAACAGAAAAACGTCCAACTCCTTACGAAAAATCAATCGCTCGTTAAGTAAGAGATTTTCCAGTTTCAGCTCCACTGCTCCACCTCCAGCCATTGGTGGCCAGCCAAGGCAGGACAAGTCGATCCTGAAAAACAAGATCAACGTCAACATGGAGCAAGAATCCATTCGGGCCAACAACTGTGACGAAATTGAGATTGACGATTTCCTGTGCTTTTTCGAGACTCACGAGAGACGGAGAATTGACACTGAGCCTTTCCTAGAGCATTTTAGGGAAAAGCAGATCGAGAGCTACTACGAGAACAATTGCATGGTGTGATCCTTGTCTAATTTTCACACCTGTAGACTACTATGTAAATGAATGACTGAAACTTACTGGATGTTGAGTAAAAGTATAAATGTCTTATCGCTATATTCTTTCTTGCAGAGTAATGGGTTAAGAAGAGGATGATTTCTAATCCAACGATGAGGCACCAGTAATGATATCAACCAATTCGTTGGTGATAACAGCCTGTCTAGTTCTGTTATAGAGAATGGAGTATTTCGAGATCATATCTCCGGCATTCTTTGAAGCGTTATCCATGGCGTTTCTTCTAGCAGATATTTCTGAAGCATATCCTTCGGCCATGGCACTTAAGATGGAGTTTGCAAGGGAATACTCAGACATCGAGGCTGGAACCTTCTGGTCCTCATCATACTCAAACACGGAGAGCTTAGAGGAACCCTCAATTGCATTTGGAGAGAAAGAAGGGAAGGCAGAAGGCTCAAAAGAGACACCGGAAACAAACTTGTTGTACATGATCTCCACTTTGGAGTACTCACCTAGCTTCGAGATCTCGTCTGCAATGAGTGATGCCTCGATGAATGTCGGAGCCTCCTTACCAACACCGTTGAAAGCAAGTACCACGTTGTCGGAATGTGTTCTCAAGAGTTGAGCCTTGATTTTGTCACCTACAGCCACAACGTCAGCGTTAGGGTTTTCAGCAAGCTTTAAACGGGTAGACTTGGCTATTTGGGAGTGAATAGAACCACACAGACCCTTGTCGGAGGACACGGCAATAATGAGAGTCTTTTCAGGCTCTTCTGGAGCGGCAGTCTCGGCGGTGCTAAAGAAGTCACTGTCTCCTTCGTGGTAAACTCTAGAGGAGGCCATGGCTCTCTGGGCCTTGTTCAGTCTGGTTGAGGCAACGATCTTCATGGTGTTTGTGATTTTCTCGATGTTCTTGATGGACTTGAGTCTCATCTCAATCTCTCTCAAGGTGGCATAGTTTCTGGATGGCATAAAGTTAGTGTCGTGTCTTACTGGGGTGAAGCCATGCTTATGCTTTTACTTACCTGGCTTGAGAGCCCGCCGCGCGGGAGACCTGGGAAGCCACTAAACAAAACATGCTGAGGATGTGGATCGCTAAGAATTGAACGTTAGAGAACCTGGAAGGACTTCAGCTGAGTTAGTCTGGCTCCAATTGCTACCTGATCCAAACTGCTTCTTTCTTCAAGACAACACTTTTACAGAAGAATTTCCCCGTCAGCCTTTCACAGTGGAAAATCTCCAAGAGGTGCAAAAAAAAAACCTGATTGGCCACAACAAAGGGCGGGTAATCACAGAAATTTCGTGACTACAGTCACGTGACAACTGAAGAAAGAAACCCAAGTGAAATCTATAGCTCGCGCGCAGCGGCAACTGCACTGCACTCTCTTTTTCATGAGGGAGCGCATCCACTCGTCAACTCTCTGCCAGAACTTGTGCCCCACCAGGTTAGGGAGGTCCAAAACAAGTCCAGTTTCAGTCCAGCAGTAGTTAGCAAGGTCTCGACCAGCGTATTAGATCTCCGGAACTCCCAAATGCCCATACGTAGCGCTCTTCAAAAAATAAACCACTGAGCCTTCCTAGACCGATGTCCTTACCCCCGATAGAGTACAGTATGGGACATGTTCTCAGCCTGGTATTGGTATGCAGAACTGGGGTCTCATAACTAACGGAAGCAAGAGACATGTCCGGGGAAATTACCAGGTTCTCGGGCGCCGCACCATTGCCGTTGAGATGGCTCTGACTACCATTTGCTGACTTTGAACCGTCGCCTGAATCCTGACTGATAATTTCATACAGAGACAGGTGGTGGTGCATTTGCGTGGATGAAGTCAGCGACGAGATGGATTCAGAGTTTCGGCTATGTCGCATATTCATGAATTTTCTCCTCGTAGGATTAGGCGACGCCGACTGTCTAGCGTTGCTAGAATCAATCGTGGTCACTGAAACTTGCTTATCCAGGACAGGTCGCTCACTCGCAAGATTCTTAATTTTGGGCAAGTTTCTCGGTTGAAACTCATAATATCTTATTGCACCGTCATTTCCAGCGGCCCCGATTCGATATATAAGGCCGTTGGTGGTTTTAAAATAATCAATGTCTATTGACCTCACCCAGGAACGGGCACCCTCAAGTTTGGCCAGCAGCCTTAGTATCCCGCTTTCACGCGAACCACTCGAAAATAGAAACTCGTAGACACTTACAAAGTCATCTGCACCACCAGCGAAAAGATACTTCCCATCATTGGTGATGCTTAAACAATGCAAACCTCCATAGTATGACGGCATCAGGTCCCATATTTTTTCTGTCAAAAGGTCAAAAACTCTAGTGTATCCGTCATCACTCGCGATAACTAGCACATTTGAGTATAGCGTATGAAACTTCAAGCTGGTTAAAGCTTTTTTCGATAGTTTGTAGTGAGCGGCTGGATTAGTATTGGTGCGAGCATTATTCAAGCTGTTAAAAACGCTAATGTAACGCTCTCTTTTTATTGAGGCCTTGGCTTTGAAATAGTTCTCGGCATCTTCAAAGTCCCTTCGGAACACCATGAGCTCTCCATCACCAAATCCGGCCACAGCATATTTCCCACATGCGGACCACTCTATCGAAGACACCGCTGTATGCTTCAAAGAACCTCCCTTATTCCATCTCGCGTACTTTAACTTATTCACGTTAATCCACAAAATATCACCCGTCGAAAAGCTCACTAGCACATCTAAATTCTTCTCCTTATTTGTATTCAGAGTGTGGAAAACTGAAAGCGCCGTAACGACTCCTTCCGAAACAATGATCCTTAGTAGGGGCGATTCAGCTTCAATATCCTTGGGAGCATCACTGAGCGCTATAACATTGATCGCTCGCCCATGGCATCCAACAAGGAGTGACTCAGCAGCAGCAAATTTCTTGTGGAAGTTATCCCCTGTAAGTATCTTTGAGATGAAAGGGGAAGAATTTCTAACCAAATTTGCTTTTGGCAGCTTCAAAGTCTCTTCGGCGGAGGGTGCAGGATGCGTAGAGAGTCCTTCCAATTTAAGGTTTCTCGATTTATTCCACAGGCGACTCCCAGAGCTGTTATTAAGCTTTGATTTCATCGAGCCTACAACTGTGGATGCGCTGTTGGCACCAAAACAAGCGATTGTAGCTATGCACCCCGGCGTGAGATGAACATTCTTGAATGGGTCCGCCGCAAGGGGGTTGATGCTGCAGCCAATGGGAAGCACCTCTGTTTTTCCATCTGGCTGCACGCCAACCATCTCTGCAGGTAGTGTGACCGGGTATGCTATCAAGTTCTGGTTTAGATTGCCCATCGTTGTGTGGTATCTGCGAAGGTTTCTCTCCACAAAGATTGACAGAGAGGCGTACGTGTTGGGGTCACCCGCAAGAAGAGGCGTTCTGGATATTCGGAGAGCAACGCTGGGCTTGAATATGCCGTCCAGATGGTCAAATTCGAACTGCTCCTCATCAAGACAGTACACGATATTAGGATCCGTGGCCTGGATGGGCAGAATACTGCCATTGAGGACGAGCTGGAACTGGTTGTTTGGAGCCTTGTTATACCTCGAAAGATCAGTTGGCACATACATGGCAAAGATTACTGTGGGCCGTTTGTTGTGTCCTCACTTCATTGGATGTTCAATCGATCCTGGCATACCTTGAGTATTTGGAGTTTGGGTAATAAAGCGGGGTTGGCACCAAGATAAAATGGCCATTTTTTTTTGTCCGTGCACGGCCTTCTACTGCTTTTCAATTTTGATGATGTTCTTGAAGTATATTATGTAAGGGGCTCGTGAGGAGCCGTCTGGTGCGCTTCCAACAGAAACACTTGAACAGTAGCCTCAAAGGGATAGGTATTAGCGGAGTCTGATAGCGCGATCAGTCTTCAAGTTCAGCAGAGTTTGTCATGTCCGACTATCCGGACAGGGTGTTTGAGTTTTGCAGCTCTATATTCCAGATTTCGAAAAGAACGGCAACATCCTCGCTGCAACAGTTCAAGCAGGTGATTTGGGGGACACCGCCTGCCCCCTTGCCGCCCCACTCTTCCTTGATCTCCGCTGGACCTTTGCAGGGGATTCGGTCGGCGCTCGAGTGTGCTCTGCGCCGGTTGACAGATTTGAAATTTGATTCAGCTCTTTTTGCCTTCACCTACTTATCTTTTCTGGTCTTCTCGTACACAAAGAAACTCCAACATCGGCGGCGACGAGCGAATGTGCTTGATAACGGTCGACGGTTTGAAGTTGTTCTTGTGGTGGGATCGCCACACTCAATAGTGGTGCAAAAGTTGGTGAATGACCTCAATAGACGGGGCTACATAGTCTATGTTAGTGTATCCACAGAGGCAGAGATCCAGGTTGTCGAGCGCGAGAACGACTCTGATATCAAGCCGCTGCTCCTAAACTACGACTCTATGTCCTCAGTCAAGAGTGGCTTACTGAAACTGGCCTCTTTTCTGGACAATGAAAACGCAGACATTGCTTACATGGGGAACCAAACGCAGTCTTATCTTTATCATTTCAAAGGGTGTCTAATCGTACCAGACTACTTCAATCTTCCCAAATGCCAATATATGGAAGAGCTCCAGCCTTGGATGCTTGAAAGCTCAGTGCAGTCGCATTTCTATAGAATCAACTCTCTTTTACAAGGAGGAATCTTGTCCTTTATTAAGCAGAGCAATCAGAGAAAACCAGAAGTCGAACAAGTCAATGGAATCAAACTAAAAGGTGCAACGTCAAAGCTCATAATAGTCAACTTTCTGCCTATTTCCCGGAATGAGAAAAAGCATTTGTTGCAACATATGTCACTTGATATCAGCAAGCTACTCTACGATTATATTTACAGGGAGAACGCTGGGCAACTCAGCAGGTTCTGGTGGATGCCCAATAGTGTTAATACCGACTATGTTGATATGGCGATGCTGACAATTAATTTTCATAAAGACGATGAGTCACGGCTTTTGACACAAGGTATTCACACTAAAGCACTCAAGATGTTTAGTTATGAACAAAGAAACAAGAAGTTAACTACGAGAACAGTTCATCATTCAGTATTTGATCTTCTGAATAGCTCCTGGCTATATAAATACTACAAACTCAATAGCTGAAGACAAATTATGGTGTTTCTAGCAAAAGATTATTAGTTGATTATTTTGCATCTTGTGATCGAAGGATCTTCCACAGTACCAGCAGTGAAATCAGCAATCGTCAACACACCTTTTCTATCAAGGATGTACAATTTGTATCCATCTTTGTCAAATCTCATAGCCGCTGATTCTCGTACGCGATACGCATTACTAACATCCGTCACGACAACAATTCTCTTGGTGTCGCTATCATCCATCCTAGGGGATGAGACAACGAACACAGATCCTGATCGGTCTAAATAAGCGATTGCATCACCTCTTGGGGAGACACAACATTGATGTATAGTATGTCCTATCTCGTCGATTTTGAATAGTAGCCTAGGACGGGCAATACCTTCCGGTCCTGATATAGATGTAATTCTCGTATCAATGACAATGGGCACGGAGTCATACGACACAGAGGTTAATGTCATGAGTCTATTATCTGGAAAGAACTGTATATCAGTAATTCCTTCGCTCTCTAGTGAGGTATCCAGTTTTCTCTGTGACTTCATTACCAACACTGGCTTAGTAGGATCAGCAATGCTAATCGCCATAAATCTGGACTCCAGAGCAGTAGCCACAGACAGGTAGTTAGAATTGGGCGAAAATTGCAGAATATTGATAGGATCACGGTACGGCAGCGTGAAAGGGAACGAAGTCACTTTCAGAAAAGTGGCACTTTGATCTGAGATAAGCGTTTCCGTTTTGTGAGTTGCGCTCGAAGGTATAGGTTTTATTAGGTCTTCAAACTCTGCAGGATTCATTTCTTCAGTACCATACTCAGTTGAATCTGGGTGTTCAGTGATAAACTGTAGACGTAGCAGAATGACAAAAGCTTGTTCTGCTCCAGTCAACTTGTCATTTCCTGTAACACCTAAACTCAAAAACTGCTCATTTGGAGAAATATCTATGCATCTTATAGGGAACTTGCACTGATAGGTGTAAATAATTTTGCCATGGAACTTCAAATCGTGAATCCTGACAAACCCTCTGGTGCCACATATTATAAGGAGGTTGTCTGTAACTCTACAGAACAGATGCTCCCAATTGCTGAGTACTTGCAATGGTTCAGCTGGGTTGTCGACAAAATTCGAGTTCAGTGCAATCTCATCATCGGTAGGCTTCACAAGCGAATTGTAATCTGGTCCATATTCCCCGTTACTCTTCCCACAACATCTCAACTGAGGTGGTCTTTCTGGAGTCTCAGGGTCAACTTCATAAACCTCCCACTTCTTCTCAGCAAGTAACACGAGATGTCCTGGATTTGGAGATATAGCTGTATTTATAAAGAGCTTTGTTTTGAAAAAAATGTTGGAGTGATGCGTGTGATACTGATAAACCTTTCTGTAAAAGGGAAAGTTCTTGGCGAAGAGCAGTTCCTTGTTGGCTCCAACAGTCTTGGAGGTTTGAAAGACCTTCCTGCTGTTCTTCTCCAATGTCGGTGAGCTAGACAACAACCTCGTTAGGTTAGATGACTGGAACGAGTTTTTGGACTTTGAGACATGAGGTAAGTCTGATATGAGTGTCGAAGTCTCGGCAGGCGCGGAGGACCCTAGCTGATCTATAGTCTCTCCACTTGCTTGTTTCATCATTGACATCCATTGCGAGATGTCCGCACTATTATTGCTCACCACAGACGGAGCTTTTATATCGTCGCTGCCCACAGAGCCTTTTTTAGGTCGGGGCTCAGCACTGTTGGGGAATGATTCTGACATTCCCTCAGCTGGTTTCGCAGAGATTTCATTGAAGACTTCATGAAAAGCAGTCAAGAGAGACACACTGGGCTGGCTCTTCCGTAAAGAACTTCTGCGCCTTCTTCCTAATGACAAGGATGCAATGCTCTCGTCCCTTGAATCCGCTCTGAGACTGTTCACGTATTGGGCTAAAGTGCGCAGGTTGAGACAGGGTTTAAGGAGGTGCGACGACTCATTCCCACATATCGGACACACAAAGTTTGAATTAGGTACAGACAGTTGTAGAGCCAGATTTTCGGACATCAGGCAGCCACATGACAATACAGAACAGTCGTCACAGACTTTCCTAATGAGCGCAGGCGGATCTTGGGAATAGTCAATAGTCGCGGGAACAATCAGAGCCTTTTCAATATTCTCCACAATTGAGGATACGCTAACTTTAGACATTATGGCGTTTATCTAATGCCAGAATGTATCCTGCCACCTTGGATCCAGTACCTGACAAAAAAACTCACTCAAGACGTTTCTTCATTCACTGATAAGACCAAAAATCCCACTGTCTGAGTCTGTAAGCAAAGGCCGCCGTTCTGTACTACTTGCGGAGTGCTCCAAGCGGGCAGTCGCAAAGAATCGTGCAGGCCACTAAGTGTAATGGTCCCTGACCACCAGCGCAGGCACTCACAAAGCATCAAACAGTATAGATAACAGTGTGTCTCTTCGTGCTACTAAAAAGCATTTTGGTTCGGTATATCTGAATTTTTACCTCCCACACAAGTGCAAAGATACGAAATCGCAGCTATGAGGCAAGCACGGGTAATTTGCCAATGATTATGTCAGCACAAATTAGGCCATAACCTGTCTGTATGTCTATGCTCGCTATTGCCTAGGGACGATCTTGTTTTCAGTTGTTGTTTTTGTAATCTGGTCTTTATTAGAGTGGACTCAAGTGGGGCTATATTCGGCCAGGCCACAAGAATTGAGTTGAGTGCCAAAATGTTTGGTCAGTGCGCCGCTCTCAATAGCCTCAGTGATTGAGGGTGGTGGGGAAGGTTTGGGCCATCGATAGTTTGAACCTCCAGCAACATGAGAGGCTTCATAGACTGGTCTGGTTTCATGCTAGTTGCCGCTCCTATCGGCACATCGCAGAGGGAAGAACGTGGGTGCGGCTGATCATTTGGGGCTATTTTCCTCAATAAAAGTCAGATAGTGTCTAGAGATGACGTAATTGGAGCCTAAGCAAAGCTCATAAAAAAAAAGTTGTAGTTGTTGTTCTCAAGCGTGGAAGCTTTTCAACGGGCCTTGAATTAAAAGAGAGCCTTTTTCTGCGTTTGAGAGTCAGCCCAAGTACGCTGTACAACAGCACAACACTGGTCCAGTCTATAGAACATGTCTCAGTTTTGTGGATACACTCTGGAAATACTTTTGAATGATGCCAGGCAGACCAGGCTGAAGGGCACGATCAGCAAGATTGCCGGCAGGGACTTGACAGTCTCTGACGTTCTATATTTGGATGGCTCTAATTCAAAGGCACCGGAGATAGAGATCAACGGCAGCGACATAAAGGACTTAAAAGTTGTGGAACTGGCGCCGAAAAAGAAGAAGGAGAAAAGATCTAAAGCAAAGAAGGATAAGGCGCGTGAAGAGGCGGGTGGCATCAGTGAGAGTGCACCGAGCACTCAGGCCCAAGCAGCTGTGTCAGATCCTGTCCCGCCACCTGTCCCAGCGACTCCGTCCTTAACGAAGGCTAAAGGGAAGAAGGGCAAGGTTGTGCAGGATCCTGACATGCCGTACAGCTACAATTCTAAAACCATTGACTGGGGTGCAGAGAACCCAAGTGACGTGAAGCACATGGAGGTATTCGATTTTGAATCTAATCTTCAAAAGTTTGATAAAGAATCTGTTTTCAGAGAGCTTTCCAAAAACGACACGATTGATCCTACTAGCAGACTTGTTAGTCATAATAAGGTGAGCGAGAAAACCAAATATGATAATTCCGAAATGGTCCTGGAAAAGAAGGAGACCGACAATTGGGACAATATCATCTACCAGTCGGAGAAAGAAATCTCGAATCTCAAAACCACCACGACTAAAAAGAACTCACCTGAGCCATCTACAGGCTCTAATTACAGAGGTTTTACGCCCGTGCTCAACTCTGGATTGAAGTTAGTGGGCAAAGAAGATCGGCAACCTATACCTACGTGCTCTCCATTGCAAATGGCAGAGATTGCAAACATTAGCTCCAGCAAATTTGGGGTTTCTCTTGAAACTACCATTGAAAACTGTGGTAGAGGTGTTGCTGAACTTGTTATAAATGAAGTGCTAGGTGAGTTTAGAATTTCGAACATCAACCATAACGCACCACCTCTTGTTTTAGTACTGGTTGGTAATAGCATTTCTGGTGCAAGGGTATTGGCTGCGGCCAAGCAGCTCTTCAATCATGGTGTCAGAGTCATTGCATACATGATGGAAGCGACGGATCCAGATGAATCTTTCTCTCCAGTTTCAGAGAGTCTGGATGTCTTCCTAAAAATTGGAGGCAAAAAGGCCTCGAGCATTGCTGAACTTGAGTTCCTTTTAGATAAAGTTGATTCCCCCTTAGAGCTTATTGTGGATGGATTACAGGGCTACGACAATAATTTGAATGACCTTATGGAACCAGAGCTGGGCAAGTTTAGAGAAGTGATCGAATGGAGCAATGAGTCGCATCTCCCTATAATATCCCTGGATATACCTACTGGTCTTGATGCTTCCTCTGGATCCGCCGATTCTGACTGCTATCTGCAGAGCAATTTTGTTGTGTCTGTTGGAATCCCACTGAACTCCATTTTAAATATATACAAGTTTGGCTATTTCAACAAGCATGAGCTCAAGCACTATCTGGTTGACAATGGGACTCCAAGAAAGGTGTTTTCATCCAAGCCGAACTTGCGGAAGTTCGACCGCCAGTGGTTCACCAGCAAATGGGCACTCCAGTTGGAGCTTGAATAGCCAATATTACTGCGCTCACATTGAACCCTTCTTTGGTCCGATCGCCGCGTCCATAGCCTATGTCGATCCCACACGCATGAAAAACTGGGGAGAAAGGCGCCATAAGGTTCAAGTTTAATTCAAAGCTCACCACGAGCGGTCGGCTGAGCGGCCGCCTGGCAGCTGGATGCCAGTGCCAATCGCGGCACGAAGAAGCGTGGAGCGAGCCTCGCCACTATAGTTAGTGTGTATTCTTACTCAGAATTGACTTCCCTAGACCTGTGCGGCTGATGTGAGGAGCTGCGCCCCAGCCCCTGCCCCTACCTCAGCACTTGTGTATTCTACTCTACCCCTTGTGCCGTTGCGTCGCGTCGGGTCGAAGTATTGGCTTTGGCCGGTCGTGCACCGCCCAATGAGCTTTGCTACTTTCAAATGCAGTTAACGGCTAATTTGAAAATCTGTGCACCTTTTCCCTGCACGTACGTCGGCCTGGTGCGCTCTGTGATGGTTACCCTTCCAAGTCCTTGGGAGAATAGGCGTAGTGGCATCCTGGACCCAAAAACCAAGACGCAAATGCAAATTAACATATTCTTTTAGTGCACGCTCATTTACGCAGACACCCCGCAAGTGCATTGACGCCGTAGACCAAGTTGGCAGCAGGATTGCTCAGTTCTCGTAAGGCTCGTGAGTGTCGCTGAATTGCCTGGCAGTGCCGCTTATCTATAACGCCATATCGCTGCGCTGGTGCGCAAAAAACATATATATATATTGCTGAGCACAAGCTGAACACCCTCGGGAGGTTCCCTGGAGCATTGCGCGAACGCACTCGCCGTGATCTCCCTGGAGAGCAATGTCTGATGGAAGCGCCGCTCCGGAGAAGGTGAGACACTCGCCCGAAGAGCTGCTCGCGTACTGCGACAGGGGCGTTCTTTTCAAGGAGTCGCTTCCGAATCAAAGTTTCTGGCGACTCGGGGCCAAACCGCCCGCCAAAGCGCATGCGGGGGCCGGAAACGGCAAGCTCTCTAGCAAGTACCAGCATCCACATTATAACCAATGGCGCTCTGGAACTGCGGACTTGGTGCCCAACGGGTCCTCTAAAAACAAGAAAGGGGCGAGTCGGAATTCAAGAGCAGCACAGGAAGAGGCATCGAACAATGACACCCCTGAATGGATGGATGAAACAGACTTCAAAGTAGAATCCAACTTTTCGAGCTACGGCACAATTGGAAACCACACCTACGAGGAGCTTGAAAGAGAAAAGCGAGAATATCACAGACAATTTGGTGGTCCACCCGAATCAGTAGCCCCAGTGACGGCTTCTGAGGAACAAGGTAGTGGCTTTGATCGACTTCCGCAGAGCTTACAACAGATCAATGGTACAGATAAGGTGCGAAGTCTAGAGGACCAGCAGTTCTCTCAAGAGAGGGATTACCAAGAACAGCTGAATAATAAGTTTTTCGGTGGACTCTTAGCAGCCACGACTTCGAAAGGAGAGGCTATGCCCGTTGGATCTGGGTACAATCCTGAGTCGAGCTCTGAACTCCCTTCACAACAGTCCTCGAAGAGCTCTGAGACTTCGAAATTTGAGCAGTTGTTCTTTTCAAATAGACAAGAGACTCCTCCAGGGCTTTACCAGGGTGGACCTGCTGTGGGCCATCCTCCCGGGCTGCAGATGTCTCCTGGTATTGTCGGACCTGGTGGTAACTACTCTCAGGTGCCGGAGCCTTGGCTCCAGAGGGGATCTGGCATGCCTCATCCGATGCCCCAGGTTCCACCTTCGCTCAATCAAATGGGAGGACCACTTGGAGTGCGCCAAGAGTCGCATCTTCCGCGTCCTACTATCATTGGAGTGAATGGTATTCCGTCCCATCCTCAGATGCCTCCTGGTAATCTTGCAGTACAACCACCTGGATTCAATTCGCAGAACTTGCCTCCTCCGCCTCCAGAGCTTCTGCAGTTGATACGCGAGGGCAAGCTTCCGCCGCTTCCGGGTATGATGGTGCCGATTGACCAAGGCGGAAATGGCCAGCACATGCTGCCTCCCGCTATGGATCAGTTTATTCCTGGAGGGTTATCTGAGCCAGGCCCGCGTTCCGTTGGACCAAAGATGCCTCCGCATCCCGGCCAGGGGGCTGCTGCGCTGCCTCCCGAATTTCTGGGCGCCGCGATGCCGTTCCAGGCGCAGGCCGGGAACGTCCTGCCTCCGCACGTTATAAAGAAGATGCAACAACAACAGTACCTGCAACAGCAGCAACTACAACTACAACAGCAATTGCAACAACAACGACAACAACAGCAGCGCCAACCGCCCCAACAGCACACTACTACACCTTGCCCGCAGCGATAATGGCGGCGCACTGGGTGCTCCCAGATATTCTACGCAGCTTTTTTCTTCGCTTGTACTTGGCACACCGGCTCTTGCATTGCATGCGACTCTGGCGCCCGACCCCTCTCCCCTCTTCACCCCCTTTTTGACGATGCTTTCTGTAAATGTTCATATAGTTCAAAAGGCCCTGACAGTGATATGCTGCCGTCTGTACTTGGTTTGCAGGCTGTGTTAGAAAAACTTAGCTCGCGACCAAAGTGTTTTATTTTCCAAACTCCAGTTAAAAAAAGTGCATTTTCAAGCATGTTCTGTTTGTCTTGTGTAGGAGCAGAGAGCAGGATATCTTGGTGCGCGTTGCACAACACAGTACCAATTGGCAACAGTACAGCACAGCTTACTTGTGCCTAACAGACCTGTTTTCAACAGTGCTGCACAATCTGATTACAGGTGCTGATTCTGCGTTGGTTGCACAGTGACGAGCGGGAGCGAAGAGGAAAGGTCTGACATGACACAGTTTTTCAACTAAGCGCACCCATCTCCATTTCCGCTACGCAACTTTCACCTCTCTTAACTCACGTGCTGTTGACACGCGAGCGACTCATTTGGTAGTCCCGCACCACCGCAGGTTGGTAGTGGACCACGCCGCGCGCACGCAAGCTGTCCTTTGGTGCCACTTTTTTTCGCGACTGTGCCAGTGTGACCTAAAGATCCAGCTCTTCCAGCCAGACCGCTTTTGTGCTCACAACATGGGCCCCGACGCAGCAAATGCAGTCTTGGGCGTATTCAAATCCAGCAATACTCGCAACCTGTACCGAGTGGCAGAGAGGCTATTTTCAGAAGGCAAGTTTAACTGCTACTTGACTCCGCAGCAGTTCAACCTCTTGGACTTGATTCTCCATGGTTTCAGCGATTTGAAAACGAGGCTACAAGTGTGGAATATTTTTATAAACAGCTCTCTTGCGTTGGACTTCATAGATGATTTTGGCGATATTGGTCGTAATAGAAATACAGCTCTCGAGAGGCGGACCAGGGACAGCTCTGAACCCAGATCCGATTCAGACACAAATGGCGATGCCGATGCTGAGTCATCGTCTCTAAGTATTGGAAGAAACCAGGAGGATTTTCCGAGCAGCCCAAACGGAACAGACAGTGATTTATACCTCAAGCCGGGTTTGAAGTCTTCCAGAAGTCTTTGCTCGACAATCAGGTACTTGCTCTACGAGAAAGCCGTGGATTATTATTATGCCGAAAGCGGGAACGCCAATAATTTTCAGGTTTTTGACGTTTTCGAAGAAGAAGATGAAGACAGCGATGTGCAAATGTTTGAGGATGCATCGGAAAGACACCCAGAACCTGACAAGAAGGAGAAAACTGTTAGAGAAGAGGAATTCGATTTTGAAGACGAAGACGAGGAAGACGAGGAAGACGATAATGAGAAACAAGAAGAGTTGGATAATACAGCTAGCGATAAACATATTTCAGTTGAAACTAACCAGAATGATACGCAATCTGTGCTTACTGCTAGCTCTGTTGAACTCACTCTGTCAGAAGATAATGTGCCGACTCTCCGTGTAAAAAAGTCTGCCATCACAACCAAACCTATTTTTCCTGTTGTTCTTGAGCCAGTGTCATCTTCTGATGAAGTGATAGGGCAGATGGTCCATCCAATTTTGGGTACCAGCTCAGCCATTGAGTCGAATATGGAAAAACAGAATGAGCTGAAGCTAATAAAGAATTTCAATAAGGTGTATCATAGTTTTGAAAATGACCTGCCAAACATTGTCAAAAGAAGGAAATTGGAGCGCAGCGACATGCAATTAGCCATCAGTAAATTTAAGTCAGACGATGAACACAATGAAGAAAATGAAGAAAATGATAATGAAAACGTAAATAAGCTCATGGGATTTGGGGGGGCTGCAAATCTGTCATTAAAAAACCTCTTGAGTCGCATAGAAGACCATAGGGAAGTTTTGAATTTGTCTGATTTGGAACTTAAGAATCTGATCATGGACGTCAGAAGAAATAGATCCAAATGGGCAAGCTATAACAAACTCGGACAAGAAGAGCTGTATGAGGCGTGCGAAAAAGTTGTTCTTGAGTTAAGGGGATATACGGAACATTCTACAGCGTTTCTCAACAGAGTCTCAAAGCGTGAGGCTCCAAACTATTATCAAATTATCAAGAAGCCCATGGACCTCAATACAGTTATGAAGAAACTACGAGGGTTTCAATATAACAGCAAGACCGAATTTGTTGATGATCTCATGCTTATATGGAAGAATTGTTTAACCTACAATTCTGACCCTAACCATTTTTTGAGAGCAGATGCTCTTGCAATGCAAAAGAAAACGCTTTCTCTCATTCCACTTATACCTGATATAGTTGTTCGAGATCGTGCTGAAGTTGAAAGAGAAGCCGCGGAGGCATCGGCAATGCAGAGCACTGAGGCTGATGATAGCAAGCATGGAGCTGTTTCGACCAGGGGAGTAGGAGGCTCTTCCAATGCAAAAAAATCAAAGAAGGGAAGAAAAGGCACTAAAGGGCTAGCAAAAGAAGCAGATTCGCTAGAAGCTGACGGTAGCGCTCCAAACTCACCATCCGACAGCATTGTAAAGCAAGCCACGCCAGGAGAACATGTTGCAAATGCTTCCACAGCCGATGCAGGTGAACCTTCTGAACTGGCTGAAGAGAAGCCACAGACACCTGAGCCGTTGAACGAAAGTGTTTTGGCTCCCGAATCTATTACTGAAACCGATAAAGATAAAAAGGCCGATTCAGGGAATTCTGCGGCTACTAAAGACGACGAGCAGGAAGAGGAAGATATTGGCCAGGGCATAGAAGACCGTAGTGTGCAAGAACCACAGGAAGAGAGGGATGAGGATGACGAAAGCGAGGATTTGGAGATGTCGACTTGGAAAAGTTTGACATCAAACACAAGATACAAGCTTTGTTCTCAGAGGTCGCTTCTCTTTAAAGACCACAAATTACAACCCAATCAAGAGGCAATATTCAGAGATACTACTCAAATGTCTAATTTCCTCAGTTACCTCGATGACGACTCCAGTGTTGTCTTGCATAGAAACAGGCAGTATTATGATGAAAATGATGACCCATATTTACTTGAATACGATATTCGTGGTGGAGTGCCTTCTTTGAAATTTTCTGGTTATGATATGGAATCTGTCGAGAATACGATTTTAGAAAATATGATGAAGCAGGGTAAGACCCTTGATTCGTTACCACCATCTAACTTCGCAATAAACCAGGAGGGAACAAATTCAATAATATTGACCAACGTGAAGTTAATGCAAGATATCCGAAAGGTATGCTTCAAGATTAATATTATTCGTCAGATGCAGACCTCCCAATTTGTTCATCATGCGCAGTTTTCCATGCCTGAAACATACAGGATTAAGCCTGATGATATTGATCCAATTTCCAAGTTAGCCACACGTGACTCTATGACCCCTGATATTGCATACAGCTCACTTCAAAAGTCTGTTGGAACCATTATAATGGCAAATGGTTTTGAATCCGCGAATCCTCTATGTATGACGATTATGACACAGCTTGCTGAACGATATTTTGGGAACCTGGCACGCTCTTTGAAGCTGCATGTTGGCTCAAACTCAATCAACAAGCTTCCTATTAAGGGGAAAAAACCCGTCTCTTATAAAGAGCTTATTCTCATGACTTTGAATGAGAATGGAATTGAGAAACCTGATGTCTTATATTCCTTTTATAAAGAACATTTGGCGAAGCAGCATGCTAAGCTCAAGGATCTCAAGTTTAGGCTTGAAAATTTCTTGAGAGATTTACTGCGGCCAGGAATCCAAGACTTGACAGAGAACCAGTTTAATGATGATTCAGAGCAATTTTTGAATGGTGATTTCTCTAATGAAATAGGGGAGGACTTCTTTGGATTCAAAGAATTGGGACTCGATAAGGAGTTTGGTCTACTTACATCCACTATTCCTCTTCACTTACTGCAGTCCAAGCTTTCCAATAAATTCAGTCAGCTTGACTCAAAATCCAAGAAGGCTAAATATGAGGACTTTGAAGAAGTTAAATTTCCTAAGCTAACAAAAAGAACTCTTCCATCTCAAATTGGTCTATTGAAGCCATTTTATGACGAACTGCTTGCAAAATCTAAAGCACTATATTCGAAACAATTAAAGAAGCACCAGATCTTGACAGCTTCGACCGAGGCGCAAGTGAAAGATACAGAGACAAACGGGGCAACTACTTCTGAGACAGTTGAGAAAGCTTCTAAGGACAAAACCAGTGGCAAAGCTGCAGCACACGGGTCTGCTGCAAATGATGCTTTACCATTTTTTGAGTTAGAGGATCCCGAAGACCTTGTGATTATTGAGGACGAGGATTTACCCCAGAAACAGCGAAACAACAGGCCAAAAGTTCCACCGAATGGTAGAATCACTCAGGTTAAAAAGAAGCTTATCGCAAACACATTTTTCATTGATGATCAAGATAAGCGGCTGGAGTCTGTGAAGAAACTGGAAGCAATAGCAAACTCAGGTGACGGAGATAAAGCGGCTTCTGAGGAACAACCAGAAAATTCAAACATGCTGACTTTTGATTCCAGTTCACCCTCCGGACCAAAGGACACTGCTGGAGAAGAGTAGGAGGATGGAGCAGGCCATGGATCTGGACAAGCTAGATTTGTCACATTAGAAAAAGAATATAACTGTACTTCGGATTTGCGGATACGTATAGAGTATAAATCCTAATCAAAAAGGTACCTGAGGTTTCTTCCTTACCTAGCAGTAATGGACACATCAGACGCCCATGTTCTCGCCTCGAACATACTGGACTATCATGTATAAGTTGAGAAAGCTTATAGATATCCAGGTTGCAAACGCCGCGACATTTAGCAAACACGAATTCGAGAAGTCTTTGGAAGTTGTATGGTCATTACTTTTGTTCAGGCTTGTTGACGGAAGTAAAGCAGTAGTCTCATCCTGGTGAGAGGAACTGCCATTTGGTTCAGCTGGATCAACATCCACTCTCATGATGGATTTCGAAGCTGTGAAAAAGAGCAAAGGCGCGGAAACAAATGGAAGAGTGAAAGAGAGCACGACTTGAGAGAGATTTAGTATCGTTGCAATGCCTTCCCTTCCCAGAAATAATGCCATGAATATGCAAGGGACAATTGCAATCGATCTAGTTACTAGTCTTCTCACGAAAGGACTCAACTTCCAGTTCATTGCTCCCTCAGCCACCATGGCTCCTGACATTGTGCAGGTAATTCCACCTGCAATCGAGGAGAAAACCATGGCCAGCGCAAAAATAATACCTGCTGCTGGAGAGAGGTAATCACAAAACATCTCGTATATTGAGATTAGATCGGCGTCTATAGCCTCTGGTTTTCCGTAAACTGTAGCCGCTGCCACTATCAGAATTGCCGAGTTGATGAACACAGCAATCACACAGAGTGTAATAATCATTTCCCAATATGAGCAATTAAGACAGTAGTTGATGGCGGCTAAGGTAGGCTTGTAAAACCGGTTACCACTATCCGGAATTGATCCTTCCACATAGTAACCATTTGTGTTGTATGTGTTGTGTGCCATGTCGTAGTCTCTGAGCCGAGGTTTGACCAAGTTCGAGCCCAGAAAGAGAGAATGTGGCATGACTGTTGCGCCAATGATTCCCAAAGAAAGATATATGGACTTCCCGGAGGCCAATAACTCTTTAGTTGGAAGGAATCCTTTGAAAAGAACACTCTTATCCGGAATCTCCACTTTTTTCAAAAGCAGGACAAAGCAGAAGCAAGTTAGGATAACAAACACCGATACAAATATCTCAAATTTGCGGATCTGTCTCATGCTTCCATCCGGATTGTAGGCAAGGAGAATGAAAAGGACGTCAAAGATTGTTAACAAAATCCCGACTTGGAGTTCTATTCCAAACATAATGTATAAGGCAATGGCTGTTCCTACGATTTCAGCAAGGTCGGTGAACATGATTGCTATTTCTGCCAAGACATACACTGTCCAGTTGAGCCACCGTGGGAGCTGTTTTCTGCAGTTTTGGGACAGATCTAAGCCCGTGACCGTTCCCAGTTTGATGCAGAGACATTGCAAGATCACTGCAAATAGGTTCGAAATGAATATTATGAATAAATGAATGTAGCCAAACTGGGCACCAGAGCTTGTGGAGGTACTGTAATTTCCCGGATCAATATAGGCACTACTCACGAGCAGGCCAGGCCCCACGAAGAGCAGGAACTTCTTGATATCTGCAGTGCTAAGCATGGTGTGAGATATGAGCGGCCAACCAGTCAGACGGGTAGTTTATTTTTTGAGGACAACAAACAAGAGAACGGAGTGCAACCAAAGACAACTGCTGAAGAGGCAGACAAACAAGAACCTTTCTAATAGTGCGGATACCAGTTGGCGGTATCGTGGCTTCAGCAGGCTGCGGCGACAAAGTCTTGTAGTGTAGTGAAATCAAACACCGTCCTTCATCCCTATTGTATCGAGAAAAAGCAAGGCTGTGTTGTGTTATCTTTTTTCGTCGAGGACAACCCGGGGTACACTACGCCATCGGGGTCGATCGACTCACTAGCAGGTCGATTTTGTTTTCCCTCTTTTCTTTTCTTTTTGCTTTCTTTTTTCTTCTTTTAGGTGGGTGCGGGGGGGAGAATTTCTACCATCCCTACAACAACAAAGAAACTGAGGATTTTCCTCAACGCGGAGAGATCTCCAAGGACTTCGTTGCACAGGCAGAGAGCGTTCAGTGTCTGGCCGCGTTTATCCGTACTTTCGTACAGATAGGGACTGTCGGCCGCGATACAGGAGAGTGCAAACTTTTGGGAGTGTCACGGAGAGACAACACCCAGATCTGCCATACGTCGCACAGCAATTGGTGAGAAGGGAGCCAGCGAGTAGCGGCGTCTGGTGGTGCGAATTTTCACATTGGACATATGCCCGGAGAAACCCGTCTGTACTGAGTGCGCCATGAGCCAAGTAAAGGAGAGCGGCCCGGGGACGAAGATGCAGGGCATCAAGCTCAGCCCTCTTGTTCCGGAGGCTGTCCTCGACGCGTCCTCCCAACGACTGACGATGGTCTCCTTCTTCGTCTTGATCCAGGGATGGAAAGTGTACGACCTCATGCTGATCAAGAACGACTCTCTGCGGGCGATGATGCAAACTGGCTTTTTCTTTGGCTTTCTCTCCCCCGAATGGAACTTCATATTCAAGTACCTGTTCCTGGATGGATTGCTGGTCTGGTCGAACTCCATTCTTAGAATCCCCAAGCTTAGCATTAGGCCACTGGCATCTGTATCTGCCATCTTTGTGCTGTATACCATCACCATTCTCCTAGCCATTGACATCAGTTCGCCCTTTCTCGCACTTTCAGGTTCAATTGTCAAGTCATTATTCCCAACACGAGATCTCACTTTGCTCGAAGGAGTCTCGGATCCAGCCCTGCTGGATCAGTCCTCCCATTTCAGAGGGAAAAAGACCGTGAGGTTTCTGCCAGACTCTTCTATAAAGCTGAATCCTTTTAGTCAGACATTTTGCATTGGCGAGTATTACCAGACAAAAGTGAAGGTCCCAGTTAGATATAACTCTTCAAGCGAGCTTGAGTACTTACAGTTACAGTGCACGACTTTTGATGGCCAGGTTGCCGAGCTGAACTTCACAAAAAGGGAACTGAAACGATTCATGAAAGGAGACTTCGCCAAATACTACAGCTTAGATGGCGCAGCGGATGATTCGCGCGTTTCCTACATGGAGCTTGAGCTTGAGAAACCCGGGTACTACAGAATCAACCATGCTTTCGATTCTAAATTCAAAAATATACGCAGTTTCAAATCTGATTTAGTGTTGCCCAACTGTCCAATGGCATATTTCAAGACCACAAGTGGAGTCAAAGATACTTGTGTTGGTGATGAGTTTGACGACTTAACCATTGGCGTTATTGGAGTGCCACCTTTGACTCTGGTATACGATGAGGAGATAAATGGGGAAATGACAAATCTTCCTAATTCTATCATAGTCCCTGAAGACGAGAACTTCAGCTCACCACTATTATCTAAGGATTTTTACACAGGCAAGAACAATGGCAGGGCACCCGTTTTCCAGAATTCTGATCTTAAAGAGCTCACATGGGCGAAGATTATGGCTTTAGATGTACCCTTGGCAAATAAAATCACCGAGCAAGAGGGCATCTATGTTCATACTATTAGTCGCATTATTGATGGTTTTGGCAACATTGTGAACTATGTCCCTGTTGCTACTGATAATGATCATTATCACAAACTGAAATCCCATCCTATTCCAATGATGAGCTTAGTTGACCCTCGTCCAAAAATGCCAATTTTACTAGACCAACCCAAATACCTTGAGCTTAAGCTCAGTCAGCTTGGTAATATCCATACTGAAGGACCCTACACAGCGATCTGGAAATTTATTTCTCCAGACGGGGGCTCCCAAGATTCCGTGTTTACGGAGACTTTCGATTCTAAGTCATTTCCTCGAATTACTGGTGACAAGGCCGGAACTTACATTCTTGAATCGGCTTCCACAAAATATTGCTCTTGTAAGATAGGGTCTTCGGTTGTGAATTTGATACAGGCAAAGCTGCCTCAGGTGAACATCAATGCGAACCCAATAATTGATAATTGCGTTGGAACTACAGGATTCAAGTTTACTTTTGAATTCGTCGGAAGTGGGCCGTTTGAAGTTGCCTATAAAGTATCTAAATTGGATCCAAATAATGATCGAAAAGTTGTTACAACCAAAGCTGCTAATACTCTTCGTTCTGAGAGCTCGTTCTTGGAATTTGATTACAAGCCTCCAAGCGAGGGAAGCTATGCAATCGAGTTTTTATCGCTGAGTGACAAATATTACCGCAAGCAGGTAATATTTGAACACGGTGAGCACAGGTATGTGACATATTTCAGACAAAGGTCCAAGGCATACTTTGACAAGAATTCCAATGTTCAAAGTATAAGTGTTTGTAACGGTGACAGCGCTACAGTTTCCTTATTTTTAGAAGGAAAACCCCCATACAGCATTAGCTATGACCTGATATCGCCAGATTATAACATCGAAACATTCAAGCTTGAGAACATAGATGGAAAAGAGGTTGAATTAACCACTGGCTCTTTGAAAAAGGGTGGGGAATACATTCTGTCCTTGAGAGATGTACTTGATGCCTCAAGCTGTGGGATAGATTTCAGAGGACAAGAAGTACACATTACAGTGAGGAAGGATGTGCCACAACTTAGCTTCATTAAGGAGAAAAATTATAATTTCATCCACGGGAAGGGATTTGCGATACCTTTAAAAGCAGAATCAAGCCTTCCAGTTGATTTAAAATATCGATTCAAATCTTTAGACGGCTCTGTGAATAAAGTTGAGAGTCTATATGACTTTAACCCAACCGAGGGTTTCCCAGTCAAAGATGAAGGGATTTACTCATTACTGGAGTTTAGACAGGGGGGATGCCTTGGATTTATACCAAATGACATTGAGGTTTCCGTATCTTATTTCCCACTACCACGTTTAGAAATTGTCAAAGCTTTTGATTTGTCCCTAATTGAAGAAGGTCACTTTTCCAAGAAAATGATGTGCCAAGGACAAGCTAGTCAGATTGAATTCCAAGTTCATGGAGTATCGCCATTTATTATAACTTATTCAGTCAAGTATCCCAATGGGCTCATTGAAGAGAAAACTGAACAAGTCACTAACAAGAATTTCATAATTCATCTTGAAACAGAGATAAGTGGAAACTATGAATACACCATCAAGGGAGTGTCTGATTCCTTTTATACACCAGATGTTCTTTCTGGTTTGGCGGCAAGAAGACAATACCAGTTCGATCCAATTAAAATTCATCACACAGTTTCCCCGCTGCCACGAGCTATTTTTGCTTCATCCAAAGAACACTATCAGACATGTATTTCATCTCTGGGAGACAACGAAAAGCTTCAAGGCATCCCTTTGTCTCTTTCGGGCAAGGCACCATTTAATGTCAAGCTTGAAATTTATCACGAACAGGAAGACTCCTTTGATTCTATTCAACTTGAAGACATTGAAAGCTATAAGCTCAACTTGTTTTCTGTGTATGACAACTTGAGAATTGGATCCCATGTACTATCAATTGTTGAAGTGTCAGACGCCAACGGTTGCCACTTTGAACCTGCAGAAAGAGAAGAGGTTGTCATTCAAGTTAACCCAATCCCTAAGATAAGGCACCTGGTTGATGAATCTATGGTATTTGATCACCAGACCCCAACAGATGGAGATGACACGGCTTCAAGTTATTATTGTGTTGGTGATCAGATAACTTACTTACTTTCAGGTGTCCCACCTTTCTGGGTCTACTACAAATTTAACGGCAAAAACCAAAAAGTTGAAGTTAACTACAACTACTTCAAGCGTCGGGCTTCCACAGAAGGGGAGATGTCAATACTAGCATTATCAGATTCATCTTCCAAGGACTGCATTGTACGCTTCACAGACGATGCAGTGAACTCAAGACCCGACCTTAATGCCAAAATTTATAATTTGCCATCTGTGGAGATATATCAGGGTGATGCAGTGGAGGAAGATATCCATGAGGGTGATAATGTGGAAATCATATTCAAATTTGAAGGCCATCCTCCATTCAGGCTAACTTACATTCGTACAGATCTGTCTGATCCAAATCGTATTGTTGAAACTGAGGTTATCAATAACATCCATGATTATGAGTATAGAATGATTGCTAAGTTGGAGGGAATATATGAGGCTATTGAAGTGCAGGATGCATATTGTGTTGCGAGAAACCATCGTTGACCAGCTTCCTGATATATGCACTTCAAAAAAAACTATTTACAAAATACAAGGGCGATCAATCATTCTTTCTTCTTGAATATGAGTCTCTGTCGGCCACTTCGGCTTTGCCTCTTTTCAAACTTTGAGTCTTTCTTGGGAACAGGCGAGGGGGTTTTCTCTGCGGGTGTATCGGCAGAATCGTAGTCGCTCTGCGGTTCTAAATCACTATTGAAACTATAGTTTGAGTATCTGTATCTGCTTGCGTTCTTATCACCAATAATACCATCGTCGTTGCTCACATTGGCACCTAGCGTGTCTCCTAAACTGCCATTGATCAATTCTAAGCTATCATCAAATTCAAGATAGACAACGGCGGAATGCTTCTTGGATGGGGTCTGTAATGGTAGTGTCAATGGCTGGTATCCTTGAAACAAATTATCTAATAGCACATCTTTTGGTTTGAGCGTTTTCGTGCTCGGAACCCTGGAAAGCGAGCTGAATCCTTTCTTCAGCTTGCTTTTATTGCGCACATCGGCCTTTGCCGTGTTTTGTGGCTGCTTCTGTACTGTTTGCATTTGTTTTTGAAGCAAAGCTAGCTTCTTTTTCTCATTAGAGAGTGACTCCGCGGGCCGGCCCCGGGTGTTGGATTGTAGTCTTACAAAACATGTTCCAGCTCGACCGCTTGTAAGGGTCTTTGATGGTGATCTGATGAACATGATTAATGTGTAGCTGTCCTTGCTGACATCCCACCCTTATATCCTAGTCACGTATGTGTATTCACACTTGCATGACTTGTTTGCCTTTTATACTTGAGGCCAATTTTTTGTCGATGCATTTTTTAAAGGCCGGGTAATTTGTATTTTGGTGATTAAGGGAGAGTGACTGACACCGAGGAGCTCTAACACGATAGAAAGAAGTGTCCGGGCAGCGTGTTGCCCAAACTGCTTAATGTGCAGTGTGCATGTGTATATCAGGCCATAATGTCATCTACAGAGTGGCTCTTGAACTTGCGTGTAGCTCTTTCGTGACTCTTCAGACATATTCGGTTGCCTATAATTTCAAACCACAATTCATTGTCGATATTTTCACCGTTGCAGTCGACTGAAAACCTGAATCGAGTGTTGGTCTTGTTCAGCAGACGTATGCCCCCGAGACGCTCTTTTAGGGAGTAGGCTGGCTGCTGCACTAGCGAAATGTCCGTCTTCCAGGTGTCCTGTCTGGGGACGACCACAAGGAAGTTGTACTGCGATTCCCACACAACAATGCCTCGCATTCCAATATTGTCAACACACTGACTTTGACTGACTTCTATGTAAGCGCCTATTAGCTCACAGGTGCATAATTTTGATGTAAGGACAGGTATGTTGTTGCTGCTTCCCAAGAGCTCTTTGATATATCCGCTCCAAAGCCTGTTGATTTCTATAAAGTCCTCAAACTTGAGCAAGTCTTTACATTCTTCCAATTGTGTCAGGTCAGAAACATTCAAGAGAAGATTGGGAGATTTCTTAACTTTGCGTTGCAGGCTTCGCACTAGGCGGGTTTGGTATCGCAAGTTTGCATGCACAAACGTTTTAAATTCAGTTCTTGTCGCTAGTGGCGTGAGGCGACTCTTAGGCAGTGCCTTTCCCTGCCCAAGCGAGCCCAGAATTGTCGAGCGCTTCTTCTTTTTGTTTCCCTTTTGTATCTGCGACCTTGAAACGCTTCCGTCGGTAGACTTCAGTATCAAGAAGCTCTTTTGATCTCCCGTCAAAGAGTAGCGACTTTCCAGGAGTTGCATTATCTCGCCGTCACTGTGGAACTTGGAGCATCTTGACAGCAGAAGCCGCTCGATTCCGTTATCCTTGTCCATTTGTGCAGAACCAGTAGGCAGATAATGCTCTCAAAAGGGCTCCTGTGTCTCTCAAGATAAAGGGAGACTTCAGGCGTGCTCGTCTTGTGTGTTGAACTAAAATGTTTTTTTTTTTCTATCACACATATACTCAGCTTTTCACTTCATACTTGCAGTTTTTCACTTTCAATATATTCTGCATTTGATCTACTTGCAATTGATCTACTTAGATTGTGATTGAGCCCTTGTCCCTCAAGCCATGTATAGGCCCATTTGGCGCTTTTCAGTGAAGCAGCAGCTCAGGAGCCTAATACACGGGAGAGCGAGATTCATCTCTCGTGGGTCCACTCCGTTTGATGATGATATATTACCGCAGAATGATATAAAAGAAGTGCTCAAGAACGATCCTAATCTTGAGGGCTTTTACGCTACAACAGATACAAATACAGTGCCGGAAACAGATAATCCGCTGTTCTCGAAACAGGAAGTTGCTGATAGTTTCGAAGAATTTGATTTCTCAGATATCCCTGTTCTGAAGCACACGGATCAGAGTGGAACAGATGCCATTATTTTGGAGTCACCATCCAATGTAGGACCGCTGACTTTAAACTCCGAGGAGTTCGCATATCGCCTGCAACAGGGAAAGCTTTATGAGCACTCAGGACACCTCCCATCATCTTTCAACGAAGTCAAATTCAGAGAGCTCGGGAAGTTTTTGAGCCATCATGACCTTCCAGACTATCATCCACCAACTACTGCAAAACTTTCAGATCTGGTACATTCGGACCAGCCACTAATTGTTGTGTCAAGTTTTAGAGACCCTTATCTCAATTTAAGCATAGAGAAGTACATTTATGACCGGCTTCCTGTTAATAAGGAGGCACAAGATTGTCCAAAGAGATTGATGCTTTACAAAAATTCTGCTTGTGTGGTTGTGGGCAAGAATCAAAATTTGTATCGCGAAGTAAACCTACGACTTGCGTCAATTCTACAGATACCCGTGATTCGCAGATTCAGTGGAGGGGGTGCCGTAGTACACGATCATGGAAATGTCAATTTTTCATTTATGTGTCATAAAGGCCTTTTTAATAGAGCGGGCTACAGCAGCTTACTTACACGAGAGCTTAACGGACTGGTAGGGTGTCGCTTAGAGAATTTAGAGATGCCCAAGTTTATGACTGAGGTGAACTCGAAGGGGGATATCGTAGGTACGAATTCTGAGTGCAAGGTCAGCGGCTCTGCATTCCAGATATCGAAAGGGAAGTCACTACATCATGGAACGATGCTGCTTAACAGTGACCTGCGGCAGCTCTCAAGGCTACTGAAAATTTCAGAGGGTCGAAGATCTTCTATTCTTGGGCATTCAACTGCTTCCATTCCTAGTCCAGTCGATAATCTCAATGTGGATGAAGATGTTTTTAATTACAGCGCGCTCAATGCCTTTGTGGGTACTTATGGTGGCACTGATTTCGCGCTTGAGGCATTTGATAACTTGATGTTGTTTGAATCTGGGCAGTTGAAATGCCCAGTACTGCGTCTTGATGATTTATCGGAGCTGCCTGCAGAAGTTTCAGAGAATGTTGCAGAATTGAAGAGTTGGAACTGGGCTTTTGGCAGAAGTCCGAAGTTTGAGATAACTTTTTCACATTCCGACTTGCAGGTAAAGCTTCTTATATCTAAGGGACTCATCAAAGCGATAGAACTTAACAGAAGAGAAAGGGGTCTTGATTTGCTGATATCTTCCGTAGAGGCGTCTGGCGTTCCGTTTCGCAGTGACGTAGTGAGACAGTTGATTGACGATCCCATTTTACGAAAGGCATTCTCTTGGAACATTGATTTTGATCTAGACTTCAATTTACTGAATGTGCGCTGAAGCCTGCCTTCAAAATGATCTGCTTTCTCAAACCATTTTCCATTGAGAAACAAATTACTTTAATAGTTAAGCGCCGAGAAATAAAATTAAGGGACCAATTACGAACAATAAGGCCAAAGGGTGGGGTTAGCCTATGGAACACACAAGTTAGTGAAATCAGATGGTGAATGTGCATGCAGGTTTGCCCTACAGAGGAAATCCCTCATCGGAAAGTAGGGTGCAATTTTATTAGCGCCCTTTGGAAGCGAATAAGCTTAATTCTCGGAGTGCCTATAGAGTGGGCGCACATGTTAGAAAGGGGGAACTGGTAGAACTTTACGTGAATATGAGACTTACCATCCTGACTGCGTTGTCTGCATTGGCACCCTTGGTAAAAAGCCATCTATTAGAAGATGAGGCCAATTTGCGATTTTCCCCAACTTTCGACCAATTTTTGAAAAAGCGACAACATAGCAGAAGGGAAGATGATCAACAGGAACTGGACCTGATTTTGGATTCCCTATTCGACTATGATAATGATACTGTATATGGAGTCAATCTTGGTGGGTGGATGGTGACAGAACCGTACATTACTCCGTCACTATTTGAAGAGGCATCTAATGGAACTGCCGCCAGTATACCCGTTGATGAGTACCACTATTGCAAAACATTGGGACGCGAGGAATGTGCAAGAAGACTCCAGTACCATTGGGATCACTGGATTGTGGAGGATGACTTCCCGAAAATCAAAGAATGGGGCTTTAATACTGTCAGACTTCCTATTGGCTATTGGGCTTTTGCTCATCTTGCAACCGACCCATATGTGTTTGGCCAAGAAGAGTACCTCGATAAGACAGTCGAATGGTGTAGGAAGTATGGACTGCGGCTTTGGATTGATCTTCATGGTGCTCCAGGATCTCAGAATGGGTTTGACAATTCTGGACTTAGGGATGTGATTGATTGGCAAAAAAAGGAAGGCTATATCAACCTCACTTTGGAAGTTCTATACTATATTATGACTAAATATGGACAAGAGAGCCATTACGATGTTATTTCCGCTATCCAAGTTCTGAACGAACCTTTAGGTTCCCACTTGAACATGAACAAAGTCAAGGAGTTTTATATGGACAGCTATTCTCAGTTCAAATACTTGAAAAGCGAAAACTATTTATCATTTCATGATGCCTTTATGTTGCCAGGATACTGGGATGACAGTTTCCAGGGACCGGTAAGTTTCCCTTTAACTTATTCGAAGAATATGTGGTTTTCTGATACGATTTTTTAACACTACTAACTTCTACAAAAGTACGATAATGTGATTATTGATCACCATCGGTATGAGGTCTTTGATTTAGGGCAGCTCTCCTTGTCACTTGATCAACATTTGATGTCTTTGAAATCTTATGTAGACATGATAAATCAAGAGAGCCATATGAAGATTGTTGGTGAGTGGGCAGGGGCTTTAACAGACTGTGCATACTGGCTGAATGGAGTTGGCAGGGGCGCAAGATATGACGGGACATTTCTTTCAAACAAAAAGTTGGGAAACTGCGACTACGCAAATGACTATTCTAAATGGACTGAAAAGAATAAAAGGGATACTAGACGCTTGCTAGAAGCGCAACTGGACTTGTTCAATTTGACGGAGGGTTATTTCTTCTGGTGTTTCCGTACAGAAAATGCCATTGAGTGGGATCTTGAAAAGCTCATCGAATATGGCCTTTTTCCGCAACCGCTTACGGACCGCAAATTCAAGTCGTGCTAGATAACTAATGCTTGTGGTTTTGCGGCATATAAATATACATGTTAGCTTATGAATGTATGTTACAGTTGTACACCTTTCTACTATCAAACTCTAAACTATGGGGAAAAGCTTTAGTGTTAGCGAAATAAGGTGCATGGGTACTCTAGGCACTTGTGTATTAAGCTGTTCCATATGTAGTATACGAGTAGAATTTTCAAAAAGTTATAAGCCTTAGAATCAAACAACAAACAGAACGTTTGCTATAATGATACAACAAAGACCAAAACCAAAAGAATTCTGCTGTGTACTGTACAGAATGCTCGTACTAGTGCCTGAAGAGACAAGAACTTCTTCTAGCAGTTAGCTGTGTAGGCTGTTGAAAGCTTCTCTTCAGCAAAATGTTTGACGTTGTGGTGGTGAAAAAGTTTTCGCTTCAGCAAAAAGGGGTGCACAGGTTTCTTTGAGTTGACAACTTGTTATGATATTACGTGATCCTTCTATTCAGTTAGTAAAATACAACTCGAGTCAAGTTGGGACTGTATGCAACTGCAATCGTTGCAACATGACTTTCAAATTGAGTGCTTGATTATACGATACCTTTATTTGGTACTGTGTCTATTGGGTCCAAAATTATGTCGTCCTAAAGTTTCCCGAAATTTATGAACATCAGGCTTATCGTCGTTACACTTAATCCAGCTCCTCCGTATCTAATATGATAGAACACTCAGACTTTCGCCTTACGATTCAAGGGCGTACCCGATTAATATTTGAACTCCTAATTAATGGTTGGTTGAATAAGAGCGATGAAAATGCCAATTGTGGAGGACTGCAGCGCATATGCAGGGTTTAGTTCCTTGACTGCTTTCACCGGTTTACTGCGTATGAACTTATGCAAAGCATTAGTGACTTGAGTTTAATATTTAACCGAAGATCATAGATTTTTCCTATATCTACAATCAAATTATTGATCTTTTCTTGAATGATCCATGATACGTGATCGCAAGGCATTTGATTACAAGATATTCAATTATGCAACTCGATTTGGCCTACTTGATAATGAAGATCCAGAGGTGGTTTTCATATGGTGACACATATTTTTGAAGCAAATATTAGAAATATAACAACTGTGATATAACAACGCGGAATACCATATTCCAATACACTATACTTGGAACTAGGTATGTACCTAGTGATATGTTATAAATAATCCCGGCTCATAACAACTAGTAATAGACAGTATCATTTAGCCAAACCGAAGAATAATCTCTTACTATTACTCATAAATTACATAATCAACAATTTTAGCTCCCACAATTTTCAGTCTTACGCTTTGCTGACGCGAAATGTTGATTTCAAAATCAATCAAATCTTGTTTAATGTGAAGCGGCCTTGACTACACATAAGACCGCCTAAAGATCACCGAGGCTGACGTGTGTATTCCGCCAGACAAATAGATATTTTAGCTATTCCGCAGTTGTGATGTCTTGGAATCACATTTCGACAAGAGATGGAGATCTGGTGCCATCTCAAAGCGTTCTCAGCATGAATGCGGGACTCTTTGCGGTGGCTGAGAGGCCTCCTATTGACGTTGATGAGGCTGAGCTGTCCGTACTGGATGAAAGCCTTCGGAGCGCTGATGAGACTACAGAACAAATTTCGGCAAAGCTGCGCAGCATTGCTTTTGTCAATTCGAAGGCCATTGAGTCTATTAATCCCTTGATGCTCAAAATAAATAGGCTCAAGCTGCAACAAAAGAACTTCGAGTCTACGTTCGGACTTGTAGAGGATATCAAGGATTACGCTAGAGAAATTAAAGATTTAGATATGCAGATGACAGAGAATGGTGAGCTAAGCTCACGAGAACAGATCATCCAATTTTTCGATATAATGAGCAGATATAATAGTTTGAAGAGTGAACTCAATTCCAAAAAGTTAACGGACTTTCGGGGTCTACAAAAAGGACTAGAAGGCTCAATCCGAGATGCTGAGGTAACACTCAAGTTTGCCTTTATAGGAAAACTTAAGAAACTGAGTGCTGTTCAGATGCCTAGTGGCAAAAGAGGCAATGAGGAGTCAACAGAACTTTTTGGCGAACTTTCAATGATATACGAATTTATGAAGAAAAATAGAAACAGAAATCTTTTCGAATCGGTTGTGAAGGAGAGATCAGATTTCAGCTTGAAGAAGCTGAGATCATTTGGGCAGGACCTGCCCGCGCTAATGAGAGATCAAAATTACCTCTACGAAGGTGAGCGAGACTCCAAGTATTTCCTCAGTTTTTCCCATTTTTTTGCGAAGACTGTGAGAGATGAGTACTCATTGTGTTCCAAACTTCTCAAGTCAAATGATGATATTTCTTTGGCCCTGCACGATATATTCGCAGCATCAGTGGACGAACTTCTCCGTGAATACAGCATATTTGTGGGTTTTGTCAAAAATCACGCCTTCAACTACGGTACAATGTATTTTGAACTAGAACTTGGCCTGAACCTTGTAATTGAAGCAACAGCTGAGTGTGGGATCGAACCTTCGAGCCGAGTCATTCATCTCGCAGAGCAAGCTTCTGAAAACTCCAGGCAAGTATTTCTTGATTTTTTCAAATTCATAGACTTGAAGTACTCTGAAATTGTTGTTTCTGAGCGTGTCACAGAAACTTTGAGCAATACTTTCATGCTCCTGGTTACTAGGTTAAGCAAATTTGCAAACTTTCATACTTATCAGCTGAACACCGTCTCGACGATGTCCCAGGGCAGCTGGTTACCAGCTACTCAGCCAGCAGGGTTTCAAAGCGTGAGAGAGTATTCTAGCGATCCAGAATATGTGCTCAGTGTGGTATATGGGGATCTAATAGAGTATAACTACTTCAGTTTGGAAAACAAATATAAATCCAAGATGAATGATGAAGATTTGGGAATGATGCTTCTCTTCAATTTAGATGGACTGCAAAACCTTTTGGATAGCAACTCAACTCTGAAGCAGATTTTAGGCCATGCGGGCATGCAACGAATAGACAAACTCAAGAAGCGGGCCATGGATAAAGTAACAAATCAATGGACAAAAATGACTACAAGACTTATGCAGGCTTCTACAAAACAGGGGGCTGCCTTTAATTTGAGTTCAAAAGAGCTTGGAAAACTTATTGACGAGTTCAATAGAAACTTTGAGGAAAATATCAAAAGATTACATGCAAAGAAACTTCCCCCATTTTTCAAGAAACAACTAGTTCAGGATATCAACAAAATGCTTGTACCCGCTTATAGAGTGTTCTACACCAGTGTAGTATCAGATAGCCACTCAAAGGGGATTATTAAACATTTCAAATACGATACAAGCACATTACAATCGAAAATTACAACTCTAGGTTAGTACATAACTGGTAACACTTTATTCAGACATGCTAATGATTCAACATTAAAATAGTTTATTCTTCAATCAGCTCATCGTCCTTTTGTGGACATGGACTTGGAATCTTTCTGTATTCCATTTTGCCGTCGTACATGTCATTTACTGACGATAACGAATGATTCAAAAGAGAAAGGACAGGCTCCACACCAAACTTTGGCTCCACCGGAAAGCTTTCATCGCCAGCCTGATTTTGCGGCTTACTTCCAACAAACGAGAAATCTTGTTTGAGACCTTCTATTGGAACAGATTTTATCACGCTGCTGGTTGGCTGGGGTTGAGACAGTGGCTTCCGTCTAGAGTTTTGAGGTTGAACACGTGATCTCCATGCAGAACTTGAATCGTGAGTCAAATTAAATGGATGCCATATATTCTCGTCATTGGAATTACTATATGCATTCATTCCAGTTATCGAAGTCCCCAACATAGACGAAATATCGATGGATCCTTCATGATCTGCGCCAATAGATAAATCCGTATTATTGCGTATCGAGAAGTGGGGGCTAATACTAGATTCCATAATAGAATTGTTGCGAGACTTGGAAAGTGCTTCTTCGTGTGACAGTAGAGGCTTTTTCATGAGCGGATCATCCGATTGAAGTGAACCTATGCAAGAGCTCATTGAAGAAACAGTAGATGTTCTCTCTAGCGAATTTTCAGGCTCTGCCGGGCCCTGACGTTCTGATGGAGACCAAGAAGACGTTGGTTCTTCATTAATTGATGGGGCGCCCTCTGGTGATACACCAGTATCATGATTGTTTTCCGTCTCAGGACTTGGTGCGATCTGCTCAGGTGAACTGTCCCTCTCCCTTTCGAAAGCCATAGCGATTGTGGAGTCCAAAGCGTTTGAGGATCCCGAAGAATTGTTAAAAGAGTTTCCCGGAACCATCGAATTGTTTCCAAGAGTGGACTTCAGTTTCATATGAATATTTGCCAATGGAGATAAGGAACGTACAGGCGATGCCGAACGCGATACAGATCGGGACCGGATTGGCGTCACCTTAAGTTCGAAGTTTCCTGCTAGATCATCTCCATCGGCGGTGTCAAACCGCGACCTTCTTGTTTCTCCAAAAGGAGCACCATCCCCTGACACATATAGGCTTCCCCGCTCAAGAACTGCTTGGGCATATGTTGGAGGAAGATCTTTTGCCGTTTCATCGAAATTTGGCGGTGGTGGCTCAGAGTCAAATGGCGGAAGATCAAATGAAGGTTTCCGTAGAATGTTAATTGGACTCAGTTGGGGCGATAGTACTGGCGAGAAAGGAATGGCTTGGGGCGACTTGAGTTCTTCAGGCAACGAGTCATCTGGCTTATACAAATTGGCAGATAAGTTAGTACCTTTCTGAGGAGTCATTAGGATATCTATCGGTCTGTCAATAAATGTCCCCGGTGAAACCCCTTGATCCGCATATGAGGGTAATAGAGTATTCGCATGAGCACAGCATGGAGACAATATGTGTATAGGTGAGTCTATTGATAATTCAAAATGCTTTCGTTTGTCTTTGTCTTCTGGTGTTGGAGCCGATTTCGAGATTCGTATACAGAGCTTGATCCAATGATGTGACTGAATGTCTTCAAAGGAAGTGTCAGGGTGGAGACGATGACGATCAGTCAACTTCTCCGGAACATACATTTGATAATCGAACTCTTTTGAAGTTATCTCATCTCCATCGATAGATAAAAGATTATCGCTGGGCGTCGGCGCTTTTTGTTCTAAAAGGAGGTACTTTTTGGGAGGTTCTGTGCGGTGTACTCTTTTGCCTCTGCAGTAATATTCTAGATGCTCTGTGAAATAAACACGAAGTCTGTGAATTTTGATTTTGTCTAATGGGGTGAGCTTGAAGGAGAGTGGCAAATATGAGTTAAGCAACACTTGTTTCGAAGATATTACAATTTCATATTTCAACTGGTCTTCCCAATCTCTGTTAATCACAATAGGCTCATTTTCTTCACTCGAATCTTGAGAAGGTGTTCGCACTATATTAATGGCTTTCCGTGCCAGTAAACTTGTTTTGAAAGCCCCACTTCTTTCCAAACTTGCCTCAAGTGTATATGCCACTGATCCAAAGGTCACACTTGTCGTTTCAGGCATAGAAGCTGGAATTGGTTGTTCAAAGGAGTAGATATAGTCTCCCGGCACAAACAATTTCGTGTCATCCATACTTGAATTCGATTTAATGGAGCTCAACTCCAAATCTTGGTATGGTATCGTATTGAGGAGTCCAGGGATGGATGAAGCGTTCATCTTTCCTTTAAAAGCCATAGCCAAAGCAGATGGGGACCTCACAGGCTTGAGCTCTGGAGGTGAGTCTATAGGACTGGTAAATGGGGATAGTGTTGTGTCGAGACTGAAACTGGAAGGATCCATGTCTGCAGCGCTTCTGGGAATGAAGATATCGGCATTATTTCTTGATGTCTCTGTAATATCGTAATTGTTTGTGAAGTTGAAGAATGGCCATACGTGCTGGATAAGACGATTAGTTTCAATGTGTTCTGTCCGTTTAGGTGGGATACCTTCTGGCCAGTCTGTTTTGGACATGCCTGTAAGCTTCAAAGTGAGCGACTTAACCTTGACAGGCTTGAGAATTCGGAGGAAAAGGCAACCTCTAAGAACTGTGGACGGTCTGGCTGAAGTCTCTTCGGGAGTGAATCCTTCGACAAAAAGGTTTCTTTCTGCCAGTATTATATAGAGTTTCACTGAACCTGACTCTGCATCAGACTGTGCCGGAAGCTTCACTAGCGTCTCTGTGGAGAGCCCCTCCACAGGGAAAAGTGGTGACCTGACTAGTTCTGACATCAACTAGCCCGCCAGCATCAATATCCAGTTGCACTCAAGTGGGAGGGGGCGCTATGCCACAAATGCTGGCCCGACCTAAAATAAATCTATCAAATATCCCGAAACACTGGTTGCGCCTGTCAGGTCTGCCTTTGATGTTTTCGCCAACAGCTGACCTTCCAATGGAGTCAAACCGAGGAAGCTTCTGCAAGTAGTTCCCAGAATCAAACTACTATATAACCTCTGCTGGTAAACGCAAACGGATCACAGCTCCAAGCAAAGCCTGGCGTCGAGCTTTCTCCTGTGCTTTGTAAGGCAGCCAATAGAAAAAGTCACCCCCCGTTGTTAATCACGAACGACTTCTTTTGTAAATTATGCAGATTTTCTTATCAAGCAAAAAAACAAGGGAAAATTACGTGAGCATTTATGAGTATGGTGCACGGGTGCTTAATTTCAAAAGCGAAATTGAAGGTGGTAAAGGCAAGCCGCTCGCTCACCCTCCTCCCTCTCGAGTGAGGATTAACGGGGGTGAAAGAGAAGTGGAGTGGGCAGCAACAGCTTTCTTGGTGGGAACTTCGGAAAAAGTCCATTTACATTGCATCATAAGACACACTTGATTGAGGGTCTATATACCGCTGCCACAGAGCAGCAGCCCCGCGCTTCTTCCATTGGGAGTAGGGGGTGTGTATAATTTGATAGCCCTTAAAAAAGATTATCGATAAGGCGCTAAAGGTATCGTAGCAAAATTAAAAGGTTAGCAAAGTTCTATTTTCCCTTTCATAGCACGGCCAGGTGATTGCACCGCCTGAAGTGGTTTGAATGATGGTTCGCTTTTATTAGGTGCTTTGTTTCTGAACAAGGTTGCGCGCCAAAAATTGAGTAAAGGTCTTTGTTTCTATCACGAGGTATCCTGGTAACCGGTTGTGCATTTGCAACACAGAGAAACTGTTGTCCGTATTGCTTTTTAAAGGGAAAAAGTGTTTCAACTGTAAACACTAGGGGAGCAGAGCCTGGCGTTTACTGAAGGACCATTTTGCAGAATTTTTATAAATCTATCAGTGTGTGCTTGTACCGTCCTATTGGTTGCAACCGTACAGGACTGGTGGTAGTTGGATGAACTGCTGTTTTCTCGTACAACGGGAAAAAAGGTATGGAATGTTCATTTTGTTCAGTACCGATGGCAAGCGATATTGGACCTCAGATATCATTCAAAGATCCATTTCAAGACGCAGGGCGAGAGACACTCAGCGTCAGAGTGGGTGGCCGTCATCGTGACCGCGACAGGTCCGGTTGGCCTACTATAATGGGATGCAATGGCGGAGAGATGAGCGTCTCCCCTGAGTCATATAGATGCATTCAATCTGTAAGAGAGCGAATATCTACCAGTAACGACAAAATGGACAAGGCATCCACTCTTCCGCCCCTTCGGTTTGATAATTTGATACCCTCCTCTCCTTCAGATCAAGCTGTTCCCAGCGATGCACCGGTAAAAGAGAACATGAAAGCCGAAGGTATTGTCACTGAAGAAGATTCTCCAAAACAACCTGACAAACCAAACCTTGAATACGCTCGGGGAGCTCCCACTACAGGGAGTTGGGTGAGACATGCCGCGGAAAACATATTTTCTTCTGCTAGAAGGGATGAATTGCGAGCCGCAAGAGCCGAAAACACAGCTACCAAAGGGGAGCTGAGAGCTGCCAAAGCAGAAACAAGTGCTGCAAAAGCGGAGCTTCGGGCAGCAAAAGTAGAGCTTGGCGCCCTGAAAGATGAACTGGATGATGCTAAAAAGAAGCTGAGAACATCTCAGATTAAATCAAGAACGCCTGCAACAGACTGTTCTACTAACAAAGAGCCAAGAAGTAAGGTGCGTGATATCAAAGAAGAGTATGAGAGGATATTTGACTTCCCTAAAGCTTCCTCAAAAACCACATTGAAAAATATATTTGATATTTCTAATGAGAATCGGAACTCTGAACAGATAATGGAGCCATCGGCAGCTGATGTGTCATTGTGTCAACAAAAAGAGATTCTCGCAAAAAGTTCCAGGGTCTTTGACGAAGCTAGCGAGAAAATGCGAATTATAGAGGAAACTCTTAAGAAACTAGAAACTGAAAGGATATTCTTTCTTGAATCTAACAATCAAAAGACGCTTAAGGAGTTGGAGCTTGTCAAAGCACATCAAGATGAGCTGAAATCAAAAAATGCCTACATGGAGACCTTATTGAGGCGCCAGGTGGAAAAATCACGCACACTAGAACAGCTACTACAAGTGGAGAAACAAAAGCAGCAAACTTTGAATATTGAACTTTTGAGTAGTAAATCCAGAATAGATAACATTGAAGCCAACTATCGCAAAGATACAGAACACAACTCCAGAATTGATGAAAAGCTTTGCGACTTGGATAAACAAGTCTCATTCCTATTGTTGACACACAAAGCTATAAAGCAGGAACTTTTGGAGGCAACTGAAGAGCGAGTAACTCAGGTGCCAAATTGGGGTACCGGGCGAAATTCAGAGAACACGATTCCGGTCAACCAAAATCAGTACCCAAGCATATGTGAAAGCAATATAAATAAGAAAAACACTAGATTTGTGGCTCTGCTTGAAAAAGCTACTGCGAGCAAGGGCCAGAGTACAAATTTCGATCATTCAATATTGTCAGAAAACATACCGCATAAGAAATTTGATGAGATGAAACACATTGCGGGCACTGAAGGACCCATTGAAGCAACTCCTTATTTGAGTAATACCAAACAGAAATTAAGGAGAGGTAAATCGGAAGCAGAGATTATTTCAATACTGGAGGCCCACTGCCAACCCCATATGATGCTTTGGTTGAATTCAGAATTTGCCTCCCTTTTACGCCAACTATTTGACGTCGCAAAAGTTACTCCAGACGAGGTTGCAACTTGCAAAAAGCTATTATTTGTTATATCTCATAAAAGACAAAACAGAATGTTCAAGAAAACGCATGCTATTAGTCACATAGAGCGGGTGATTCAGTCGCTGCTGATGCGTGATATTAAAATTTTGATACCAGATCTTGATACAGAGGACATTGTAAAGGCTGGGGTTGAAGTCAAATATCTTCTTTATGAAATCCTACGAAATTCGTCAAGGGAGATTAGACATCCTATTGCAATTGGGGAGCGCAAGTTCTCCAGTTATGAGAAAAAACTGCTCCTCATGAACAAGAGCTATATCATCCATGTGTCAGAAACTACAAAAGACACTTCCGAGGAAGAGATAATAAAGAGATACGATATACCATGGGAAGAGAAAGTTAGCTGCTTATCCAAGTTGAAATTAATTTCCGAAAATGAAATCAACGGTAAAGGCGGAAGTCCTTAATTGAATCCCCATGCAATAACAGGGGGTGCGCGATTTCTTTATTAAAACAATACTTTTCGGCAGAGTACTCAAAACAGAATAATCCTGCATGATACCGATTTTTTATGATATCCCTTCGGATTCAAGAGGTGCCGCACGAAAAACTTGAAGTATTGGGGGTGGACTGAAATGAAAGCACACCCCTTGTAAGGGTCGCAAGGGCCGTAACCAAGAGTACCATTTGCCAAGATCATCGAAAAGCTATGACAGAGTTGAACCAGCCTTTTATGCCAGTACAGTACCCGATCATTTGCTGCAGAGAAACAAGATTCAGAGTGGCATTTTTTACCTTTTTGAGAGCAGGAACATAATTCCGTGACCAAGGAAGATGAATGCATCGCTGCACAGCCCTCAGCGGTATATAATAAGGTAGTTCCGCGCGCCTACTTTTATAATTTAGAATCACCAAAAAAGAGACAACTATAAGAATCATAAAGATGACGACCGTGAAATATCCTGAAGAATTCGCTGGATTTGCCGTAGTCAACACCAAAGAATGGAACAAACCAAAGTATATCACTTTTAAACCAAAAGTCCTTGGTCCAAGTGATATTGATATAGAAATCGAATGTTGTGGTTTAGTAAGTAAAAAATGCGCATTAATTATGAGATATTCTCCTCATACTAACAAAACAATCGCCTGTCACAAGTGCGGCTCTGATATCCTGACTGCCCAAGGAGGGGAGGGATGGGGAGAAATTACCCTTCCACAGATTGTGGGTCATGAAATTATCGGAAAAGTTATCAATGTAGGTGCAGATGTCACCATGCACAAGGTTGGAGATAGGGTCGGTCTGGGTGCGCAAGCTTTTAGCTGTTTAAGCTGCAAAAGGTGCAAGTCTCATAACGAACAATATTGTCCAAATGGAGTGACAACATACGACGGAAAGTATCCAGATGGCTATGTTTCACAAGGAGGATATGCATCACATGTGCGTGCCCATGAACATTTTTGCTTTCCTATTCCAGGTGAGATAAAATCCTCTGAGGCGGCATCACTTTGTTGTGCTGGGCTAACTGTTTATTCGCCGCTCATAAGATATACTCCTTCTTCCCTTCCTAATGGAGAGAGACCAAAAGTAGCCATTCTTGGTCTTGGAGGATTGGGTCATCTGGCTGTTCAAATTGCAAATGCCATTGGAGCAGACGCCTTTGTTTTTTCAAGAACTGATTCAAAAAAAGAGGAAGCTATGAAGCTAGGGGCTACAGGCTTCATCACGACGGGAACAAAAGGCTGGGAGAAAGAGTTTTTCGATCAGTTTGACCTAATCTTGAATTGCGCAATCGGACTGTCAGGCTTAGATATTGACGCCTTTTTGTCAATCCTCAAGGTGGAAGGTAGATTTGTCTCAGTGGGCCTACCATCAGTTGATGAGAAGTATAATGTTTCGCCATTCACATTTTTTTCAAATGGGGCGTCATTATGTTCCTCCGCGCTGGGATCAAGAAAAGAAATGCTGGACTTGCTGCAGCTTTGTGTGGATCACGGGGTTCGACCATGGATTGAAGAAATTCCAATTTCTGAAGCCGGGTGCCACGAAGGGTTGACCAGAGCTTGGAACGGTGAGGCAAGATATAGATTCGTCTTTACTGAGTTCCATAAGGCATTCAATACTGGTTCAGCATAGTTCATTCCAAATTTGCAAAAAAATTAAAACAGCATGTCAATGGGGTGAATATACATGAGAAGTTGAGCATAAAAGCTGCAGCTATCTGAAAAATCTTTATTGCTTTTCCTTAGTAGCCCAAGGAGCTCTCGTCACAGCTATTGCGCTGTGGGGAGATTTTGCTTCTTCTGATCCTGCATTGACAGGATGTGCACGTCTTTGAGAGATAAGTCCTGCAAGCTCCCCTTCTCTTTTGTGGTATAGCGAATGCATTGCAACCTCAGCTTCACTTTGATGGCTGGTTGGATCATCTGTTTCTTTGGTTTGTGTCTTCCAATCAGGGTAAGCTTCTGGCAGGGGCTTTTTCGTTACTTCATCAATCCAGGGGAAAAGAACCTGGCCAAAGTAAAAATGCTGGACAACAGGGAATTTTGAAAGAACCTCGCCGTAATACATTTTAATCATGCCCTTTGTCACCTTCTCCCATGTTTTGGTAGAGCTTATGTCATATAATAAAGGGGAGTGCTCACTGAACTGCCCTTTTTTCACTGTTTTAATGAAGGCTATGGCATTAAAATAAAGGTTTTTCGTTCTCTGGGATTGTAAAACAGAAGCATTAAGAATAGATGATGGTGTTATGCCCATCTTGTAGGTGGAAGAGTTCCTCCGAATTTTGCTTGCTTCAATATTGTTGAAATCAATCAGTTGGGATGCGCCAAGGATATAGATAAGATGAAAGTGATCATCAAGACCCCAGACGCCATGGGATCCAGCAGGCTCCAGAGTATAGGTGAGGATCATGTTTTTGACAAGATCGTAATACTTCGAAAAAATAACAAGGTACTCAAGTCCCGTCACCTTATTCCGGTCAAGAATGTTCACCATAATGAGGCTAGCAATAAATGCCAAGAACGATAATTCGTGGCCGCTGCCAAAATCAAGTCTCTCACGCGATCCAAAAGAGTTCATGAAGTAGTTTTTGCTTTCGACGCAAAAGGCACCAAATTCTTCTTGCCTTTGTGATGGAAATGAGGCAAAAAGGTGAAGTTTTAGTAACTCGTCAATTTTGCCCGTGAGCTTATCATGCCAATCGCGGCAGGCCATATTACCATATCTTCTGGGCCCTGAAAACGGTGGTGTTTCGTCGATCAACTTTTGAAGATCGTTAATCAGCGCAATAACAGCTTTGACTGAGGTGCTTAGAGTGTCGTAGGAAAATTCTTCCTTGGGAGGCGGCAAGTGGAGAAGTTTAGATGCAGAGCTCGTGGGCAAATTATGAGAAGTTTGGGAACTCTCAAAATCGACCAAATTTGGATCAAGAACACCTTCAGGAATGGAGGTCATGCTGATTCTCGATGATATGAAGTACAGCACATGCTTTATGCGCTCAATCGCCTCCGAATGTAGAAAGCTTTCGACATCCTTTGACCCATATATTCTCTTAGCGGGCTCTGTCCACTCGTGTTGAGCAGCAGAGACGTCAATGACAGGCAAGGATGTTACTGCTTCACTCATGTTTCGCGGAAACAAGATGCAAACAAACAATTACAGGACCCTGCGGTGATACTGCAACAAAGAGTAACCGACCTGCTGAAGCATGAATTGACATTAAATACATACAGGTAGGAGGAATACAGTATAAACTCCTTTGTATGAATCAATAGATACATCACTTTTTTGTTCAAAATAAAGGGAGTTCATATTATAACCATGTGTTACCCGGACACATCATCTACATACTCAACTGTGTATTTAGTTAGCGGATTGAATGCAATGCTATCTAGAGGGGCTGTGCACTGTGCTGTATAAGAGTATCTAGGGTGACTTGCTTCTTCCTCGACCATCTCTGCTTATCTAAATAGGCCTCTAATGCATTCAATACTTCTACAGCTCGCTTCACACCGCCTTTGACATGTTCTTCTGGAGGATCTTCATTCGCAATGATTCTTTTAAACCGTCGCACATTTCTATCCCCTGTGTGATACTTGGAACCGCTGGTGGAATCTCTTCGGTATCAGATTCATCAGTTGGTTCGTTTATTTGACGCTCGTTTTCGATGAATACAGTACGCCTAATAATACACATCTCTACACCAGACGGGATCCCATCTTGTCGTGCTCTCCCTCCTCCTTTCCCTCCCTTTTTTCTGAAACTGGTCCCTATATGATGTGTCTGCTTGTGACCGAAACGGGGCGGTATGAGCAATTGAACAGCCGTCTTCTTCGTTCCTTGTGGCCCTCCCAGTCACAGGCTCCCTGGCACTCTACGAGGAAGAGGCTCGCTTTTTCGCATCGCTAGAAACATGAGATCCGTATCCAAGTCAGCCCGGTCCCTCCTGAGGGACCAGGACAACACCCCGCTAGCCTCCCACCCTGAGTCTTTCCAGTCCTCCATCATCAAGCCGCACGTCATGGAGTCGGACATGCGCTTCTTCTCGCTGAAAATGTTTGGCAACAGCATCGGCTCCACGATAGGTTCTGTGAACGTGGCCAACGTCCTCGTCCCCGGCTCTAACAGCATTCTCCTGTCCCAGGCCGGCACATGGGACCTCCTCCTGTTCAGCATCCGCAGAAGACTACTTTCTCAGCTCCACGAGCTGTACGGTGTGCTGCTGGCAACTCTCTCGCTATGGAACACACTCCTACTGATAGTCAGCTCTGTGTTTTGGTGGATGGTGAACAGCATCGGAATCTTCCCCAGTAGGATCACCCTCGAGGACTCAGAGCCACCCGCCCTCCAGGACTCGGAGCAACATAGAAGCTCCGATGTCGCCTCAAAAATGACTGGCTTTTTACAGCTGCCAGTGAGAATTGGTACGCGTGCTTTGACCGGATCACTGCAAAACACAATACCTACAAACAAACTCACCATTAGACAAGCGATGGCCGGAAAGCGCCTCCCTGGCCACCTTCTCGCAATTTATGAGCTGCGGCCTCTTGTGGTGCCGCCACCTCCTGAACTGCCAACTCCGTACCTGACTGCCGAAAAGAAAATTGTTGTCCCAGATAAGAAGGAAATGTCTAGAGTACTATCAGGAAGAGCAGAGTGGACGGCAGCTCAGCACACGCACAAGGCTTCGGAGATTGTGAGAATATGCGCAGAGGCGGCCCGTCTCGTCGCCTGGACTGCCTACTCCGGAATCAGGTCTCTCACCATATATGAGGAGTCAGGGTACTCTTGGTCAGATCTTAAACGACTGAGCTCAATGATCCAGTCGGAGATTGAGAGTCTGAACTACGGCGAGCCAGATCGCAGAACGTGGATAAAACTGGTACATTTCAAGCTCAACCAGACTGCGCTTATCGGCGACGACGACGTGGACCACCGACTGCTACTTGACACCCCTAGCGAAATCATGCATCTGCGGCACGTCGACCCTACGCCACTGAGCGCTAGCGGGGGTCCATCTTCTGCCAAGGAGGCTGAATCATGCATGGTTTACGGCCACCTAACGGTCAACTTGGTGTCTGGCGACGACGGTCGACCTGGCGTTGTCAAACTGCTGAAAGGCTACGCTGAGCATATCACGCAGACAAAAGAGACAGGGGCCTACCTTTCCATGGGCTCTCTTGTGGACAAGGAGCTGGACCAGTACCAGTCGCCGGACCTGATCATCAAGTTTTCGCGTCCGAGATCGTTCCCCAACTCTCTCGCAGGGGCTCCGATCTACAACTTCGACAACAAGCCTCTGTTTCTTGCAGACCAGCACCAGACCGAGTTCCCGTTCCTGCTCAAGGCAGTTTCATACTATGCCAAATACTTCAACGACACCTGATTGCATGACGGTGGCCATGTCTCGCGTCCCTTATCAGTCAGATAAAGATGACACAATCAAAAAGCAAAAAACTTAAAAAAAAATCAAAAAATCAAAAAATTATCTGCTTTATTCAGGCTTCTCATTAGGGAAACTATTGGGAGGGCAAAAATACTATTGCGCCCTCCTACTCATACATTGGCTGTTTTATCCAGGATCATAATAATACTTTGCTTCATGGCAACACTTCATTCAATTCCACTGAAGCCGCTCGCATCAACATCGATATACCCTGTCATTTGAGGCTTCTTGAGAACTTCGCCACCCTCTGTTTCTCTGTTTCTCCCTTTTTCTCTCTTTCCTGTGGGCGCCATGAATGGTATTAACGACTACTTGCAAAAAAAAGGGTTGTACGATAACGACGACGTTTTTTATGCTCTCTGTTATGTTTTGCACAACTTGGAGATATACTCTATCAGAACGATAGACTTGGATCCCAAGAAGGTGGACTGCAAGGAGTCGGCCTTCACTGTTGGTCGTGCCTCACTGAGACAAATGAAGAAGGACAGAGCTGAAAGCAAGACTTCGTTTTATTTTGCTGAGAACTCTCTCAGTGCCAAACACCTAATTGGAAAGTTATCTCCTGGCGAGGACGAGGAGTCTGTCTCAATTTTCATTGAGGATGTCTCGCAGCACGGCTCTATAATTCGTAGAGCCGACGAATCCTGCGAAGTATTGCCGCGCGATACATCGGTCGAGCTCAAGAATGGCGACTTGCTGGGGCTCACGGTAATTGAGCGCGTCCACAGAGGCACCCAGCCTTTAGATGTTTTCAAGGATACCCGGATTCAGTTTCAGGTTGAAACAGATTACAAAACACATTTGACTTTGCTGCGGCTCGACACTCGCTTCTTTAGGGACTTTGTGCGCTTCCGAGAGGAGACAGAAGGCACCGGCATTGGGCTCTGGAGTTTGATACCATCCAGCATTTGTGCTGCAGCGGGAAGTGACATGAGCAAGCTAATGGCGGTAGTTCGCGATGACGACAAGCGCAGGTACCGTGCCCCATTTTTAAACGATTATGCCTCGAGCTATACTCACGAAGTCTCTCCTGTTTCTGTGCATAGTGACACCAGCGCCGAGTCCTTAGATGATACTGTGATGAATGGGCGAGTTGATACTGTTGAGGAGGAGCCCGTGTCGAGAGATTTCGATGATGATGATAAGTCTCTGGACTGCGATACTGGCCCAGAGGCCACTGCTCCCGCGCTGGAGGCTGTCGAAGGCTCTGTTTTCGACGCGGTCATGGCCGCCATGGATGCAGCGCGCAAGCGAGGTATCGAGGACTGCGAAGAAGCCGCGAAAGAGAGCGTCAAGCGACAGAGAAGGGGAGATGACGCTGGCGGCTGTGCGAAGCCGGAAGCAGCAGCGGACGGCAGCCAGAAGGGCTCTTTTTTTGCGGGTGTCGCGCTGGGATCTTTGCTCACCTTTGGCGCCCTGGCCACGGCGGGCTCGTACTTAGGCTGACCGGTGCAGCTGTTGTTGTTGATGTTGTTGATGTTGTTGATGTTGTTGTTGAGGCCTGTGCGGGTGTGGGCCTTCTTGCGCCTAGGCTGGTTTGCTTGCGGCTTCCTTTTGCTCTCGCAGCATAAGGCTACTGATTTTTTTTGTTTTTGTGTGTGCGGATACATCTGTTTTAGCGGCAGGGCGGCTTCCCTGCCGGTGGTTTTATGGCTTATGGCTTATTTGCTCTATTATCGTTCATTCTGGCTGAGTACGGGGCCTGCGCGGGGCCTGCGCCGTGCCGCTGTCTGCTGTGCCGGCATCAGCGATAGAGCCTCGTCTGCCAATGTAGTTGATGTGCGCCGACATCTGTGTAAGTGCGGAACAAAATTGTGGGGGTGGGAGGGGGTGGGGGCGAAGAAAATTTTTTGCTCCCCTATACAAGGCCAGTGAGCTAATGTCACAACTTTGTGCTACGCCGTCTATGAGCCGCGTAAGCAGCGTTCTTGGCCTGCTTCGTGCCACAGCTTCGGTCTCTTCTACTACCGGAGCCTCACTGTACAGGGCTCTGCAACGCGCGATGGACGGCGCGCAGCTTCAGCCAGGAAGCGAGCGCCTGAACGAGCTGAAGCACGCGCTCAGCGCGCAGCTGCAGGCGCAGAGTGTGACAGAGGACGCGGACTACGTCGCAGAGTTCATCCTGGTCCTCATCTCCAACGGCCGGACGCCGGCCGAGATCGCCGAGGAGCTGCACGCGCTGTTTGGCGACGCCATCACCGAGCAGTTGCTGCAGCGCGTGTTCGATCAGGTGGCCGGCACGCAGGGCCAGCAGGCGCAGGAAGGCGCGGAGGCGGCGGCTGCTGTCGCGCCAGCGGAGCAGCAGCCAGCGCAACAGCCAGCGCAAGGCGTCAGATTCGAGCTGTCTGAGGGCCAGAGCATGAAGCCCGCGCGCAACTACAACAGCACGCCGAGGGAGCGCTACGCTGAAGCGCGAAACAGGAAGCCAACTGGCGGCATCTCCAAGGCTCAAAACCCGCACGGCAAGCGGAACCACGCACTAAGAAACCAAGAGAGCTTGCGGCAGGCTGTGCAGAAGCACGCCGAGTCAAAGCCCTTTGTGCAAAAGCCGCCGATCGGCAGATGCAGGGACTTCCCATACTGCAACAACAGAGCGTGCCAGTACGCGCATCCCACCAAACCCTGCTTTGCCTTTCCAAACTGCAGCAACCCGCCGGGGACCTGCAACTATTTGCACCCAGGAGAGGATGACGAACTGGTAGCGGAACTGGAAATAGCCAAGCAGCAGCGCCATGCCAAACGTCAACACAGCGGGAACCCACTAGGCTTGCAGCACGTATCAGATCAAGCGGGCGAGTCTGCCGTCATAGCTTGCAAGTTTGGGAGCCATTGCCAGAAGCAAAATTGCCAGTTTGGTCATCCAACTTGGACCAACAGGGATGCGCAAGTACTGCAAATGCAGTGGTGCGCAGGTGGCACTGACTGCGCTGACTTTAGCTGCGACAGGGCCCATGCTTCTCCCAGCTTACGAAACGGATCAATGGGGCAACCCGTGGCACGCAGCGAGGAGGCTCTTCCCGAAAAGGTCTTGGAGCAGTGTAAATTTGGCTCATACTGTAAAGACCGCAACTGTCCCAAACGGCATGCGACATCCCCTATACTATGCCGTGAGGGTCCAACTTGCATGCGAATCGACTGCTACTTCATGCATCCGATCAACGAAGATTGCAAGTTTGGTATCAACTGCAGAAACTCAAACTGTGCTTATGTTCATCCTTCGGAAAGAGAGTTCTTGGTAACAAACGGGGGCGCAAAAAGAAACCATGTCTGGGTGAAGAGCGACATGCCACAGCAGCAAGAGACTGGTACTGCCAGCAGGGCATATGCAGTCCCTGATGATCAAGTTATGGAGCATACAGCCGTTGAGCAAACGGGCTGAAACGCCAGTGAGTGCCTGGTTTTCGTTGCTGGAAAATGACAGTCATCAAAGGCAAGAGAGCCCGTAACTCAAAGTGACACTGTGTACCGCTAAGTATATGTACTACTAGGATCTCGAACGGGATCAGCACGTCCTCGTTTAATGAGTTTTAAATGACACCTTTTAGGATTAAGTAAGATCTATTGCATTACTGCTGAAAACAGAGATGTGTCTCTGCCTCGGCGAGCTATTTAATATTTCTTGGTAGAGAGAGCCTCGTCAGCATAGATGTCCAATGGAGAGTCGGTCAAAGCAAAGTCCTTCCACATGTTTGGAGTCAAGAAACCGTAGGTGGATCCGATGGCAACGAAGGTGGCCTTCAGAGTGTTCTCCAAAGTTCTGGTGGAACCAGAAGAGGTGGTGTAGATGTCCTCGATACCAGCGAACTGAAGCATGGTCTTCACGGCTGGAGAGGCAACGATACCGGAACCTCTTGGGGCTGGGATCAGTCTGACAGTGACAGAACCACACTTTCCGGAACACTTGTTGGCGATGGAGTGAGGAGCACCCAGGTTGGAGCCCCAGTAACCTCTTCTGACAGGGATGATGGAGAGCTTGGCGATGATGATGGCACCTCTGATGGCAGTGGCCAACTCCTTGGCGGCCTTGATACCGAGACCGACGTGGCCGTTGGAGTCACCGACAACGACAACAACCTTCATTCTTGTTCTCTGACCGGCTCTGGTCTGCTTCTGGACAGAAAGAACCTTCATGACTTTGTCCTGCAGGGTTGGTAGGAGCTCGTCGACAATCTGGTACTCCTTGACTGGGAGGGAGTGGAGGTAGATCTCCTCGATGGAGCTGATCTTCTTGGCCTTCACGAGTCTGCCAAGCTTGGTGACCGGGGTCCATACCTTCTCCTCGTCCCCTCTTCTGCCTGGTCTTCTGCCTCTTGGGCCGCCTCTGCCTCTTGGGCCGCCTGGACCGCCCTGTCTTGGACCGCCTGGTCCGCCTTGTCTTGGAGCGCCGGACATTGCTTGGGTGCGTGGAAGAGCTCTTAGAGTGTGAACGTCGGAATGTTACGTGGAAATCCGGGGGGTGGTGGATTTCAATCGACGGTTACTTGCTGGCCAGAGAGGTCGGAACGGGGAACCGGTGCCTGTCTGGAAGAGCTGGTGATCGACTGAAAAGTTTCCATCCACACTCCCGCAGTGTGTGCACAGCAGCCGGGGGGAGGGAATGTGAAGAAAAAAAAATTTCCAAGAGCCGTGCGAAACAGGGCACATAGCCCTGACAGATCCCACGTGACTGAATGCCCGCATCGCCAACACCACACACGTGACCATAGACACGCGATATAGCGCAAAACACCCGTGCACCGGAGACCCTATTTGGTCCCCTTTCCATCTCCTGTCGCCAAAGCCCGTTCTGAGTGCACCGGGCAGTGGAAGCGGAGGGAGGGTGCCACCCGCGTCAGCGGCAGAAAAACATTCCTGACAGAGAGAGGGAGAGATTTTTTCTTTTCCCGGTGAGTGAGTGCAGTGAGTGTGTCTGTGTGGCCATTATGACTATTATTACTTACAATAATTGTCTAATTTCCTCGGGTGACTTCTGCTGCGGTGGCTTTGCGGGTGCTGCCTGCCGGTGCTGAGCTCTCTCTCTGTTTGCCTTATATAGCAGCGTCGATCCGCCGAGGCCTCCTCTTTGCTCGCTGTTTTGCTCCCTGCCTGGCCCGCTGCTTTGCACGCTGCTTGCCTCCCCCCTCCTTCCCGCACAGTGCACACCAGCTGGAAAAAAAACACATACCCCTAGCTAGCCACACAATGAGCTCACCGGTCCCCATCGCCTCGGTGACGAACGCGCTCCAGCGCACCAGCATCTCCACCTCTCCCAACGCGGTCTCCACCTCGCCAACCATGTCCTACATGGACCAGTACAGAAGCAGGTCCCACACCGTCACCAAGGTCACCAAGACCCTCAAGCCGTTCTCCACAGGCGACATGAAGATCCTGCTGCTCGAGAACGTCAACACCACCGCCATCGACATCTTCACCGCCCAGGGATACCAGATCGAGTACCACAAGACCTCCCTCCCGGAGGCAGAGCTGATCGAGAAGATCAGAGACGTGCACGCGATCGGCATCAGATCCAAGACCAAGCTCAGCGAGAACGTGCTCAAGCACGCCAAGAACCTCGTGGTCATCGGCTGCTTCTGTATTGGCACAAACCAGGTCGACCTCGAGTACGCCGCCAAGAACGGTATTGCCGTGTTCAACTCCCCCTTCTCGAACTCGAGATCGGTCGCAGAGCTCGTCATCTCCGAAATCGTCGCCCTCTCGAGACAGCTGACCGACAGATCCGCTGAGCTGCACAGCGGCGTCTGGAACAAGGTCAGCTCGCGGTGCTGGGAGATCAGAGGCAAGACCCTCGGTATCGTCGGGTACGGCCACATCGGCGCCCAGCTCTCTGTCCTGGCAGAGTCGTTTGGTATGAACGTCATATACTACGACACGCTCATGATCATGGCGCTCGGCACCGCCAAGCAGGTACCAACGCTGACTGAGCTGCTGAGCAAGTCTGACTTTGTCACGCTCCACGTGCCGGAGACACCAGAGACCAAGAACATGATCTCCACACCCCAGTTCGCGGCCATGAAGGACGGCGCATACCTCATCAACAACTCTAGAGGTACCGTTGTTGACGTGCCTGCCCTGATTGATGCCATGAAGCTCGGAAAGCTCGCTGGTGCTGCTATCGATGTCTTCCCTAATGAACCGGCCAAAAACGGGCCCTTCTTCACGAACGAGCTCAATTCATGGGCCTCTGACCTGCAGTCGCTGAAGAACCTGATTCTGACCCCCCACATTGGAGGCTCCACCGAGGAGGCACAGTCGGCCATCGGTGTCGAGGTTGCAACCGTTTTGACAAGCTACATCAACGAAGGTATTTCCATAGGCGCTGTCAACTTCCCGGAAGTGGCCCTGAGAGGACTAGATCTCGACCAGAGGGACGCCGTGAGAGTGCTGTATGTCCACCAGAACGTGCCTGGTGTGCTGAGAACGGTCAACGACATCCTATCCACGCACAACATCGAGAAGCAGTTCTCGGACTCCCGCGGCGATGTCGCCTACCTGATGGCGGACATCTCGAACGTCAGCACGGAGGACATCAAGTCGCTGCACCGCAAACTGGAGGAGACGCCGTACAAGATTGCGATCAGACTCCTGTACTAGAGGCGCGATCCAGAGGGAGTGTGTGTGCGTGGGTGAGAGAGAGAAAGGAAGAGAGAGAACACTTTATCTTCGCTTATATACTTCGTACGTCTATACAAACCAGCTACTGCTTTAATATCTTCACCCCCGCCCCCTACACAGCCTGAAGAGCCTGACTCCCTTACGTAAGCACCCCACTAAGCAAAAACAAAGCAAAAAAAACAAGGCACACACGCTCACGTAATACATCACGTAACACTCCTTTTGTGTGTGTTTTTTCCCCTTTGGCGTGGAGGTTGGACCTTTTCGCAGTGCTAACAACAACGCTTTCGAGGGTGGCAAAAAAAAGCACATACACACATTCAGGGAAACCACTTGAAGCCGGCCGAGCACAGCGAGCGACGCCCAAAGGACCAGAACCAGAGGTAGAGAGGCAGAGAGGCAGAGGCAGAGCCCGAACAGAGCCTGACCCCGATCCAGACCAGCGTTTGTGAGTTGTACCAAGAATGACCACCGTGACCTCTGCGGCGCCGTACCTCTCGCTGCTCGAGGAGCACGATCCGACCCTCAAGGCGTACGCCCTGAAGTCGCTGAACGAGCTCGCCGACCAGCTGTGGGCGGAGATCGCGAACCGGATCTCGGACATTGAGCAGCTGTACGAGGACGAGCAGTTCTCGAACAGACAGCTCGCCGCCCTGCTGGCCTCAAAGGTCTACTACAACCTCGGCGACTACGACTCCTCCGTGAAGTATTCCCTCCTTTCCGGGCCCGAGTTCAACGCAGATGAGGCCAGCGAGTTTGTCGAGACCATCGTCTCCAGATGCATCGAGCTCTACGTCCAGCAGTCCAAGGCAAAGTTCCTAGACCCAAGCCGCGAAATTGACCCCCAGCTCCTGTCCATCTTTGAGAACATGCTCGGCAAGTGCGTCAAAGAGGGAGAGTACAAACTCGCCCTGGGCATTGCCCTCGAGAGCTACCGCTTGGATATAGTCCAGGACATGATCAATGGGCTTCTTGAAAGCGGCAAGAGCGAGGACCTCGTAATGGGCCTCATCAGCTACGTGCTCACCTGCTGCACCACTGTGTCTGACAATCTAGAATTTAGAACACAGATCCTGAATGTTCTGGTGCTAATCCTCCTCTCTTTGCAGAACCCAGACTACTTCGTGATAACAAAGATCATCGTCCAACTGAATGACTACAAGCTCGTCCACAAGATCTTCAAGAACCTCCTGGCATCCCCAGAGAGCACATTGATCGCATTCCAGATAGCCTTCGATTTGGTCGCCGTGGCATCACAGGAGTTGCTGACGAAAAGTATCGAAATACTGGGTTCAGATTCATCCTTCGATAGGCTGGATGCAGATTTTGTGAAATTGAATAAGATTCTTTCAGGAGTCCCAACTTGTGATCTTGATGTTACTTTCCTGTCCAACAACAACAACACTGATATTTCCATTTTGAACAATTCGAAAAAAGTGTTGGACGGAAGAAACTCCATATTTCATTCAGCGGTCACCTTCCAGAATGCCTTTATGCATGCAGGTACAACAGACGACTCTTTCTTCCGTTCGAACTTGGAGTGGCTAGGCAAGGCCAGTAATTGGTCAAAGTTTTCTGCGACTGCAGCATTGGGAGTTATTCACAAAGGCAACCTCTCTCAGGGACAGGCAGTCTTGCAGCCTTACTTGCCTAATAGTACCTCCTCTCCATATACGAACGGTGGCTCGTTGTTTGGGCTCGGCTTCATTTATGCCGGACATGGAGCTGAAGTTATAGACTACTTGAGAAAAATTGTGGTGGACAACAGTAACTCCGCTGACAACAAAAACACTGACATTGTTCTTCATGGCGCTTGTTTAGGTATTGGTGTTGCAGCAATGGCCCTGGGTGATGAAGGTATTTACGAGGAACTTAAGACAATTTTATATGCTGATTCAGCTGTATCAGGTGAGGCCGCAGCTTTGGCAATGGGCTTGGTTATGCTGGGCTCTGGGAACGAATCCGCATTGCACGATATGTTGACATATGCCCAAGAAACTCAGCATGAGACCATCATCCGCGGTTTAACAATTGGAATGGCATTGCTTTGCTATGGAAAAGAGAGCGCTGCAGAGCCAACTATCGAAAAGCTACTTTCACACCAGGACTCCATTTTGCGCTATGGTGGCTGCTTCACTGTAGGCCTTGCTTATTGTGGAACATCAAATAACAATGCCATCAGACGTTTGCTGCACGTGGCTGTTTCCGACTCTTCGGACAATGTGAGAAGGGCAGCAGTTATATCCCTAGGGTTTGTTCTTTTACGCGACTACAACACCGTTCCAACTATTGTGGAGTTGCTATCTGAATCACACAATCCACATGTCCGGTATGGGACAGCCATGGCATTAGGAATTTCATGTGCTGGCCGTGGTTTACAGGCCGCTGTTGACGTCTTAGAGGCTCTGACAAAAGACCCAGTGGACTTTGTCAGACAAGGTGCTACGATTGCCAAATCAATGATTTTGATTCAGGAAAATGAGAAAACTTTCCCAGAAGTGAAGACTTTCAAAGACAATCTTGCAAAGACAGTCGCTAACAAACACGAAGATTCTTTGGCCAAATTTGGCGCTGCTTTGGCACAAGGAATAATAGATGCTGGTGGAAGGAACGTAACCATTCAGCTTGAAAACAGCCAGACGAACACATTAAACATGAAAGCCATTGTGGGTCTTACGTTGTTTGCACAGTTTTGGTATTGGTTCCCATTAACACACTTTTTGTCGCTTTCCTTCACTCCAACTTCTATTATTGGAGTGAGAAATGATTTGAAAGCTCCCGTGTTCAAGATAAACTGTCATACGAAACCGGAGGTGTTTGGCTATCCTATGAAAGCGGAAGTACAAACCGAGAAACAACCAGATAAGATGGCAACGGCTGTGCTTTCGACTACAGCAAGGGCTAAGGCCAGAGCCGCCAGAAAAGATAAAGCCAAGGTTGTACAGGGCGATTCAAGTAAGATGGAAATTGACGAGTCTCCAAAGCAGGAAAAGACTAGTGAAGTAGAGGAGGAAAAACAGAAGGAAAGTAAGCTAGAGGAGTCCAGCGAAGAAGTTCATGACGGCCAGAGCAAATCTTTCTACACTAAGGAGCCATATCAGTTTGACAATATGACTAGAGTTGTTCCGGCTCAGCTGAAATATGTCACATTCTCCAAAAACGAGAGGTTCCTTCCGGTGAGAAAATTCAGAGGAATGAGTGGTATTGTTGTGCTACAGGATTTCCTTGCAGATGAACCAGTGGAGAGAATCAAGACTGTGAGAGAGAAGACTAATACGGAGGCGCCTGTACCAGACCCATTCGTTATTGATCCTGTTGCTGACAAAGATTTGTTTGAAGACGATCCAAATGACGAGTAAGAACCACAGGAATGGTTCTTTACTATATATGTCTTGCGTGAAAGTCGCGTCTGCAATGACATTAATGTAGTATGGGGTGAATTATGTAGGTGGCGAATATAAAGGGTCTCAAATGACCATATATATTATGAAAATCTTGACAATGCTGAGCTTAAAGTGTCTGGTTTCTCAACTTTACCCCTTGCGTGATCCAACTTCTTCTCCCGAAGAGCCTTCTCTTTCTGTAATGCGTTCTCGATGCGCTGCGAGCGCTCATTGATTACATTTTGTCTCTGCTTTCTCTTTGCTCTTCTCAACGCCGAGTTTTTGCCTTTGCTTTCAGGACGTATCTTCTGGTCCATCTCCTTGTCATTTTTCACGATCGGTTGCGGCATGACTTGGTCCCATTTTTCCTTGGCGGTCTTTCTGTTGTTGTCTGCCCTCTTATCTGCGCCACCGATAACATTCGGATCAAGAGTGATCATATCAGGCTTTAACTTATTGATGAGAGAGCGTATCTCGCTTTGGTTTCTTTGCTTGGCTGTTTCATATGGATTCACCTCCAGGGCATCGAAGTTTGCTTCACCAGAGCCAGGTATTATGAGCGACGATATTCCCTTGCTATGCCCACATCCCAGAATATCTTCAAAAGGTACGTACCTTGCCGTTTGTAGCTGGGTGGACGGGATCATATGGTTCATATACGGCGACATTTGTTTTTTCTTCAAGTTATCCCAAACGGTGATATGCGGACCCCACCCGACAGCAACCAGACCCCGGTCTGAGATATCAACCGTGCTAGCATGTGTCGGCGTGAAGTAAGAGTCTACCTCTTTAAAATTGCGAATGTCCCAAATCTTCAAAGTTTTGTCGGCACCAGCCACAACCATATTATAGCCATCTCTGCTTATGGCCAGAGATCGCACAGGACCTCTACATGCTTGGATTTTCGCCAGCGGGGTAGGCATGCTGGGAGACCAAAGGGTGACCTGGCCATTTGAATGGCCCAAATGCATCACCGCATTCCAAGGATTCTGTCTCATTGCTTGTGTGGGACCAAGTTTCGTTCTGTGCTCTGCCACCAGCTCCCCTGTAGAAACGTCGTGATACTTGAGAAAACCAGTGTTTCCAGCAGTTGTCAGGAGGAAATGGTATGGCAGAAAGTCGAGATGCGTGACATCAATATGCTGTTTCAACCGATGGAGTTCCATGCCGGTACGGTCATAAATAAATGTGTATTTTTTCTGCGCAGCTGCAAAGTACTGGTTGTTGTGTAGGTACTTGACTGCGTGCACTGTTTCACCTAAATGAAGCTCGCATGACAGCTTACCGAGCCTCCAGTCAATGGAGGCGACATGCCCTTTTTTCCCAGCAATCAAAAGATCTCGTCCGTTCCGAGAATAGTCGATAGCGTAGGGTCCAAGCTCCTCAAGACGGAGCTCAAATCGTTTAGCTGCGGTACCAACATCCACTTCCTCAACAATTTTGTCCTGAGCGATCTTGTAAGTTTTCTCCATGCCCTCAACTTCCAGAAACCCAGAGTCCTCCTGTAGAAGGATATCTGTGTCGGCAGCAGAGCGCACAGCATCCTTGTATTGAGAATCAATTCTCTTGAGAGATGCCCTCAGCTTCTTATCCTTGGTACTGAAAGCCTTGGAGCTCTTCTTGTTGACCACGTTGGTACTCGCGCGCTCATATCGATTTGAAGACCTGCTGTCTTTGGCAATTCCTCCTGTGAGTGTTCCAGACATTGGATGTACTCTGTCGCTGTTTGCAAGAGCGTCCTTAGCTTGTTAGGTTCACTCACTGACGACAGCGTCTGCGCTCGTGAGTTAAAGCGCCTTATAATGGAAGAGACCCTTTAGCACTAGATCATCTTGATGTTAGTGAAAAAAAATTTTTTATTGGCACACCATTCATAATGACAGACGAGAAACGGCGTCTATAAAGAATCACTTGAAAAAGGGGGGGTAGGGGTAAAAGTAGTAAAGTAGGATTCGCTTCAGCGGTCACCACAGTGGGCTTTCGTTTCAAGTTGAAGAGGAAAGCAGCTTATCACGCAGTGCAGACGGCCTGGATCAGACAGCGATTGCCAAAAAAATGCCATCCACCAAGCCGAGACGGTGGTGGAGGAGCCGGAGAACAGCGGATGAGGCTGACGTAACCCTGAGTCAACAGGACACTACTCTGCACTCTCAAAGCTTTACTGCTGAGGACTCGGTACCTGAGTTCCAGCCAACAACGCCGCACAAGAGCAAAAAAGCCTCTGTATTCCGGTTTCTAGAGCGTCCAAAGACTGAAACCGGGGGAGAATACAGCCAGACGCTCAGGGAAGGTGATTGCGAGCAGGACACGGCGCCTAGCGCTTCAAACGCGACCGAGAATGAGGCTATCACAAGTCACCAAACAAGAAATGAAGACGTCCATACCACTGAGTATGTGCAGGAGCCAAATTATGAGTCATACTTTGATCTCACCTTGCGAGATACCAATGTGTCTGGCATAGAGCCGCAGGCTCCTCAAAAGAGTAATCACATAAGGAGAGGCCGGCTTTTCGAATTATTTACCAGCCGAAAGCATGCCGAAAAAGCGGCCCCAACTGTAGACGAGGGTACGAGAGAAGAAGGATATGCAGCAGAGCTGTATACACAAAACTCTGTTCGCGACCTTCGAAAGCTGTTTGATATTGACAATGGAGAAGGAACGATCAAACAACACAATGTTGCTGATTCAAGCATTTTCGGTGACATTACAGGATTCAGCTTCGAAAGAACTATGTCGGACCAGGGATCCCGATGTTTGGACGCGGATAGGTATTCTTTTGCTGCTAACGAAACATACAACACTTTGATGACGTATAAGAACTTCAGTGACATTTCAGAGAACTACAGTAAGTATAACGATGAGACCAACAATAGCCTTGCTCCTTCAACCAAAAAAGCCAGACACAGCATAACACGGTCAATCAACCGGCTGTTCGGTAAGAAAAGCTCACCGCAGCGACGGGGAGTCCTGAGGGAACATGACATCAACATAGTCCAAGGGGGCGAGCACGATGATGCAGAGACTGTGAAGCTGGGGCAAAGCGATCCGCTGCCAAACTTCAGCTTTCGTTCACTGGGCCTAGACCGCGCACTTCGAGCGGTGGACTCGAGACCTGACTCTGCTGGGCTGAGCAACTTGACTACGGTTCCAGTATATGCCAAGCTTCTCGATAGCATGGACGTCAGATCGCTTGCCAGCACGCAGTTTGAGGCTTTTGACCAACAAAAGCCCAACGCCTTACATTTGAGCTGTGTGTGGAATATCTGGAGAGAGGTGAAGACTTACGAGTATGGGGAGCACGCGGGTCTTAGGCTGAAGAACAGGGTCGTGGCCAAGATATGGAAGACAAAGCAGCTGAAGAAGATCTGTGGCAGCTGCGAGGAGTTCTTTCTATCTCCTCATCAAGACGGTTCCGGAGAGGACCGCATCCATTTTTTCAAGTTTGGGATCACGCCTAAGTACAAGAAGGAGCCTCTGCTTCGCGATAGTGGGCGGATTGTGATTCGGATTCCGGCTGCGGATGTCACTAAAACGTGGAGGGCCATACTGTCCATAGTGCTGAATGACATGCTACTGTGGAGCAATCTTGACAACACTGTGACGGGCATAACGTGGAAGAAATTCTCAAGCAAAGAGGACTACAATTTAGTGTTGTGGATGACGAAGAAGGAGTTTGACAGAGACAGCATCTGCGGTCTGCTCCAAGAGATAATGACGCTTGTTCCGGAGGAGATCAAGTCGCTGTTTACGTACACAAAGTACTTCAACAACGCTGATCATACTTACCACACTGTCAACCTGAGAGATGAGATCAGCAGTTAATATGCTATGAGGGGAGGAGGCACAGAGAGTGGAGAAAAACAAGGACGGAGGACATTGAGCTGGAAAAAAAACACACTCACAAAAAGAAATACTGTCAATCATAACATATCAGTCACTTCAACGGCGGCGGTGTCTGTGTTTGCCGATTGCTCGCGTGCACATAAACAGGCGATTCTCGGCGAGAATGTCGGAGCTTTCATCCGCTGAGCGTCGAAAGGCGCTCAGGGAAAGGCGGCGCGCAAAGCTCGCGGGCTCCTCTTCTCAGCGGCTCGAAAAGATCACTGGAACGGATGTGTCTATCAAGAAGGAACCGCTGCCGTCTGCGAGCAGCCTTGTGTCCGACTCTGACAAGGCTTCTACTACTGGCTCAGGGACTGGCTCAGGGTCCAGTGCCGCTTTTGAGTCACCCGCTGAAGAAGACCCCGCGGTGTCTGACCTAGCGGAGCTCAAGGTTGCTGACCCGCTGCACGGGTCCTCAGATGAGGAGGAGCCTGGGTCCAGCAATTCCGACGAGGTCATGAGCAAGCTTCTTGAAACACTGATGCAACAGGGCCATGAGCATGGCCCGGGGAGCTCGTCCATACTCCCAGATGACTTTATGAAAACTATGTCCTCGCTGATGCAGCAAGGGCCTGACATCTCACCTAATACTGAGAACGGCGAGGACTCCAAAGGCTTCGAGCAAGACGCAAAGCACCAAGAGTATAATGATTACCAGTCGAAAAAGATTGACATATACTTCACTCTTGCTCGCTTCATTCTCATCACCACTCTGGTGTTTTTCAGCGTCGACCGCGAACTGCTGTTACAAAGCGTGGGTTTTGCAGAAAGCCACATGATTGGGGCATATTACGATAAGAGTTTCCAGAGACGGTTTATTCTTCTTGAGCTGGGATTCTCCTTTTTCTACCTTTTCGTTTTGTCAAAGTTCATTCCGAAACGACAGGGTAGTAACTCAATTGCCTTGATACTTGAAAAGTTTATTCCCGAACATCTTAAGCTTTACTATCGTCTGGCGTTCAAGTACAAAGACATCCTAATATTCAGCCTCAGAGATATCACCCTGGTCATAGTACTCTTTGGAATACTATGCCGCTCTTAAAGGATCACATACATAGATAGACTTTTACATAATAGGTTTAACAAAAGAGTTTTCTATGGGTCATCAGATCCCACAACTTCCATCCAGGTCTTCCCCTCCTTATGGAGCTCTTGGACAATCTCGTCCTTGATCTTGCGTGCTACACCCGGTCCCTTGTATGCTATTGAGGTATAGAGCTCAACAAATGAGGCTCCGGCTCTGGCAAATTCAAGAGCATCCGCACCGGAACTGATGCCTCCACAGCCAACCAGGACCAATTTAGAGTCCTTGGTGTGCTTTCTAAGCAGTCTAAATGCTTTTAGTGAGATCTCCTTTAGTGGTTTACCGGACAGTCCACCTGTCTGGTGGATCAGTTCTTTATCACTGGTGATCAGAGAATCTTCAGGACGCTGAATTGTTGTATTTGACAATATGATGCCGTCAATCGTTGCATCTTTTGCCGACTTTGCAATTGAGCTGATTTCAGTTTCGGTCAGATCGGGAGCGATCTTGACCAGGACGGGCGGCTTGCTGGATGCATCAAGAAGCTTACCTTTGAGAGAATCTCTCTCGGCCACAACTTGAGTCAGCAAATGAGTCAGCTTCTCCTCCTTTTGAAGATCGCGGAGCCCTGGGGTGTTTGGAGAAGAGACGTTTATAACCAGAACATCCGCCAGTGGACCAAATCTCTGGACACCAAGCAGGTAATCATCGACCTCGTCTCCGAGCTTATTTTTACCGAGGTTGACTGCTAAGAGTTTTCCCTCTCTGAAGGAGTTATCAAGGGACTCAGGGTTCTGGGAGAGCAACTTGTTGAATCTTAGACGTAAGCGGGCCAGCACGTTCCAATGTCCAGACGAATTGAAACCGTAGCGGTTTATCACTGCTTCGTCCTGGCCCAGTCTGAAGAAGCGAGGTTTTGGGTTGCCCGGCTGAGGCTCTGGGGTGACCGAGCCAACCTCCGTGTAGGCGAAGCCAAGATCGAATACAGGGTCTATCACTTCTGCTTCCTTGTCAAAGCCTGCTGCCATTCCAATTGGATTGGAGAGTGTTTTTCCAAACACCTTTACCTTTAGCACTGGGTCATCTGAGTCTGTAAACAGCTTGGGACTCAGTCCGTATTTCAGCACAAAGATCCCGAGTCTATGGCCTGTCTCTGCGTCTGTGAAAGTCCTTATTATGGGGCAATACAGGTACTCGTGCAAGGCGGACCGGGCGTCCAGTGACAAGAGGCCCAGCCCCAACAGAGCTGCTACCACTACTGTAGGGCTTGGCAGTATCTTTGACTGTCTCGGTGCGCCGGCGCTGAAACGGCGCGCTGCGAAGCCCAAGCGGGTGCCGAAGCTCTTTCCTGTGAACGGTCTCCGGAACATGCTGATTATGTGGGGCGGGCGGCGGCTCTGTGCGGAAGCGAGTGTCTCAAAGAACAGGCAGCTCGCTCTCTTTTAGTTAGTGGTGTGGAGCTGGTGCACCTTGATACTGAAAACTTGAAAAAACGAAAAACTGAATGAAAACTGGTATGCTTATTTTATTTAATCTTTGCCGAGAGCCTTATATATATATATATATAGCTATGCTCCTTTCAAATCAGGAAGTGCCCGAGATTTGAGCACACCCGCAACCTGACAGGCGCTCAGGACGCCCCGTCCCCGCTTCGCCTGTAGCCATGATGAGGTACTATGTGTGTATTATGTGTGTATGTGGATGTATGTATGTAGTTCCATCATTTCGCCTGTCCCCGCCTCACTCTTTCCCAGGCAGAGCCCGGCTCGGCAGCTGCGGCCTCTGAGGACACAGGCTCCTCGACAGGCGCATCAAATATCGTGCCAGAGTCGCCCTCCGAGTGCTGCTGCTGCTCCTGCTGCTGCTGCTCCTGCCGATGAAGCGGATCCTGCCCATGCCGGACCTTGTCCCACGCGGAGCCTGCTGCTTGCGACGCCACGGCCGCGGCAGGCCCATTTGGGCCGCCTGCTAAGTACGGGGTGTTCGGGTCATCGATCAGGCGCGGGTCCTTGATTCGGGCGTCTGGATCCTCGCTCGTCTTCTTGAAGTATGCAGCCCAGAACCACGACTTCGACACCGGGTCAGGAGTGTGCTCCAGAACTCTGTAAACTTTAGACGACTCGCCGTGTGAGTCCTTGAACTGCGCGAGGCTGCGAGAGGTGATCGTAGGCGTGAAGAGCAGGGGCAACAGGGTGCTGAGCGAAAAGCCCCCGGCAATTGGGTACAGCGGGTTCACCAGTTTCGTCTTACGTTTCACCATGAACGGGAGGAGCGCCCCTGCCGCGAACCCGCCCGAGGACAGGAAAAGCACCGTCTTCAGAGAGCGCTCAAAATATCTCTGCAGCTCCTTGCGCTCGGTGGGTTCGAGCTCGTGCTCGGCATCGTAGAACTCAATGGCTCTTCTTTGAGCCTCTTTGAATACAGGGCTGTCTTTGTCGATAATGTTCATTTTGGAGCAGTGTCTAGACATAGCATCCTCTTGCTTCTCAAGGAAGGCGGCAACCCGCTAACTTTGCGCTAGTGGCTCTAGGGCTGCTGTGCTTTTTCTCCAGATTTGGGATGCTAAGGGGACAGTTTGTATGGGGGGCAAAAAAACCAAGCGTCGATCGACGCTGGTCAAGCAGGGTAACGTCGCTGTAGGTGGTTTCGCCAGCGAGAGAGAGAGAAAGGGAGCATGGAGTCCAACTGCCCGTCAGGCACTGGGAGCTGGCAGCAGCGAACTGCGCCTTTTGCAGGGCGGTGCTGCTTAAGGGGGGGAGGGGGGGATTGGCTGGCGTGCCCAGCTGTGAGAGGACGGGGCCTGCGCTCGAAGTGGTCAGGTCGATACAGAAATAGCCGCCGCTTACCTAAAAAATGACCAGGGAACTCCACACTACCCCGCGCACCCCTCCCAATTCTGAACAATCGCTGACGTCTAAAGGGGGACGCAAAACAGGAGGTGCGGGTTATGTCGGGAAAGAGTATAAAAGGTGCGGAGAAATCTCCACAACGTGAAGCGCGGCACTGGGCCCAGGAGGAGAGCGGGAGGAGCATATCGCCGACAGTGTGCCACTACAGGAGAAACCAGCGCTGTTCAGTCGCAATTGAGTAGGTCAGGCTGACAAGATGGCAGCCGAAATCCCAAAGTCCAACGTTCCAGGCTTGAAGCCTGTGCTGTTCTTCCACATCGAGGCAGACGAGCCAGCACCCGTGTATCAGGCCGAGTCAGGCTCCTTGACCTGCGTGAATATCACGGGGGGCTTTGTGAAGTCGCTCGACCCAGCACGGCCATTTGATGCCACAATCACGAGCGGCCGTGACGATATCAGGTTCGACGCCTCCAATCCCACCGTCGGCGTGCTGGACTGCAGATTCATTATGAAGCACAACTCCGGCTCCAAGGCGTCTGGCTTTGCCAGTTACTCCGGTGTTGTGCAGTTCAAGGACACCGTGGCTAAGGTTTGCGGCAAGGAGCAGTCGTACATGGAGTTCACGGACGGGTACGTCACAAACCACCCAAAGATTTTCCTCGACGCCAGCTCCAAGGACGAGGCCTGGGTGAAGGACATCAACTTCATCGGCAAGGGAAGATTTATCAGAGACGCAGAAGGTGGCCTCAAGGTCCAGTACTACGTCTACACTTTTGAGTAGTCCGCTGTATAGCTCGAACCAGCTGGTCAAACGGCTTTTTGACAGAGCCCTGTTAATTTTTCACTGCTTTAAAAGGGCGAATTCCCCGGGCAGCTAGCTCTGCTTGAATTTTTTTTGGCTTCGCTCCGGTTCGCACAGACCTGTCTGCCTGCTGGCATGGCTCAGCACATTCGGCTCTGCACCACATTGCTTCGCCGTCAAGTCTGTCAATGGAACACCACCGCCGTGTCTAAGAGAGGACGCGGCGTGTAGTACCGCTGTACCCAGTAAAACTCCCTATGGAAAACGTGACGATAAGTGATCCCTATAATCATATGCTGTGGAGGGTCGTGTCTCGCACAACAAGACATTTTAAACGGGCCAACGAAATCCTGTACCAGGAGAATATGACTATATAAGCAACGTAACACGGTGCTCTAGCGGATTGAGGCAGCCCCACTGACCGCTCACCAGTCTCCATTCTGTTGCTCTATTGATTTGAGTGTGGCCCTGCAAAGTGGAAGGGTTGGCCTGGTTCAGCAAAAAACGCAGAAAAAAAGGGCGCGCAAGCTTGAAGTCTCAGTTCGGGCCTCTTCTCCACCGGCTCACCAGTGCCGAGTCCAAATCCTCCGCACGCTTCGCCCCACAGCAGGTGAGAAGCACACAAACTTCAACCCCTACCGTCCAGAACCCGCTCCAAGGCTGGCTGCAGTTCCTGAGAGCTACCCCCCTTGCCCCATCAAAAAGTGACTTCCTAAGAGGTTGTCTCGGGTATTGTACGCCCACCCAACGCTAGATCATCCCACGCCCGTCTCCTCGCCCAGCATCTATCAGGATAAAAATGGATCACGATGACTTTGTGAATACGCCAGCAGGTGCTGACTTCTCTGGCTATGATGCCGACAACACAGATGCTGCACACCTTGATTCTCAGCTTCATTCCGCGCCATCGCACTGGACTCAGCTACCCAGCCAGCAACAAATCCTTGGCTCGCATTCCGTCGACTCAATTCATAACCAGTTTCTCTTGAATAGCTCTGATCCCACTGGGTTTTCGCCGTTTGATAGTTTCAGCCCGAGTCAGGTGCATAAAGACCTTCTCGACTACCCTGGTACGTTCCATTTCGAGGATACACAATTTTCAAGTAATGTCAGTGGCGGTTCCACTGATTTGACGCCCACCACAACGGAGGGAAATGAACTGAACCGAGATTTTGCTGATCTTCGAGGTTCTTCCGTCCTTTCTAATGCCACCGTCTCATCTGCGCCAACTTCGTCATCTGGTCCAAATAATTCACCCACCAAAGATACGGTTACTGAAGACAATGCCAACCAGCCAAGGAGATCGCGTGCTTCCGGCGAAATCCTGGAATACTTGATTGCAGAATTCAACAAGAACTCGAACCCTAACACTGCTGTGCGTAAATCTATATCATCGAAGACAGGAATGAGTGAAAGGTCCGTGAGAATATGGTTTCAAAATAGGAGGGCAAAAGCCAGAAAAATGGAAAAGCTGAACCAGCAAGAGGGGATAAAGCCAAGTGACTACCATGGTTCTATGGAAGACGATAGCAGTCGAATGAAAATGAAGCGCGGCCCTCTCCCATCTCGCGGCGAAACGGGGGCTTTGAACAACATTGAGATCACTGACAAATACAGTTGGATTAACTGTAGCTCTGTCTCTGTGGGACCTTGGCAGCGCCTAATGTCAGGATATTGCACCCCTGCAATGCTTCATAATTTGGAAAATCTCTCGCCCAACATGCTGTATCAGTCCATGAATACGACAGACCTCCTGATTATATTATCCCGTAAGGATCATGAACTCAACTATTTCTTCTCAGGAGTTTTCCAAGACGAAAAAGTGCTATTCCGCATATTCTTCCCAATTATAAACATTCTCAATTGTTCCTTGCTTAATTATCAAACACAAAGGTCCTCTGAAGAGGCTTCTCCGGGTCCGGAGGAGGCAGAGACGGCGAGGCCCAATGGAAAGAATTTGCGTGGTCCCACCGCTCAATTGCAGCTTCAACTGACGGCTCCTCCAAAATTTGCAGTTCACTTCATGAAGAATTTGACTGCAGGGAAGGAAAGCTTGAACCAGTGGTCAATATGTGACGACTTTAGTGAGGGACAGCAAGTGGTGACTGCCTTTGTGGGCGAAGGCGGCTCAGAGGTTCCGCATATACTGACGGGTGGGCTGAAATATCTGCAGTATCTCAACTCCTCGATAGTCTCATTCAGCCGGAAAATGAGCCGTTCATCGTTTCCTGCTCCAACAACTGAACATCCAATAATGATTTCAGACCTACAGGTTCCCAGCAAGACAGAGTCGCCTATAGTATCCGGCGGCGCCACAGATACGTTTAGGGAGAGCACTGACTCGCCTTACAAAAGAGACGACAACCACTTAATGTTGGGCATGGACAATCATGATGGATATGGCTCTGACGCTCGAGTGGGGGGTTTGGAACCTGGGAGCCGTTCTGACGAAGTTCTTCACATAGGCACGCCGGGGGTCGATATTTTCCAAGAGCCGTTCCACGATACCGTGCCAGCCACAGAGCTTGGGGCACACGGGGTGAATGACGGCGAGTCTCATCTGGGGCTGAGTGATGCGGGAACTGACCGGAGCAGCCTTATGCTCACCGCGACAAGTAACGATGCGGCTGCTAATCCTGGACACAACAAGTCTGCGGAGAAGATGGCGGACAGACAGGAGGAGCAGGGCGAAGACGGGAAACGAGACCCGGAGGGCCTATTTTATCTGAATGATAACGATGGAGAGGTCAATCAGTTAGCATTATAGAGGCTATGTTGCGCAGGGTGAGCCGCCGCAGAGGTTGCTACTTTTGCTGGCGAGGTGTGTCCCCAGGTTGGTGTGTAATTATAGTGGTGGTCTTGTAGCGTATGACTTTGTGCACAACAAACAATAGGGCATTTTCTATATTGACTTACTAAAATGACAGTTGAAGTAAATTAATTTTATCTTTAGAAACCTACGCTAATCACACCAGTAAGTATCCCCGGCCCCGGTGGTTTATTTATAGCGTTTTGTGGTTATCGAGCCTGCGATCGTCCTCTTTCTGTCAGGCGGAAGAGCGTTTGGGTGGCGAGGGCTGTCTGCGACCGAAGAGCATGACTGGCGAAGAGAAGACGAAGCCCAGCCGCGAGACTTTGGAGGACCTGGCGGGCGCCTCCGTGAAGATTGGCCACAAGAGTATTCCTCTCAAGGACGTTGCCTCAATGCGCCCGCACCATCGCACCAATATCGCTCCTCGCAACGGCGCGGGCGGGCTGCTGAGAGCGGGGGACCACAGGCCGCAGGTCGACAGCGCATCATCGCCTGGATCGTCCTCGAGCACGTCGCGTGGCAGCTCCCCTGGGCAGCAGCAGCAGCACGCCGCCGCCGCCGCCGCCCCACGCCCTCACGGGGCTCCCGGCTCGGAGGACTGATGCGCCCGCGGTGCGCTGGCTACAGTGGCCCCCACCACGTCGGGCTGCCCGGAGGAACCAGAGTGAGAGGCGGGGCGCACCAGCAGCCGTCCGAGGCCCAGCAAAGAGAGCTTAGCTACACTGGCGAGACCGGCCTGGGTGCGCGCGCGCGTCGAGACGCTGCAGCCGCCGGGGATCGGGCGACTGTCGCTTGTTTGCACGGGCAAGCAGGAGCCGTCAGCGGCGAGCACCAATCTACAACACAGCAGGCTCGCAGTCCCGTCCGCTCAGCTCGTCGTCTTTGTCTTCATCATCATTACTACATAAGCACTAGCAGCATATATAGTGGACTTTTTTTTTCTGCACGTTATAGTTTTCTCTTGTGTGCATTTGCTCGAAACCGAACTTTCCCGGATACGTAATATAATGATAAGGTGAAGAAGAAGATAGCAAGCATTCCCAAGGCCGCACAGCACCTCTTTTCACCAGCAGACAGCGAGTCAGGATGAGGCTTGCGGTTCCCCGACGGCTGACGAGGGTCTTCAAAACCCTGTGTGCGCTGCTTCTTGTCCTGCAACTACTCAATGTCTTACTGGGCTTCATAAACCGCCACTATGGTCTACAGTACTACAAGAAGTTCGCAGTCGTCGCGGATGAAAAGGACACAGTGGTCGTCGATATAGCCTTCCAGACACACTACAAGCTCGTGAGCGAAGACCTGTATAAGGAACGCAAGAGCTGGAGCGATAACCCGGTGCCCCCGGCCTGGGCGCCCTGGCACCAACTGCCGAAAGACCTTGCCCTTAACGGTAACTGGTTTTCTCGCGTCTTCCTCCACTACCAGGTTTTGCCTGCAGCAGAGGCCTTAGCACAGAGAGTTCACGTTGTCGGCGATATTGCAGTGGCAAACCCCGTTGACGACGCAAAAATACAAGGCAATGATGACCTCTTGCCTCTTGATGTCTGGAGAGACCTCAAAGCAAACAGTCTTCGCAAGTCTCGGACATCGCGTCTTGGATCAGACGATGACGGTGATAAATCATTTTCCCTCAAAGACGCCATTAAATCCGGCTGGAGACGCAAGCAATACGGCGTTTGGGTTAAATATGTTGCCTACGACCCCAACGATTCCCTAGCCAATATCAATGTTCTCTTTGGACGGAAATGTGTTGATCCGCGACCTGATTGGACAGTCTTGCCCTACCCCCTGAGATTCAAGCTACTTGATCCTAGTGCGACAGGCAAGAGTGTCGGTTCGAGTGACTCTAGTCCAATGCACCATAAACATGATTCTGAAGTCTACATAACAGCGAAATGGGGCCTCAAGAATTCGCCGCTCCCGGCAATTAAGCTAGGGATGAACACACGGAATAAATTCAAGATCTTACAAGTTGCTGATCTGCACTTTTCGACTGGCTTTGGTGAGTGCATGGATACTTTCCCAAAGCTTTCAGATGGGGAGCAATGTCTGGCAGATGAAAGAACTCGTCAATTTGTGGAGCAAGTGATCAGCATAGAATCACCTGACCTGGTTGTGCTTACTGGCGATCAAGTGTTTGGAGATACGTCGCCGGATACTGAAACAGCCCTGTTCAAAGTGGCTGACATGTTTGTGTCTCACAAAATTCCCTTCGCCATGACTCTGGGCAATCACGATGATGAAGGAAGCCTTGCGCGGAACGAGCTTATGAGGGTATTGAACAACATCCCGTATTCATTGTCGGTGACGGGGCCTACTGACGTCTCTGGGATTGGCAATTACATGATTACGATAGATGCCTCTTCCAGCGAGGCTGCGCCTATAATCCTATACTTCCTGGATTCACACAAGTACTCGCAACAGCCCAAGATCAATGGATACGACTTCTTGAAAGAAGACCAGCTGGATTTCATTAAAGCTGAGTACAAGGCGACAAAGTTGATTCGAGATAAATCCACCAAAAAGCCTTTGTCGATGGCATTTTTCCATATACCACTTCCTGAGTATCGCGAGCTTGATTCACAGGGCGAGACAAAGCAGCTTGTGGGTTCGATAAAGGAGCCAGTCACTGCTCCGTACCGCAACACAGGCATGAAGCAACTGATGCAGGAGATAGGCGTGGGGGTTGTCTCTGTGGGGCATGACCACTGCAATGACTATTGTCTGAAGGACGATGTGTGGCTCTGCTACGGAGGTGCGGCGGGCGAAGGTGGCTACGGTGGATATGGAGGAACGTCTCGTCGGGTCCGGGTGTTTGAGCTTGATGGGGCGGATCAGTCAATTACAACGTGGAAGCGTGTTGCGGAGGATCCTGCGACGGTGGTTGATAAGCAGGTGCTTGTCAATGGCGGCAAAGTAGCGTAGATATGAGTTGTGCCTCTTTTGTGCACTGGTGATTTTTGGATATAGTTTGATGATAAAGGCCCTTGAAAGGGAAGGGACATACATATCTGAGGTTGACTTGCCTTACGCGTCGATCGTCTTGGACTTCTGCGTCGAGACGTTTCATGGAAAAAAAAACACACACACACACACACACATGCAAGAGACTCGCGCGACTCCACCAAGTGTACATTTTGCAAGGCCCCCAAACTTTGGGTTGAGTAGCTCACTCAAGATACGAGGCCGGCGTGGACGCAGCTTCGTAGTACAGGTTCAGAGAGCAGCGTCTTACATTCTGGGAGAGCGGGGACCGAGTTATGGCTGAATAGCCGGAGTGTTGAAAATATGAATCTGGAGAGCGAGAAACCGGCTCCGAAACCGGCTCCGAGCCCGAACATTGCTGCTACGAGGTCTGCTGCTGGCAGCCTGGCTGCGTCCGTGACAGCGTCCATGACAGCATCTGCGGCGGCTCCAGCGACGCAGGATCCGGCCGCGAGTCCGAAGCTCTTTGCAAAAGAGGTGAGCGCGATGGCGTTCGAGTACCTTGTGAACGAATGCGTGCCGCTGTCAGTGCGCGTGGAAGAGTTGCTCGCGAGCGACAACAGCGCCCTGGCTGGTCTCATGGAAGGTCTGGACTTGAAGTCTAGTGGCTCTCCAAGGGCCAATGACAAGGAGGCGTTCCGGCCTGGGCGGGTCGATTTCACGAAAAACGAGGAACAGTTCATGAGCATGAACAACCTATACAGAATAGAAAGTCTCGGTTTTGAGATTGGGTACCGCATAGCCGACTGTCTGATCTACTCGAAGAACGCTAACGAGGGCACAAGTCTGAGGCTGCTTGAGGTGCTGGAGATAATGAAGTTCATATGCCGCGATGCTTGGAAAGTCTTCTACCTAAAGCAGATGGACAATCTGCGCACGAACCATATCGGTACGTTCGTGCTCATAGACAACGATTTCAGGCCTCTCCGCAACTTCTCTAGCCCGCATGGCGAGCAGGACACCCTCAACAAGGCCCAGCCGTACCTGCAGCTGCCTTGCGGGCTGATTCGCGGCATTCTCGCGAGCCTTGGGATCGACTCGCTGGTGCGCGCGGAGATCAACAACAACAAGCTTCCGTCCATCTCGTTCAACGTCCAGACGAACCTCAACGCTAGCACCTCGAGGGTCACAAAGTGAGACCCTCGCGCGTCAGCCCGTGCTTCTGCTGCTTCTGCTTTTGCCGCCGCTGCCACCGCTGCCCTTGGCAGCTCTCGTCCAACCTTGATGACATAATACATATTTTCGTTCCTCCCCCCCCCCCCCACTAAACAAGTAGAATATTCGTGCATCAGCTTCTTCGTATGCTTCTTCTGTATTATTTTTATATAAATTAAAGCGGAAATCGCTTATTAAAGGCTGTACAGCCAAGCGCAACGCCTATCGACACCTTCAATGGACCACCATCCGTGTGTTCCAGCTCTGATTCAGAAAGGCCTTGCTGCGCTATAAGATGATGTCTGGACCGATCAGTGCCGACGACATCCCGAAGGCGGTTTTGGTCGGCAAACCGTTGCTGTACTTCACAACTGGGTTCGTGAGCCTGTGCGTGTTCCTCTTCGGGTACGACCAGGGCTACTTCAGTTCCATCCTCACGAACCACTACTTCAAGGCCTACTTCAACGAGCCTACGGCCCTGGAGATCGGTACCGTCGTGGCCATTCTGGAGATTGGGGCCCTGCTCTCCTCGCTCAGCCTCGGCCCCTTCTCTGACAGGTTTGGACGGCGCAGAACCACCAGGACCGGCGCCTTCATCTTCTGCATCGGGGGCAGCATACAGTCCTACTCCAAGAACATCATACAGCTAGGCGTCGGCCGCTTCATATCGGGAATCGGCGTGGGCTTCCTGTCTGGAACGGCCCCTTCTTTCCAGGCTGAGATCTCCAGTCCGGAAAATAGAGGATTCTTGGGCTCGGCCCAGTTCACCGGCAACATATTGGGCTACGCCTCCTCCATCTGGATAGACTATGGCTGTAGCTTCATAGAGAGCGACTTGTCGTTTCGAATCCCACTGATGCTGCAGGTGGTGTTTGGGTCCGTACTTTTTTTTGGCACGTTTGTTCTGGTAGAGAGTCCTCGATGGCTGCTCGAACACGACCACGATGCCGAAGGGCTGGTGGTCATTGCCGACCTTTTCTCAGATGGAGAAGTTCACTCAGAGCGGGCTCGTGAGGAATACAAATCAATCAAGGAGACAGTCTTGATCGGCCGATTAGAGGGCGACCTGAACTACATAGATGTCATCAAGAGATACCCCAAAAGGGTGTTCATGGCAACAAGTTCTCAAATGTTTGCCCAGTTCAATGGAATCAACGTTATCTCCTACTATGCTCCTTTGGTGTTTGAGCAAGCAGGTTGGGTTGGGAGAGATGCCATTTTGCTTACAGGAATAAATGCCATACTTTATGTTTTGAGCAGCATACCCCCGTGGTACCTAACAGAAAGCTGGGGTAGAAAGCCAATGTTGCTTTTAGGAGGGCTCATGATGGGGCTGGCTTTGGTATCCGTTGCAACAGCAAGTTACCTAGACAACCCTAGCAGCGCCAGCCTTGTTGTCATGTTTGTGATGATATACAATGCATTCTTTGGGTCCAGCTGGGGGCCCATTGGCTGGCTTAATGTAGAGGTGTTACCCACAAAAGCCAGGGCCTCTGGAGCAGCCATGGCAACAGCTACAAATTGGCTCTGCAACTTTATAGTCGGGGAATTGGCTCCTGTGCTATTAGAGGTTATACAGTGGAGGCTTTACTTGATACATGCTGCATCTTGCTTTATTTCGTGTCTGACCGTTTGGAAAATATACCCAGAGACCAAGGGAATCAGTCTCGAAGATATGGACTCTTTATTTGACGACCGTTCATCTATCCATTCGTCACATTCCAACAACTTCTCGTTTCAATATGGTTCTGTTGGCGATCTTGAATCATTGGGTTCTCGCAACGCGCCCAGCGCAAACGCAGCGCAAATAGCTAGACAGCCAGGGGCCGCTTTGACTGAAGCTGGAGCCTTTGTCCAGCCGCTGCATCACACAGTATCCAACTCAAAACCATTCATCCTCCAGCAAGATATCGAGCCTCCAGATCTGGCTGCCATTTATAAGTTCAAGACTGACGATTCACGCTCTATTCGCGGCTCATTGCGCAGAGGCTCTGAAGCAGTCTCTTCTATATTGAGATTTGGTATGAGCAAGCACGCGAATGATGAGAATGGCAGCGTTGTTTCCGATGCGGTATCGGAGAGGTTCATAAATACGAACCAATAAGACATGGCCTACATATTCGATATTATATGACTGTACTTTTGTTGAGTTGGCGTTGTGTTTGAGCGGCCGCCGCTGCTGGCTCAAGACTAGACTTCCGGGTCGGGCAGCCGAATGTAGCATGCGATGTATTTGCTTGCATGGTTTCTGCTCACCTTTTTCCCTTCCTCTGTGGCATTGGTCATGATTGCGACACAGGAATCCTGCTTCTCCCAGTCCTTGGAGAGTCTCTCAAACATGGGATGCTCGTCCAGATGTTTCACGATCCACTCGTGGAGGTCGAGCACGTCCGTTATTGTGTAGATTACTCCATGCGGCCTTAGTATGTATGCGTACTCGCTCAGAAGCGTAGTGGTGATGATTCTGGCCTTGTGCTTTCTCTGTTTGAAGTGTGGATCGGGAAAGCAGAAGAACATTTTGGAGAGTTGTGCTTTTTCAAAGAAGTTCGGCAGGAACTTCATTGCGTTCGCCCTGATAACACTTATGTTCTGGTACGCTGCCGAGCTTTTGTTTTGCTGCCGGAGAGCGACTATGCGGTCCTCCACGTACTGTGTCACCTGGACTCTGATCTCCATGCCCAGGATGAGGGTCTCTGGGAACGCGGCGGAGAGCTCGATCAGCAGACCGCCAAACCCGCACCCGACGTCGGCGATCTCGACTTTCTTGGAGACCGCGCCCGTCTCGGGGTCCGCGAAATGGGGGAAGTGCTCTGCCCAGTCCATCGAGTCCGGGTTCTTGGGATACAGCAGCTTATGGTCCGAAAAGGGGTTCGAGTGCGCTCTCTGTCTGTAGTATCTCTTCTTCGGCAGGCTGACCTCTGTGCTCTCCTCCTCCTGCACAGCGGCGGCGCCCTGTGCAAGCAGGGACGCCTCGTCGAACTGCGCGTGCCGCAGCATCTTCCGTGTGGCTTCCTGGGCCTCTCTGTACTGCTTTCTCTTCGATGCGTTCTCCTCGGCCGCTGCCACGGCCTCAACCTGAGCCGTACCCTCTTCCGCCATACTGACAGTCTCTCTAAACACAGAGAGAAGCTGAAGCGGCCGTTTATCTGGATGACTCAGCAAGCCTCTGGGGAGCAGAGCCAAAAGACGATAAGCGGGCTGGCTCGTCGCACTTGCAAAGATATCAAGAGGAAGCAAGCAAGAAAATTTTTTTTTTCAACTTCACCTTCTCTCACACTCTTCCCCCCTCCCCCAGATCTGGCCTGGTACTTGCACCAATGGAAATGATAAACGGGACGGCTCATGACGAGCTCGCCGGTGATCAGCAAAACCCGTTCACCAACAACACCAGGATCAACTCCATAACGGCAACACATTAGCTAAATATACATCGCACGCGCTCTCTCTCTCGCTCTGGCTCTCGCTACCGCTACTCGTGATGATCCTCAAGCGTGCTCAGACCGTTCAGCCCAAACAGGAAACCTAGCTCCACCCGGCTGAGCCTGTTGACACTCTTCCGCGCATCGGGATCAAGCGCGCTCTCCACAAGCTTTTCCTTCTCACCCTGTAGCTCCATTATGCGGTCCTCGACCGTCCCCTTAATCAATATCCGGTGCACATACACCTCCTTCGTCTGCGATATACGGTGCACACGGTCCTGCGCCTGCTTCTCCACATACGGATTCCAAAACGGCTCCAGTATAATAACGTGCGACGCACACGTCAGCGTCAGACCAACATTGCCCGCCTTGAGCGACAGTAACATCACCCTTTTGCTCGGATCCTGATAAAACCTGGAAACAGTAGCGCTCTTGCTGTCCACGTCCATCGACCCGTCGTACCTCAGGTACTCAATCCCCTGTGCAGTGAGCACAAGATGCAGAATATCAAAAAGAACCATAAACTGGCTAAACACAATGATCTTCTCTCCAGGGTGGTTCTTCTGTATGTCCTTGATCAATGAAAGACATTTCTCAATTTTGGCAGAAATCATCAGCTTACCGCCATCTTGCTCTATCGTCTGTTTCACACTTTCCAGCCTTTCTTGGTTAGTCAGCGTCTTCGGCGCCAGATCAAAAATACGAAGGATCTCTCTCCAGTCCGCGCCTTCGTTGCAGACGGCATTGAATACGGGAAATTCAACACTCGACGACTCTAAATTCGGCTCGCCACACACTTTGCACTTTGCAGACCTATCACCATTCCACTCAGCTTCCAAGTTATCTTCAAAAAACTGTTCAAGGCAGTCCCTGCAGACGCAGTGCCCACAGCTGCCAAGCAATACCACGTCCTCCTCGGAAGATATAACTTGATAGCACACTTGGCACGTGACCCCTTCGTCTATCTCCCGGTTTACACGTTCCACCACCGACTGATTGAACGAACTGGCAGCACGAAACTGCTTTTTGATGGAGCCAACCTTGATGCTTGAGGAGTGGCCCTCAGAAATCTTCACAAGGTAATTATGATCACAGGCCTGTCGCAATCTCAGCAACAATGTCAATATTGTACTGTAACCCCCTCGCTGATGTCGATACTCTCCCGAATTCAATAATTTATCAGCAGCCTTGGCAGAGTTTCTTTCAAGCTCCATATAGAACTGTTTTTCATCTTCCTTCATCTCTACATGCTCGACAACAATATGCTTCTCTGGCAACTCCAATATAGGTTTTCCATCAATTAAAGAAGTCTTGGTGCGTCGCAAAAGAATAGCACTGAGAACGGCCTGTACCACCCTAAACGCTCTCATTTCACTGCCATTGTTACCCTTTAGTGGGATAGAAATCTTATCCTTAAATTTCCTTTCTTCACAGTAAGGCTTTATATCCAAAAATCGCAGAATCGGGTAGAGCTCATCAATGCTGTTTTGAATGGGGGTACCAGACAAGCACCAGCGATACTTGGATTTCAGCAAGGCGGCTGACTTTGAAGCCTGTGTGAGCTTATTCTTTATCTGCTGAGCTTCGTCCAGAATGACACGATAGAATGTGGCATCATTGGTAAAGAAGGGAGATCTGTAGATGTCTCCTCCTTCTGACCTATCTGGAAGAGTTGTCTTCTTGCTATTTTTCAAAGACTCCAATGCAGTGCTATAATGCTTCTTCATTTCCGAAGTTAAAGTGTTGTAAGATATCAAGACAACGTCGAATTTCTTTATATCATTGAAAGACTGTAGCCTATTCTGCTGATGATAGATGTAAAAGCTAAGCTGTTTGTCCTTTTTAATTTTAATTTTTATTTCTTGACCCCACTGTTGAAGAAGCGATACGGGTGCAACAATCAGCGTGGTCTTGCACAATGCATCTTCAGGAGCTTTGTTAGCAACAACCAGAGCAAGAGCTTGAACAGTTTTTCCTAGACCCATATCATCGGCTAATATACCCCCTTTGTTACTGGAATTCTCCATACTGAGCATCCACTTCAGCCCAATACGTTGGTGTTTCAGCAATACAATACTCAAATCATCTGGCGTGCTCTCAATCCCTTCCTCATAATCCTCATCCGGCTTTATGGATTCTAAAAGATTTCTAATATTATCTTCCTCAGAAGTCTGCTGTGATTGCAAATAGGGATTGAAAGCATATCTATTATACGCAATTCTTGGGTCTGACACCGTCATCTCACGGTATGAGTTAACGTCATGTCTATTTTCATGGAAGTATATGGGCGATGAAGTGCGCGCTCGCGTGGGATCCTGCTCGAGTTCTGACAATTGGTATCCCGGTGTCCGAGAGGCCATTTGGCTATCCCTCTGTTCTTTGTATGTCCTTAAAAGATTGAGGTTCCGGTAAGTTTCTTGTATTTTTCTATTGCACTCAGTCATTTTCCTCGTTAGGTCTGATATTCTATGGTTATAGATATTTAAAAGTGTTTCTGGAAGGTCACCGATACCTTGCGAAACAAATTGGACAAATGAAGATTTCTTCTGCGATAGTGTAGCCATTTCCTCTGACAACGACTTCAAGCTGTTTTCTCCTCTCAACAAGGCTACATTAATTTGATCCATGTTGACTGCGTGCCCCTGAGATGGTTGGATATTATTCACTGGTTGATTGCGACTCGTTGTGAAGTTCCCATGTCTCCTGCTGGGGGCGAAAAACGACTGGCGTCGCACAGAGGCTTCCTGCGGTGCGTGGATAACAGTGGACCCCAAAAAAACGATATCGTCGTCGTCATCATCGTCATCACCGACACTAATGTCCTGGGTAGGTTTGGGCATTGCCACGACGGGTGTAGTCTGTGATGTCCTCTGTGGCGCAGGCTTATAAACAGGCTCGTCATCAACGTCGTCAGTCAGATCGATTACCTCTGGCTTGATCTTGCGTCTCTTGTTGTGTTCGGTGGCGCCCGTTTCCAGGGCTACAAGCGGGCGGAAAGGCGAGGGCGATGTCGCAGCGGAGGGAGTAGCGTTCTCCACACGCGTGTTCTGCGGTTTATCGAGAACGGCTATCTCGAAATCAGCATCGAGATCCAAACTTCTATCGGGCATTGGCAGCGGGAGATCTGCGTCTGCGGCACTGTCCTGCGCAGGCGTGCCTTCGAGGTCATACACAAGCTCTGGCTCACTCTGCTTGGCGTATTCGTGAGGGCCTGTGCCCTGATCGAGCTCTTGAAACGCGCTGCCGCCGCCGCCGCCGCCGCCACGCTTTAGCGGCCGGGCATCCGCCTCTCGAGGGGCACTGGCACTGGTCGCCGGATCGCGCTCCTCCCTCCGCGGTCCGTCGGGAGGCTGCGCCGGCTCAAAGGACATCATGACCGGGGAGCGCGGAGAAAGGCAGGCAGATGCTCGCGTCTGGTCAGCCTGTCTTGCCCCGAAAGAGTCCCGTTTGTGTGTGTTTGCAGCTGATTTTCTCTTCTCTTTTATTTGTTTTGCCTAATCTTTTATCTTTTTTTTTCAATCTCGTCTAGGCCTTGCTTACATGCTATTACATTAAAATTAGAGACTCTGAGGCCCTATCGCATCAAGTAGAAGATGCCATTCCGCTCAGTGCTTGTCGCCGGTGGAGGAGGCGAGGCCTTCTTTCTCGCTGTTCAGGCCTCGCCATTCTCCTCAGCAATACTCTGCTTCACCAAGTCCAGATTCTCGAGCAGTTTCGGGTGGCCTGGGTTGAAACAGAGGCCTCTTTCAAAATCGCTCTTGCTCTTGAGCAAGTTCCCCACCTTCATGTTACAGATGCCCTTCCGCAGGTGGTTGTCCGGCACGTTCGCGGCCAGCTGGCACAGCACCTCGCTGTCCAGGTACGCATCCATCCAGTTGTTCAGAGCCATGTACGCATCGCAGCGTCCCACTAGGCACACAATCACCTCGCTCACGGTGAGCTGGAAAAGCTCAAACTTGGGCCTGGCCACAGCGAGCCCCAGCGCCAGAGAGAACTGCTTCGCGGCATCGGCAAACTTCTTCGCTCTCATGGAGCCTGTCGCGCTGTCGTGCATCTTCTTCACCATCATACTCAGGTTCTTGGTGAAAGCCTGCGGAGTAGGCGCCGGCGGCACGTCCACATTGGCGTTGATCAGATCCTTGATCAACACGTTCAGCTGCGACACGGTCAGATCCAGCTCTCTTGCCTCAGAAGCCGACACCGACAGCGTCAGCTTCTTGGCAGTCGCATCGTAATCAATAGGAAGAGCCATGACGTCCATCGGTCGTCGTCCGTGCTGCTGCTAGAGGCACCCTTGTTCAACAGACACCTAGCCTCAATCGTGCATTCTAAGTTTCTTTACATTATCCCCTAGCCTGAAGAAGGAGGGGGGGTTGGCATTCGCAAGTGGTGCACAGATGTCAGATGTCTCTTTAGAGAGGGCGGGTAACCCATTTTTGAATTTTCTAGTCTTTCAGTAACCCAAGATCCAGATAGCGCGAGGCTGATTCATTATCAGGGAAGTGTATGTGTATACAATCTTCGAGTTGAGCTAAGTGCTTTGCCTCGGGGTGACAGGTGGAACGTTGGCCGGTACCAGTTTTGCAGCCAGGATGCCGAAGTACTACTGTGATTACTGCAAGACGTATCTGACGCATGACTCTCTGAGTGTGAGGAAGTCGCACTTGACGGGGAAGAATCACCTCAAGTTCTACTGCGACTACTACGAGCGCGTCGGCCGCAAGGAGGGACTGATCCACAGGAGTGACGCGCCGTGGGAGTACAAGATCGAGCAACAGTATGTGGGTATGCCGGGACTTGAGTTTGTGACCAGTTTGCACAACACGGACAGGACGACGACGCCTGCAAACGTTCCTCCCGCTGCCACCAGAACTTTGCCCTACCCGCCGACCTTGGCAGGGCACCCGAATCCGCCGCCAAGTGTATACTACTACGATGTCTCTGAGGAGAAGAAGATTGCTGCAGAGGCGATGCGCCAGTCTCGTGACAACGAGGCGTGACCAGGGACGCCCGATATCGCTGTAGCTCCCTGCTTCTGCTTTATATACAACTCTAATGCTACTCTATCAACGATGAGACTCGCCATATGTAGCGCTACTCTCCCTTGAGCCGCTGTCTTGCCCTGGTGTGTGCTGACGCTGGCAGTCAACCGCCATTGCGGGCGTTGCCCACGAGCTGCTGGGTGGGCCCTGCCGGGTCTCCACGCGGGTGTGCTGACCTGATCGGTTGCTCCTTTGTACTACGGCGTCCTGCGAAGGTCGTGCGCCAACAGGCTCATCTTGGAAATTTTTTTTTTTTTCAGTGAAGTTTCTCTCTTAAGTTCTCTTAAAGGAGAGAGTCGAAAAGGAAGATTAATATGAGAAACAACAACTCAGTCGCACTAGCACTTGGTCTTTACAGCCACGCAACCATACGTGAAAGGAAGCCCGACACTGTTTATCCGCAACTCTTGCACCACACTTGCGCACAACTGCCTGACCAGTGGAGAAAGAAGCTGCGAATTTGCATTGTTTTCAAGCAAGCCCGTTGTATACATAGTTAGATCGATTTGAATCACCAAGTTCCAGAAACATGTCTGCTCAGCCTGCGCAACAACAACAACAGGTCCCCACATTCAAGCTGGTGCTTGTTGGTGATGGTGGAACCGGAAAGGTAAGTTCTGCTGCTGTCACACGGCCGGAGGGGGCGCGCAGAGGCGCATAGAGAGCGATGGGCCTTTGTTGTCCCCGCCACGCCTTCGGGGTTGTGTCCACTCCCCCTCCTCCTCTCCTGGCGGTGTTTTGTTTTTTTTTTTGCGAAGGGATGGCTTGGTGGCCTCAGGCACTGTGCGCGCACCCAGCCCCCCTGCTCTACCGCTGCAAGCATACTAACACAACGACCTATCAGACTACATTCGTCAAGAGACACTTGACTGGTGAGTTCGAGAAGAAGTACATGGCCACCTCCGGTGTGGAGGTCCACCCTATGACATTCTACACCAACTTTGGCGAGATCAAATTTGACGTCTGGGATACCGCCGGCCAGGAGAAGTTTGGCGGTCTGAGAGACGGTTACTACATTAATGGACAGTGCGGAATCATTATGTTTGACGTGACCTCGAGAATCACCTACAAGAACGTCCCTAACTGGCACAGGGACTTGGTGAGAGTCTGTGAAAACATCCCAATCGTCTTGTGCGGTAACAAGGTTGACGTCAAGGAGAGAAAGGTCAAGGCCAAGACCATCACCTTCCACAGAAAGAAGAACCTGCAGTACTTTGATATATCCGCCAAGTCGAACTACAACTTCGAGAAGCCATTTTTGTGGCTCGCGAGAAAGCTTGTTGGCAGCTCCCAGCTGGAGTTTGTCGAGTCTCCAGCCCTGGCGCCACCGGAAGTCTCCGTGGACGCCGACCTGATGGCCAAGTACCAGGCCGAGATGGACCAGGCTGCTGCGATGCCTCTTCCAGACGAGGACGACGCGGACTTGTAAGGTCTGCGCCCGCGCTCTCTCGCCCCCACGTCTGTCTCCTCTGCTGATACTATAGCTTCTGGCAGAGAAGGAAGCACTGGATTTACACCTACTACTCTACCTTTTTTTTCATCTCTCTTTGTGAAAGCAAACCAAACCAACTACACACGACAGATGGTCCAAGGATGTTTATGTTCCCCCCTCCCTTCCTCTTTCCCCCTTTTCCTGCCTCTCCTCCTTCGCTCGCGCGCACTGCTCTTTCTTCAGCATGTGTGCGTGTGTCTGGAGAAAGGGACGGACCGGGGAACTTTCTCCTAACTTCTCCTTAATACCTGTAACGTCAGCTTTTGCTAGTCTTGCTTTTTCTGCGATTGTCTTGTGTTTTTCTGCTGTTCGGGAGGCCCGCCAGATGCAGGTGTACGACAGACGTAGTGTGATGTTCAGTACCATGCACTAGAGCTCAGAGCTTCTGGCTTGCCCAATCGTAAAGCCCCAGAACATCGATCGTGTTCGCTCGTGGATGACTCTTTCACTGCATCTTTTGTTGCAGGAAGGGTACTATTTGCGACTGGCTTAGTGCTTGAACCCATGCGGGTCGAATAAGCCTCTCAGCGAGATCGCCAGCTCGCCAGCCCAACCCAACCCAACCCAACTCCGGCCCAGCGCCGCCCCTGGCCTAGCGAGCAAGCGTCTCAGCATAGCCGTTGGTCTTGCCGAAGATGTACGTGATCACTGTCAAACCCGAGCGGGAAAGCACCCCTGGCCAGCAGGCTTCCAGGAGGCTTCGCTTAGTCACGCCTTAGCTAAGCGGCCATTTATGGGTGTGCTGTTTCCAGCCAACGAAAAACGTCCATTTTTTTTCCCCCGATTTCTTCGCTCTGGGGAGTAAGCGTTACGTGTGAGAGTGTGTGTGTGTGTGAAAAACAGCGTCAAGAGAAAAGAGCTTTTGCGGACCAGCGAGCAGCCACCTGAGACGCCTCTCTCTGTCCACCAAGCACAGCAAGGAAAGAAGACGAAGAAGACACCATGTTCGCGCTCGTGTCCAGATCAACGGTAAGTGCACCGCGAAGTGCTTCCACCCCCCCCCCCCTCGGGCAGGCTACTAACACAGTGCACTCGGCGCACACGCAGAGAGCCGCTCTCTCGAGAAACGCAAGACCGTTCTCGGTCTCCGCCCGCAAGAGCAACCTCCTCTCGGACCTCTACATCAGGGAGCTCAAGGCGTTCAAGCCAACCCCGCTCTCTACGGCCGAGGCAGAGAGCGCAACCAAGCCATGGAAGCTGCCACAGCCGGCCAAGGTGCCGGCCACAGAGGCCGAGGGGCCAGACTCGCTCGCCGAGTACGACTCCTCCGCCGTCGAGGTGGCCGGCTCCGGCTCCGTCGTGGCCGAGGAGTACAAGCCAGACGACTGGTTTGTTTTCGAAGAAGAGGAAGAACCAGGCCACCATTAGAGAGAAAGAACTCGGGACTGGCTCAGCAGCCCCACCCACCGTTACACATCCCTGTTTAGTGAAAAGAAAGATTAACCCATCCAAACGCCTCCTGGTAGTCGTAACGCTATTTTCTCTACGGCGCAGACCCACTGCTGCTGCTGCTGCTCATCGCCTCCACGCATCTCCACACGGCGCCGTCCACCTGGACTTGCTCGCCGCCTGCCATATCGCTGAAGTGGAACATGGGGAACAGATCGATGCGCTCTCCGAACTCAATTACGTTCACCCACTTGTCTCCGTTGTGCCACGACCGAAGCACCGAGATCGGGTTGTTGACATCCTGCTTATCCCAGTAGACCCCTTGTAGCCAGTTCCCCACCTTGACCAGACGGCCCTCGCTCACACCCAGATTATCCTGGATGTCAAAAACAAAGCAATCCGTGGTCTCGGCAGGCCCTTGGCCGTCCTGGGGTTCGCTGGGAACGTATTCGCCCGGCTGGACAAACTTGTCGGGCGTGGAATGCAAGCTGTCAATGGTCATCCATAACTCCACGTAGTCGTCCGCTTTCCCAGTATAGGGGTTCACCATGTTTCCTGTCTCCTTGCGCAGGCCATTGCTTAGTGTCTCAAAGAAGCCAATGTCTTTTGGTATTTTGCTGCGGTCCGGCTTGCTATCAAGGGCCCCTTTCTGATAGCTGCACATATCAAAGATGTACTGCGAGTCAAAGAAGTCGTGCGAGAACTCCACCTGCGAGCCGTCCGCACTAAGAGATCTGGAGGACCCCGCAAATGCCCATTCAAACGGGAACAGGGCCTCTGCTGTGTTGCCCGGGCTCTTCAACGCTCTGATGTCTACAAATCTGCCTAGCGGCGAGCTTAGCACCATTGTAACTGTCCGCTCTTCCTCGTCCTCGAGGCTGGACGCCCATTTCAATTGGAGCCGCGTGGATATCGAGGACATTGGAGCGGCTGCTGGACAACGCTGCGACGGTGTTGAGAGCTCCGCGGCAAGCTCAGATGAGGCTCATCACAGTCCCCCTCCCTCGCCCTTACTGACTGAGTCTGTTGATGTTACAGCACTAAGTAGATACAGCGCGCAGATAAAGTGCGGACGATCGACGCGACATATCCTCAGGCATAGGCCGTCGAAAGTCAGGTATAGGCACTAGGCACTTGACGGCCGGGTAACCTCTACACCCTCCTTTTTTTTAGCCAAACCTTGAAGGACGGTGAAAAAATGTGAGTGCAAACATCTCAGCATATAAGGGGGAGGGGCACCACTGGAAGAAGATAGAGCGGCCCATATCGCACCCTTGGAAGCAATCTTGGATCCCATCGCCGCTTGGTTGAGATACAGCAACCTTCACTATGGGGAAGGGGGTGCTGAAACACGGCGGAAAGTCGGGAGTTTTGCCAGCTCCCAGACAAATATTCAAACAGCCTTACAAGCATCAAGTGTACCAGAAAGAGCGTGATACCGGGTATGCCGACGGCATCCTTCACCCCAAGGGCACCACGCGAGACCTGATCCAGCCGCAGGTGTTCACGCCCGAGGAACGGCTGGAAAAGTCGGCAAAGCCTCCGCGCAAAACCTTTTCCCCGCAGGAATTGAACGAGCTGCCTCTCGCTCAGCAGTACAAGATCAAAAACGCCGCCCTGAGAAGACAGTTCTTAGCCGAGTCCTACAAGCACGAAGTCGCACGGCTCGAGAAACTGGAGGCAAAGTCGAAGAAGGCGGAAGAGCTGAAAAGAAGTTCCGAGGAGGAGGCCAAGGCCCACGAGAAGTCGCTGGCGGAGCTGTACACCGTTCCCACAGTGGAGAGCTATCTGAGCGGGCCATTTCTTCGCCCTCGAACACAAGAGGAGAGAGAGCAGCTAGCCCGTAAGCGGACGGCCAACAGGTTACAGCAGGATCTGGATGTTAAGGTGTCGCGGTCCATCAAATTGCTGGATCTCTATAATGCGTCATCTGGGTTTGCGATTACTGACTCCAAGCTGCAGCTGATGGTGGACACTGCCTTCTCGGACAAGAAGTTGAAAGAAGTTGGGGACATCTTGTCTGTGGACGTGGACAAACTTGGCGGACTGCCTACCTTGAGCGAGTTTGAGTCGAATTTAAAGGATGTTATTTTGGGAAACGTGAATAAAGGGCCTTCGTATGAGGTGGTGGAAGACACTTTGAGTGGCTACACCAAGGAGCTCGACAAGCTCGCCGAAGAGGTGAAAGAGCAGAAGAGACTCCAGCTGAAGGAAGAAGCTGAGGAAAAGCAACGAAAACTGCAGGCTTTACAGGACGAGATGTTGAAGGAGAGAGCTGAGCAGCTGAAGCATACAAACGATGAATAGTGCATGTACATAGAGAGTTCATTAATGTGACCCTTTTTCTCACATCGATAGGTAGCATTTTATGGGCCCCCCGGCTAGTATTTACAGTATTTAACGGACCGTTAGGGCTTATTTAGCAAGAGCTTTGTCAAAGGCAGGGATCAACGTCTGGGCCAGGGCGAACGAGAAGACCAACTTTGGGCCTGTGGTAAGCAGCTTAGGAGTGAGGCCTTTGAAGAAAGAGGTGAGACCCTCGTTTTTCGCCATGTTCTTCAGGATGGTAAACCCTGACTCGTTGGCTTCGAAACTCTTGTTCTGGATTCTAGTCTTGATGACGTCTAGCGGGGCCGACACGATAAGCGAGGCCGAGGCACCGAAAATGGAGGCCACAAAGTTCTGGGACCAGGAGGCGGTGGAGTAGTCCTTCAAGTGGAAGATGTACTCCTTTGCGAACGCCGAGCCACCAAAGAGAGCAAAGGAGCCTGGGGCGTTTCTGGCGGCTGTCCAGCCCCAGCCTTTGTACAGGCCAAAGCCTTCGTCCTGCATGATCTTGAGGAACCCTCTGCCCTTGAAGGCCTCTGGGTTTGTCTGTCTCTTGATCTTGAGCACGTCGAGCGGGAGCAGGACGATCTCGCCGATACCGATCATGGACCCTGCGGTGGCCGAGAGCAGCGCCTTGCCAGTTTTTTGGCCAAAGGCGTTCTCGTATGCGGACTTGAAGTTGGAGGTGAGGAACTCGTTGGCGAACGGCTGGCCGCCGTACTTGTACACGCGCTGGAGGATCTTGTAGCAGGCGGCGTAGCCGAGGCCGGGGAAGAGGGTGAGGAAGCGCGACCCGAGCGGCTTGGCTGCGTTTTCTCTGAAGATGACCTTGTTGAACACGTCGAGGCTGCTCACCCTGGTCTGGTTGCTCATGAGCCGCTTGGAGATGGTGTCCACCGGGTGGAAGACCATGATCTCGCAGATCCCCGCGGACGCGGAGCCAAGAACCCGGGCGGTTCCTGACTGTTTCTTGTCGGCGGATGCGTGCGACATGTGTGTGTGTTTGCGTGTGTGTGTGAGGCGGTGAGGCAGTGCTTCTTCTCTTTGGGGGGGAGGTGGAGAGCAGAAGAACGGCGCTGCTGCGGCTGTCGAGAGCAGAAGACACAGAAAGATAGATGGCCCGGACGGCAGACAGGGAGGGACAGCTCGTTGAAAAATTTTTGTGAGAGAGGCGGGAGGGGTGCAGACTCTGCCAAAACTCAGGACCGGGTCACTAGCAGCTCCGGTCCTTTCCCTGCACACCCCACACCACACAGAGATGTCGCGCGCGCCCCAAGGAGCCTTCCTCCTCCCTCTTTCACTGCCCAAAGTAGGTGCGCCTTATTGCGCGGCTACGGCCTCCGAGCTGGAGGCCCAAAGAGCTCTTCTCTCTCTCTGTCTCTCTCTCTGTCTCTTATCTCCGCCCGCGACGTCAAAACGGTGACACGCAGATGCTCACAGGCCCGCCAGGTACTCCCAGCACATGACCTTTGGAGACTTCGCGCCAGTGTGCCGCCGCGCGCCGCTGCCGCTCTGCACGCTGCTCAGGCCCCTGGACAGCAGCAGCACCGACACAGCATTCACAGGCCTCTTCCCCGAGTGCTACGCCCGCCCCGTCGACATCTCCAACACCGTCGTCTTCCAGATCGGCACCGCAGTGATCGAAATCGCGCTCCTCGTCGTGCTCTTCATGATCATACACAACGTCCGGCTCAGGTACACCGCCGTGGGGCGCCAGGAAATGGTGTTCTTCTTCTGGTGCGTCACAATCTTCAACGTCTCCTCGCTGCTCGTTGACACAGGCGTCTCCGCGGTCGGCTCCAGCTCGTACGCCTACTTTGTCAGCTTCCGGCTCGGCGTCTCGGCCGCTTGCTGCTGGTCGCTGCTCTACGCAGGGCTCGCCGGCCTCGGGCTTTGGGACGACGGCACCTACCACACAATGCTCTGCCTCTTCTTCACCTCCCTCGCAGTGTTTTCGGTCAACTTCTTGGTCGCTCTCTTCACCTTCAAGTCCTGGAGCACCGCGTACTTCAGCCCTTCTCACACCATACCGCTCTTTTCCCTCTACTTCGTCGCCAATGGGCTATGGCTACTCATGTACCTTCTCTGCCAGCTGTTCATCTGCTTTGTCATGCTCGTCATCAACTGGTGGGCAGTGGGCGCGCTGTCGTTTGCACTGTTCTTCTTTGCCGCCGCACAGGCCGTTCTCTACGCGTTCAGCGACACAATTTGCACATCCCTGAATCACTACGTGGACGGTCTCCTGTTCAGTAATTTGAGTATGCTTTTCGCCTGCGTGATGATATACAAATACTGGGACATAATAACGTTCGACGATGATGAGTACATTAGATATACAGTGGTCGCAGGCGTGGGTCTCAAAGAGTATGCCCAGGCGCTCCTGGAGTAGCGTCGACTTTGACTAATTGACATTCTATTTTTACATTTATACATCTCAAAATGAATAGAGAGGCAACTTTCCGCGTTGGCACCTTTTAAATCTTGTCAAACTCCTCCAGCTGGTCCAGCAAACCACCTTCTTTTCTCTCCTCGCCTCGTCTCAAAAACTCCTTGCCAAAGAAATAGAGTAGCAACTTGTCGGCGGCTTTAAAGAGCCAGCTCGCAATCACCAGAATACCTCCAAAGATGGTAACCAGCCTCACGAGGAACATCCAGAAAGACAGTCTTTTCTCGGCGATAATAAGCTTGATGGGCTCAAAGTCGTACTTGAAGAAAATTCCAGGATAGTAGTTCCCTGAGAATTCGTGCGTGAGCAAGGAGTACTGGTTGGTATCAATCTCTATGCCGAGCTTCTGAAACGAGGTGGAGACAACGCTCATTTGATACTGGAACCCGTGTATGTGTTCGTCGGTGGTTTTAAATGTCATGTCTAGGGGATTGTCCATGTAAGGGAAGAAGTCCCCAAAGGAAAACTCGGTGATCACATGCGTGAAATTCAGGGCCTCCATCGGGGTGATGGTCTTGTCCATGTAGCCCAGTCCCTTGCTTGTTATATGGAAGTCGCCCTTGACACGATGAACGGGGATCTCCCCGTAGATGTGGCAGGCGGGAGAGCCTTCGCTCTCGTGCATTCCGGTCTGCATGAACTGCGCACGCAGCGACTTTGCAAGCACCTCTTCCATTTCAGGAGTGCGTATTCTCTTTTCGTTTTGATAGTACCAGATGGGCAGGCTGAAGGTGGTTCCCTGGTAGTTGAGCAGCTCTGAGGCGAGGAACGTGTCATCTGTGGTGTCTCTCACGTTGGTCTGCAGGTAGTTGCACGGCATGTTCACTATGAGGTCTAGATTAATCTTGAGGTCCTTCCTGATAACCTCGTCGACTGAAAACTGGTGGTCCACGTCGCCGTCTATGTAGCCTCCGATCTCGATCCACACGAGGTAGATCAGAAACAGGTAGGTGAAGATCGACGAGTAGGACCCCCTGACCGACCTGACCTGGTGGGACGGAGGCAGCTTCGCTGTTTAGGGGCCGCAGTTAGTACCAAAAAGGCATGCCCTGTGCTGGAAAAAACGAGTTTTACTTACGGAAAGCATCAAAAGTCTTGAGGATGCCTCGAGAACGCTCCATCGTGCGGGGAAAAACGCCGCCGCCGCAGTTGACCGCCTCCCTCTCTTTCTCTCTGCGCCTCGCGCTGCCGTCGCAATGCCCTTGCCAACGCTCAACGAGATCCACCTCTCTGTCTGTGTGGCTTCTTAGCTGGTTGAATGCGGTAGCAAAAAACTGGCATATGTGTGTCTTCTTTCTGCCCGGCTCTTCTGTTGAGGACCAGCTACATTCGGCTTGCTGGATAATTGGTGCACGGATGTTTTGTTCTGTTAAGGGAGTGGTGGTGGTGGGTGGGGGGGCTAGGAAGGGGAAGGCAATTGGAGCTCGAGCTTCTCTAATGGCAGATCTGCGTGGCTGCTTTAAGCGTGCCCATGTTCAGGCTGGCGAGCACCTGCGTGGCTCGTGATGCAACGGGCTTGCATCGCCAATATACACGATGGAAAAAGGCCGCTGACGTCAGCAAAGACGAGAAATATATAATGTAAAGTGAGGCGTGGGGGGGGGGGGGAAGCAGGTTGGGCTGGGAGATTTAGATAACGAGCATCTTTAAAGTTACTGTGAGACACTGATAAACCTGCTTCTCCACCACGGAACAGGCACCAGATGGTGAAGAAGAGCGGCGGCGCCCCGTGGAATGCGCGATGAGGAACCGAACGCAGACGTAGTGCGGGAGGAACTGGAGAGTCTCGCGGCTGTGTACCCGGAGGTCCGGGTCTCCGCGGACGAGTCGACAGGCTCACTGTCGATACCCTTGAAGCTGCACGAGTCAGCGGACCTGGTTTTGGAGCAGGACGGCAGGGCGGCACAAAGGTACCAGCTGCTCCATCTGCCGCCCCTCCTCTTTGGATTTCATCTGCCAGAGGCATACCCGTACAGCGCCCCGCCCGAGATATCGCTCTCGTGCGACCCCAGCTGGCTCTCTACTGCCCAGCTGCTGGGTCTTAAACGCAGGCTCTGCCAAAAATGGGAGCAGTTCCGCGACGTGGTGCTATTCCTCATGATTGACGAGCTGCAGAGCCTGTCTCAGGACGTATTTGGAGACATACAGCTTGGCGAGCCGATCGTCAGCGCCGATCACGCAGCATTTGCTGCCTTCGTAAGCGCCGATACACACGCTAAAGAGCAGGAGTTCAACTCGCAGACTTTTGACTGCGCCATATGTCAAGAGCGCCGCAAAGGAGAGCACTGCAAGAGGTTTTCAGACTGCGGGCATGTCTTTTGCAACAGCTGTCTCGCCGAGTACTTTGCCTCCAAGATCGACCGCGGAGAGATCGACGCCGTCCATTGTCCATCGGTCGAGTGCACAAGGAGACGCTCCGAGCAGGCTCGAAAGCTCTCCAAAGGGGTCATTGGTGAAAGCGTACGCGAGTTTGAAAAGGAGTTTTTCCACAAGCCCGTGTCCACAGAGCTCCTCTCCATGCTGCTCCCGCACGCAGCTGTGGAAAGATTTGACAAACTATTCACTCAGCAGCGTTTTGAGCGGTACGCCAGACTGTTCCCTTACAGGGTGGCCGAGTGCCCCAGTTGCTCCAAGTATTTCATTAGGGAGGCTGAGACGGAGTTGCTTGCTATCTGCCCTCACTGCAAGTTTGCGTTCTGCTCTGGCTGCTTACACTCCTGGCACGGCTCCCTTAACAGTTGCAAGAACTATCTGGGCGGAAAGATCCCCACAGAGCATTTAGAGCAATGGATCAACAACAATTTGAATTCTGAGGTGAAGCGGAACTTGATTTTCAAATATGGCCACCGGGCGTTGACCCTTGCGGCAGACGAATACATATCAGACAAGCTGTTTGAGGAACTTATCCAGACATCCGACTCGGGGATCGTTAGATGTCCTACATGCTCGCTGACTATACAAAGATCTGAAGGTTGCAACAAAATGACCTGCAGCAGGTGCTTCACCTATTTCTGCAACCTATGTGGGGAGGTTCTCTCGAAAAGCGATCCTTATGAGCACTACAACAACCCTCACAGTACATGCTACAAACGGCTTTTCGAAGGCCTGATAGACGATTCATGAAACATAAAAGTTCATTGCAATTCATTAAATCATAAGTCACCCATAGATTTGGGTCTTTTTATAGATCTTATAGTTCTCACAGCATCCCTCGTGAGTTTCTGGCGACGGAACTCTCTATTCGTGTCATACGCCCAGTTGCCCTCAATGGTCACCTCTTCAAGTATTCCAGCATCGCTGCACCACTTATATACATCAGAATCAACCTCCCAGTCAGATGTTTCTGTGAACTTCCAATTGACTGATGGAGGCTGCACAAGAAGCAGGTCCGACGTACCTTTGGGCCGCTTTCTTTGCAGCCGCTTAGAACTAGTTTCGTTGAATGGCGAGAGCGAATAGCTATATGATTCGTATAAGTGCGGATTGATCATGTCTTGTTTCTCTATACGGTAGACAAAAACCTGTCGATGTGGCACAGTATCATCCACAACCACTCGTGTCAATGGCTTTATAGCATTCCATAACCACCCGTCTTTCTCCTGGTTCAGTCCCTTTTCTTTATTCATTGATCCAGACGACTTGCCGAACTGTTCCATGAACTTCTTTCGAGTCGGGTGCTTGTATAACAACCCCAACCATGTTCCCAGTATAACTAAGGCTCTCCAAGGAATATAGGGAGCAAGCATCAGTATGATAACCATAAGGAGAATAATTTTGAAGAACATCTCTGTCGACTTCTTCTCGTCTGTGAAACTATAGTTGTTATACATTGAAACTTCCATGCTTTCGATTGCGCCAATCAGATCCGACGTCAGATTTTGTAAGTCCTTCATATTTATGAGGAGTTTGATCTTGCTTGCCATCCCCGATGAGGTTTTCTCGTCCATGTGTGCTGCCGCGGTGTCGCGCACAGCACTGGCGTCCTCTTCATCGCTGTCCAGAAGTGCACGTAACAGAACGCTGGTCCTGCTGTCGGCAGTCAGTACATCGTACGCAACACTCGGGCTGAGAGCTTCGTCTTCGGTATCCGTGGATACATGCGAGCTGACAGAGCTCAGGGCCGCATCCTCTCTCAAAAGTGTCTCTAGGGAAGCAGCCCGCTTGGCCTCTAGCTCAAGAATATCCCTCTCCCATTCGATCTCACTACCAAGAAATCCAACCACTGATGAATCACCACGCATGCGCGTCGGTATCATCTCAGACTTTAGTAGTGGGTGGCGGAATAGGTAGTTGGGTATCAGTATAACAGCCATGACGTATGCCAAAGGATATATCAAAAATAGAGAGGGCATCAGACAGCCCCAGGTGTAAAGGATCAAGAACGAGAGTGTGTGGCTTGGCTTGTCCCAGGATACTACGTGGATCAGATAGTACTGCAGGCTGAAAAAGACGTCCATCTTGGAGCTCAACGTCTTGAAGTTTTTCGAGATCCTCGTGATTGACAGCCCAGGCCGCTTCGACCTGTGTTGATCGCTCAGCTTGTACCTCAAGTTGTCCACCTCAGGATCTCTCTTGTCGGCTATGCTCTCCACGAGTGTGGACGTGAGCCTGTCCATAAAATGAACCTTGTTCCTTTGCTGCTGATTTACACTTCTCTGGTACTCTTCGCTTCCTGCGCTGGCCAATGAGTCAATGCCCAGCGAAGACAAACTGGATATAATGGCTGCCGCTGCCTTACGCCGGGTGCCCTCGCCAGGCTCCCTGCTCTCTCGCTGTTTGCTGATGTAGCCATTTGACATGTTGTGAACCTCCGTCATGGCGCTGAGTGCCAATTTGCGGGCCCTCGAAAATTCGCCTGCTGGACGGCCCGGTCCAGACTGCAATGGCATCACCAATCACTCCAAAGGGTGTAGCAGTTGCAAGACACAGTACGTCGTCCCCATGCACACGATCAATCGCTAGCAATCGTCGGTATACTACAGCTTTTCCTAATCTACGCACGTTTAGTCTTTGCAACAGAAAAACAGGAGGGGGGGTCACAATACTGGTGTACAGATGTATAAGCTGCAGACTAACTACAGATGCCGGGCCGGGCCCAGTCCTGACGGCTGTAGGGGCGAGACAGGCCTAAGGCGACTGCAAAGATGCCCAGTTAATCTTCAATGTGGTTCTAAACTGTTCGAGCTATACAGAACAACCAGAAAGGCCAAAGAACGGCATCTTCAGCAAGGCCTGGCAGCTGGATCTCTTGTGCTTGTTCCAGGCGAAAGAGGCATTGAGGACTTTCAGAAAAGAGCCAAACTTATCAGCCGTGTCACGGGAGATCGGACCGTATTTGCTCGGCAATAATGCGTGTAGACTCTTGGTTGCCGGCCTGTACTTGAAACCCTTTTTCCGAGAACTGATATAGTTCACGTTGACGGATCCGTCGTTTCTGAAGGCTCTCCATAGCAACGAGTTGGCGCACACTGAACCGTCCACACGATTAGTGCTGCCAATGGCGCCTTTCTCCATCATCTCTCGGCGAAGGAGCAGAATATATGCAGGAGATGGAGGCCCAAAATATGCAAAGAGTTCCAAAAGAAGATCTATTTCATTTTTAACGCGGAAAAGGGGCGATCCAGTGAAAAGCTCCGCCAAAATGGTCGCAAAGGACCAAACGTCAATTGCGGAATCGTACCTGGCTCCAAGGCACACCTCAGGTGCCCGATAAAAGCGTGACTGCAGGTACGAAAATGCCGGGTTGCCTTCGTCGCAGGAAGAACCGAAATCTATTAGTTTTGGCTGGAATCCATTCTGTTCTGAGTACTCCACCATGACGTTTTCGGGCTTGAGGTCACAATGAATGATCTGATGGCAATGGATAAAGTCCAGGCCTTGCAGCATAGAACGTCCAAAATGCTGTATGAGGTCCATATCAAAGCCCTTAAAGCCCGAAATTTCTATAAGTTCATATAAGTTGAATAGTAACAGGTTCGTTACAATGCACATGTGCGATCTAAAGTGGAAGTGATCAATATATGCGGCAATAGAGTCGCTGTGTTGTGGATGGCTCAGTCTCCGAAGCATCTTCACTTCGCTGACGGCCTGTAGTGTCATCTCCATTTGATTCTTGACAATCTTAATTGCAACGACCTGGGAAGTTTTATGGTCTCGCGCAGCCACCACTGAGCCGAACGAACCTTTCCCAAGAATGTTCAAGACTTCATATCTATAATTGATGTGGTCGCCAATGACGCACCTGTAGCTATTGTCATTGTTATCAAAGCCAAAGTTTCCAGCGAAATCGACCATATCAGCCTTGACCTTTGTTGCCTTGCTGTTCCCCGTAAAATACACCTCGCTGCTTCTGTCAATCTCTCCTCTTTCAAAAACTGTCAACTTAGAGTATAGGTCTGGATTCTTGCGGCCCAAGTCAAAGCTGTCGTAGGAGTGCGCCAAGACAGGGCCAACGGGCTCAGCTAAGCGTAGATAATCGCGGAAGCGGGAAGCCCACTGTGGCTGAGAAAGAATCACAGAACACAACGACTTCTCCGACAGTCGCCAAGCAGCAGTGGCGTGCTTGTCGCCTCTGATTGGTTGGCGCGGAACTTCCTCCAAGTTGACAGTTACCGCTTGCTCATTCCGCAGCGAGTATCTTGGGGCGGTCTCTTTTGTATTAGCAACGGCCAGCAAGCTGCGTCGCCTCAGCCGTCTATCGTCGACTGGATCAGGCATACCGGGTTTGTAGTTTTCTTTGCCATCCAACCGCGTTTTACTTATGGAAGCGGCAGTGGGCTGAAGATACGAAGGGGCTGGTTTATCATGCTCCTGCCGTAGTGACTGGAGTGAATAGTGGAAATGCGAAGTGGTGAGTCCCCTGCGGTAAGGCCCCGTGGCCAGGGGTCTGTGCGCCACGGGTTTGTGCGCCACGGGTTTGTGAGGGTGCTGTGGGGTCGGGCTCTGGAGCGCCGACTCGCTCGCGTGGCGCTTGTCCGCGGTCTGCTTTAGAGGGGCCTGGAGCACAGGCAGCTTGGAGATGGACGGGGACCGTGACATGGAGGAGATGCTCACGTTTCGCGTGGACGGCAGGCGTTTGGGTATTTTTGATGCAGAAGTGGACTCGGGATGCAGCTTGAGTGATGCAAGACGCTGCTTGATGGGCGTTATTGTCGCACGCGTGTCGTCCGAGGGACTGCTGGGCGGCCGCAGCGCGCCTGCGCCGGCGTGAGGATGGTCTCGCTGCTTGCTCCTGACAGGCGTCGTTCCCTGAGGGGTGCGGGCCTCCTTCGCGGAGGCGGCCTCTCCAGCGCTGGCCGGCATGATGGATCGTGCAGCACCAGCGTTCGCGAGCTCTCGGCCTGCCTGCTGGGCGCTGCTGTCGATCGGCACGGCCGGCTCACCAGCAAGCAAGCAATCATCCTGCTCCTGTTTTAGGGCTTAAAATAAATACAGTCAGTCGCGTCCCCCTTTGGGCGCAGGGATCGTTTCCGCTGGCTGACTAAGGGATGACGTAATCCAAGACAGCTTTCCTCTGGCTTTCTATATGGCTTTTTCTCTCTCTTCTTCTCTTTGCCCCGGCTTGCGATAGCACCAGGGCCAGGTGGGTTCCGGTTGCCGTAGGGCAGAGCCGCTGTGACCGTCGCGTGTGCGCTTGCCTCGTTATGTCTGTGTCGGTGGACGTGGTGGACCCCGCGGGCTACACCACGCAGGCTCTTCTGCTGCTTTGCCAGGTGGTGCATGCGTGCGCCGTGAGCCCGTCGGCCAGAGACTTCAGCCTCAAGGCGGTCGGGACGCAGTTCCGGGACCACGAGGCGTTCGCGGGCGGGCCCCGGCCGCCTGTGTCTGACGCACAGCTGCTGCAGCTGCTCGGCAACCTGATGGTGCAGGAGGGGCTTGCAGAGCACGCGCCCGAGTCGCTCAAGTACTACAAGGAGCACGAGGACCAGCTGGTGGAGCTCTGCGAGTCGCTGTACGAGAAGCGGGCCGCAGAGCTCACAGGCCAGATCGAGGACAACAAGGCGGCCTTCAAGACTGCCCTCGGGGCCGTTCAGGGCGGGTAGAGAGGCGCAGACGCGCAGTACAAAAGGCCAACAGGCAGTTCATCGCAAAACACACGAAAAAAACGCCGCGGGGCGCGCGCGGACTGGCGGCCCCACTCACTATATACAGCAGCACAGGGCTAGCTCCTGCTACATACACACGCGCAGGTAATTGTCATCACTTTCTCACGCCGGGCAGCGGCACGACCTCTGCGTTCTCGAGAGCGGCCTGCTTGAGCATCCTCTCTTTCTTGATGTCAAAGGGCCGTTTCTCCTTGAAGTACTTCACCCACGACGAGACGCAGTTCTTCTGGAACTGCTGGTCTTCGGCCGAGCAGCTCTTGCGGACGTTCTCCTGCTCCTTCTTGTCGAGCGGGTTCACCACGTCTATCCTGTCCAGACACGCAAAGTAGCGGTCTCTCGACTCCCAGCATCTCTCTCTCTCCGATCTGTTGGGCGGCTCCACCGCGGCCGTCTTGGAAAAGAGCCCCATTATCTTCCCAGCGTGTAGCGCGCACTCAACCAGATGGCCCGCAAAGCACGCACAGAGCCAGCGTCGGTCCAATCAGCGTCTTGCCAGAGCCAACCTGCTCGACTGATCCTTCGTTTGCTTCTTATACCAAACACAGCACAGTTTTTTGAAAGTCTTGCCTCAATAGAGACCTAGCAGGAATGGGGTGGGGGTGGGGACTGAAATTTTTTCCTTCCTTATCTGAGCGGTGCAAATCAAGCACATCCCTTATATTAAGTGGTCAGCTGGGGCCATTCGTGGGGCAGCATCCACAAGGTCGTCCAGCTACGGTCTAGCCGCCCCCCCCAGTCCCCGCTCAATCCTTCTTCAGCGTGCGCTGCTTCTCCGCATTCTGCACCACCTTCTCGTCAACAAACAGCCCCTTCTTCCGCCGAATACCGTTCATGTACCGTCTCGCAACGTTCTCCCTGTCAGAAAACTCTCCAAGCTCCTCCAGCTCCTCCTCCGTAGTCGGGATCCAGAACGGATCCTCGTCAATGACCTCAAACCCAGTAAACACAAGCTGCGGCAGCGCCGCGCCAGAGGTCCGCTTCCGAATGTCCTCGCTGAACCCAAACGCCTCAACAACAGGGATCTTCGCCGTCACCGTGAAAAACGGCGTACCCTCCTTCATCTCCTCGCTCTCAATAACACCTCTCCGTCTCTGAACAACTGCGTACACCTTCCCAAGTACCTCTGCCGACGCCTGTATATCGCACGAGTACATCGCCAGCATTAGGCGCGGAGACCAGTCCAAAAAGCCCTTGTGGATCGCATCCTTTGTCATCGATATTAACCGCCCCGCCAAATTAGGTAGACTATCTCCACCTTCCTCTACCGCCTCAATTGACTTCACAAATACACAAACTCCCTGTATTGGCTCTGCGGCCAACGGGCCTTCGAAGCAGGCAATTTGAAAGCCATTGAAAATGCTATCTTCGAATTCAAACCGATCGTCCTTTTGGTCTTTTCCGTCTCCCGACACAAAAAACCTTCTGATGAAATGCTTCTCAGAATCAACCAGTATATTTGGGCCCACCCTCTTCGGACCGAATGAAGCAACCTTTTCAACAATGTTAGTCCAATCAATATTGCTCTTGTTCTTCACATCGTTTCCGGAAGCCAAATGCTCTGCCAGTTTCTTTTTAAAGGTCTCCAAGGATCTCACAGCCCCTTTCTCGACGGTATCCTCATCATCGCTTCCGTCATTATCAGGACTCTCTCTGACCCCCTGTCGCACAATGTTGGCGATAGTAGCTTCGTTATCCAGCAAAAAGGAAACAACCGCACCAGGCAGAGGACGCGTTTCAAACGTAATGGTGTAAGTTCCTAATTGTACCTTCACTACTCCTCTCCCGAGCTCTGAAGAACTTGCGGGATTGATGTCATTAGTAGCCATGATAGTCTCTCGGAATGGAATGTCTGGCTGGGAACTTACAATTTCAATTCCAGCAAACCTCTCCTTGAGGTCTTTCAGACATCTTTCCAAATGCAACTCACCAGCAGTAGCCAGAATGTGCTCACCCGTATCTTGCACATATGTTTGCACACAGGGGTCAGCTTGACTTAGAAGCTCCATTCCTTTTACCAGCTTATCCATCTCAGTAGGGTTCACAGGCTCCAAGGCTACTTTCACAATTGGAGGCAGATTCAAGTTCACGCCCGCCAGATTGACTCCAGTTACTCCAGGTGAAATAAGTGTCCCACTCTTGATGACCTTGCCTTCTAAACCTTCGATTCCAACGATAGATCCAGCATGCGCTCTTTCCAAGGAGATCAACTCTCGTCCCATTAACAAATACAGCTTCGTCACTTTGACTGATGAACAGTGCTTCTCGGGAGCAGCAGGATCAAACTTCGGTTCAAGAACTGTTAGTTCACTTCCCACTGTAATTGTACCACTGTAGATACGAGCAAAACCAATCAAAACCTCTTTTTTGATTTCAACTCCTGTGTTGGATTCCTCATCCTCATCTTCATATTCCCAGTCGTACTCCTCATGCTCAGTAGTAAAATTTCCTTCTTCTTTTTCCGTGCCCATAGACTCCAAAGCTTGGGCGGTTTCAGCCGCTTTAGCGGCAGCCAGTCGCGCCAGACGACCACGCTCAAACATTTCTGTCTCATCCATAGCTTGTCGGCGATTTTGAGGAAGATCATCTTCAGGAACAGATATCATTTTAGAGACATAGCAACTCACTAGTCCCTCTTTGTTACACGTGACCATGTCTTCCTTCAGAACAGGATCTATCAAGGCTGAGCTAGGGGATGATTCCAGAATGTGAGTTATGCGTTTCTGCTGAGATATCACCGGAGATGGTAGCTTATCAGTAACTGTCAACAGGACCGCAGTCGAAACGGAAAGCCATTGGCTGAAAATTGTATGAAGAAGCTGCTTTTTGTCCTTTGATCTAAGGTCCCTAGGCAAAACCTTCACGTTTATAGACGTGAGTATTTTAGTAAGCCGATCTTGGTCTGTATTAGAGAGACATGCATCATAGATATGCCATATACTGTCAAGGACCAAAGTAACAAATAAAGGTTTGAGGCTTCGGCCTTTGAGCATTTTCGAAGTGACAACCTTTTTCGATTTTGGATCATAATAATAGTCTCCCCAGAGGCATTTCTGCAAATTCTCTCGTTTCATACCAAGTTTCTTCTCATAAATGACAGCAAATTGAGCGATGTTGAATCCCCATCCATCAATAGCGGAGCCAAAAATAACGTTGTTTTTCTCTGGCGAAAAGTAAATGTCTTCGTCATCTTTCTCGACAAACTCTTCTACTTCGCCAAGCTCCGCCTTCTCTCTCCATAGCAAATCATCCTGCATTCTTTCTCCTGCAAAAAAGGAGCCTATGACCGAGTTCACTTGTTCTATGACTCGAGAAAGATGTGCGTAAGCTTCTGCTGTAGTCATCTGGAGCTCCGTGATGAGGCGATCTATTTTATTAAGGAAGAGAACAGGGACAAGTTTATCCACCCATGCCTGTCTGAGAACTGTCACTGTCTGCGAGCAAACGCCCTCGACGACATCCACCAAAACAACAGCACCATCGCACAATCTGGAAGCAGTACTCACCTCTGAGGAAAAGTCAATGTGACCTGGTGAATCTATGAGGTTGATGAGGTACTCCGAGACGGCAGGCTGAGCAGTGGCGTTTTCGCTTGCTGGTCTCTTCTTGACAGTTTTGAAGTAAAGAGAAATCGCCGAAGACTCCATCGTAATACCTCGCAGCTGCTCGTCGGGTCTGGAGTCGAGATACCGGACTTTGCCGGCCATTCTTTGGGAAATTATCCCATTAGAAGCCAAAAGTGAGTCTGACAGGGAGGTTTTGCCGTGGTCGACATGAGCGAGGATGCAGATATTCCGCACGTTTTCGGCATTAGACTGCAGTTCGTGGATTTGCTGTTCAGTTAAACGCATCACAGAAAGCTCCCAAAAAGGCTGTGTTGTCGCGAGGCCGCGCTGCTTCTGCTTTAATGCTAGTTGAAGCCTGTAAGGAAACTAAGTTAAATGTGCAAGGGAAATAAAAATTTTAGCTGAGAAGAGCATGGTTTGGCTTAGCTACAGCGCAAAGGCACGCGCCAAGTGTCCTGCCGACCCCATAGGCGCAGAAACAGACCACAGACGAGGGTCCAGCACTGCAGCTACTACTAGTGGAACACTACGCGAATTTGCAGCATAAAGGCGTTCAGCGTGTTGAGCTTGAAAGCTAAACTATGTACCCATTTTAAGTGCATCAGGAAACGAGCCTCACTTTCTCTTGCGGGGCGTCGTGTTGTTCTCGCCTTCACCCTCGTACACGTCCTCGTCCAGCGTGACGGCAGAAAGGTTGAGCGACCCCCCCGGCTGGCCGCCGCTCACTTTCTTGAGATGGCGCACGTAGGTGGCGGAGCTGAGCGAGAAGATGCGGTCTTCGTCCGTGAACTGGATCTTTTTCCCTCTGGCCGACGAGCTCGACGACCCTGTCTTTGTGAACCCGTCGAAGCCCTTAATGATGTTGCCATGGCTCGAGCCCTCGGAGAGGTACTTTGTTTCTTTGTTGAAGATGTCCTCTTCGAGCTTCGAGAGCTCTCTGTCGAGCTCTTTCTTCCTGTACAGGGCATCTTTCAGCTTCTTCTTCAGTTTGTCGTAGTCGTTCTTGGGCGTCGGTTCAGGCATGCTGGCTGCTATAGACCCCGCCTCCAGACACTGCTGCGATTACCTGAGTACTCTGCCAAGAGGGACGCTCTGCTGCGGATGCTGGTGTGTAGCTAATTCACATTCTAGCTATGTATATGCACATATTATACATGTTTTTTTTTTATACTTCAACAGGTATGTGTGTGTGTGTATGTATGTGTATACACAGAGGAGCGAAAAAACCACCACAGAAAAGAAAACCCCCCTCCAGCACCAACTGTGGTGTCGCTGCTGTATTCTCCGGTAAACAGCGTTGACGCACAGAGCCGCCTGGACCAGAAAATGGACGTGGACTTTGCCTCTGTGATCGTGGACTCGAGCTCGTGCTCGACGAGAGCTGGCGTCTCGACACTGGACTCGCCGAGCATCATCCTGCCAACAGTCTACTCGAGAGAGTCCTCTGACTCCGGAAACTACGTGTTCGGCGATGCGATAGAGGACTTCCCGTCCAACGAGGTGTTCACCATGTTCAGCGAGGGGATAGTCTACAACTGGGACGCCATGCAAGAGCACTGGAAATACATCTACTCGCGCCTCAACGTCGACGCGAGAGAGCTGCCCCTCATCGTCACGGAGAACTCCTGGAACTCCACAAAGAACAGAGTGAAAGCGTGCCAGGTCGCATTCGAAGAGCTCGAGGTCCCTATATTTTCGCAGCTCAAGCGGCAGCTGTGCACCTCGTACGCTGTCTCCAAGCCGTCGTCGTCTATTATTGTCGACATCGAGGATGACCTGGTGAGCGTCACCCCCGTCAGCAACGGCAAGGTTCTTTCCAAAGGCATCACGCAGACCAAGTTCGGAGGCAACTTCCTCAATTTGTTTTCTATGAACTACATCAAGTCCAAATTTCCGAATGACGCAGCGGCAGACCTCTTGGTTCCACGCCAGTTCAAAACGGCCAAGATGAGCGACTCGTTCCGGATGTACGAGGTCAACCAGACTCTCAAGGATTTCAATAACTGCCTTTTGCACGCGTCGCTATATCCTGTCGGACCGGACCAGACAGCACCAGCACAGCAGGCCAACTACATGGCCTACGATACCCATGCGCAGATCGAGGCAAAGAGCTATCAACTTCCAAACGGGAAACTCCTCAAAGATGTTACTTTCGATCAGTACAAGCTGGCAGAACCTCTGTTCAGTCCGTACCCATACTCCCAGAAACTAGCAGACGTCGCAGTGACACCGGACTCCGAGGGGCTGAGCTCGCTGATTCTGATGTCCATGAAGAGCCTCGAGGCCCCCGCCTCTCTCTACGTGGAGCTGCTGAAAAACATAGTTCTCACAGGCTCGCAGACCCACATTCCCAACATGGAACACCGCATAATACAGGACCTTGCCAGGCTGATCTCTGACTACACGATCAGCACCTATCTGTCGCCTGACCCGATCGAGAGACAGTATGACGCTTGGGTCGGAGCGAACATCCTTACTTCCTCGTCGATTGGAGACTTTGAGAGTCTTTTTATCAGCCGGAGCCAGTACCAGGAAAACGGGGAGGACTATATTATTGAGAAGTTTGCCTGAGAACCTGTGCTGTGGCCTATGTGCCTACCTGCCATACAGTCTCTTGTCTTGTCCCTCTCTCTGTCCCTGTCCCTGTCCCTGTCCCTGTCCCTGTCCCTGTGCCGCGAGTGGCTGTACGCCTGCCGAGCCATCTTGGCGTAGCGTTGGGCCAAAGAGCTTCTTGCTTACGTCATGCGAGTTTTTTCCGACTTGGCGATATCGAGAACACAGGTAGTAAGTAAGTAGGACAAAAAAAAAACAGCAAAAAAAATTCAAGCTGTGTATGACTAAAAAGTCCGGACTGTGCTGCTCGGGTCGCAGTCAGGCGCTACATCTCTGCAGCAGTACGAGCAGCCGTTCGTGTGTGCGCGTGGTTGTATGATCCGTAATAGTCTACAGTCGATAAGAAGAGCCGCTGCACGCAATTTCCGAAGAGCGATGTCCACCACTACTGCAGAACACGAGCCGTCCAAGAAGGCCGCGAAGGAGCCGCAGTCGCAGGGATTCACCTTGAAGACCCCCAAGGGCACGAAGGACTGGGCGGACAAGGACATGGTCATCCGCGAAGCTATATTCAATCAGCTGACTGCGCTTTTCAAGGCCCACGGTGGAGTCACCATAGACACCCCCGTGTTCGAGCTGCGGGAGATCCTGGCCGGCAAGTATGGGGAGGACTCCAAGCTGATCTACAATCTCGAGGACCAGGGAGGCGAGCTCACCTCGCTGAGGTATGATCTTACCGTGCCCTTCGCGAGATATGTGGCGATGAACGGGATCTCTAATATCAAAAGATACCACATTGCCAAGGTGTATAGAAGAGACCAGCCTGCTATGACGAAGGGCAGAATGAGGGAGTTTTATCAGTGTGATTTTGACATCGCCGGCTTCTACGATACCATGGTTCCTGATGCCGAAGTCATGAACATCCTTGTTTCCGGATTGAACCAGTTGGGAATCTCTGACTTCAAGATCAAGCTGAACCACAGAAAGATTTTAGACGGTATCTTCCAAGTCTGTGGGGTGAAGGACGAGGATGTCAGAAGAGTGTCTTCCGCTGTCGATAAACTCGACAAACTGCCTTGGGCGGCTGTGAAGAAGGAAATGTGCGAAGAAAAGAACCAGCCTGAAGAAGTGGCGGACAGAATTGGAGAGTTTGTGAAAATAAAAGGTGCCATCAGAGAAGTGCTTGAAAAACTCAGAAGCTACGAAAGCCTAATGTCGAATGAGTCGGCAAACCTTGGTATTACTGAGATAGGAACCATGGCAGACTATTTAGAAGCTTTTGAGGTTGATTCGTACATCTCGTTTGACATGTCTCTCGCGAGGGGACTGGATTACTACACGGGTGTTATATACGAAGCTGTCACTTCCCAGTCTGCGCCGCCTGAGGATGCGGCAGAAAAGAAGGCCAAGGCCAAGGGCAAGAAGGGAGATGAAGGAGATGCTTCTGAATATGTTGGTGTGGGGTCGATTGCTGCTGGAGGCCGTTACGACGGTTTGGTGGGAATGTTCTTGGGAACCAACACAAAAGGGAAACAGGCCGTGTCGATCCCTTGTGTTGGGATCTCCTTTGGTGTGGAACGAATCTTCTCGCTCATCAAGCAGAGAAGTCACGTGGAGAAAGTGAGAGCCACTGCGACACAGGTGTATGTAATGGCATTTGGCGGAGGCCCTGATTGGAATGGCTTCCTGAAAGAGAGAATGTCTGTGGCAGCGAAGCTGTGGCAAGCTGGCATTGAGTGTGAATATCTTTACAAAAGCAAGGCCAATCCAAGAAAGCAATTTGAAGCGGCCGAGAAGTCTGGGTGTCCCGTAGGCGTGATCTTAGGAAAGGAAGAGTACCCTAAGGGCCAAGTTAGAGTGAAACTCCTTGGCACTGGAAACGAGAAAGATGACGGCGAGCTCATCGATATTGACCAGCTTGTCCCTACAGTGCAGTCCAAATTGAAGGAGCTGCAGGTTGGTGGACTTGATGATCTGTCAAGGCTGCTAGGTGCACTTTAAGTCTGTCATATTTGGTGCGTATATATATAAATATATGTATATATACACATATATGCAAGAGCTGAGGCTATAAAGAGAATCTGCCAAAACTTTTTTACGGGTCAAATTACGTAAAAGTGTTGGATTGTTGTAAATACAGTTATCCAGTTTTACCCAATACGTCTAAGCTAACACAGGAAGTCAACGTAAAGGGATTGAACATATAGCCAGCTGCAAAGCCGGGACAAGGTCAAGATATTGCGCTCGACAGTGCAGCATATTGCTGGGGCCCTTATCTTGGCAAAACAGGACAGCGTCGCTTGGAGTGCGGAGCGCTTTATAGCTTTTGAAATTCCAGCGCTGTCTGCGAATTAACCGGGCCTGTTCAAGAGAGTGCAAGGCAATTCGCTACTGCATTTCAATCTAATGCCCATAGAGCTATTTAAATAGCAGAAGTTATTGCTTGCCAGCCCCTCAAAAAGAACTGCGCGGACATACTGGTTGGTAACATCTGAACACGCTCTTCGAACTGTACGCTTCGCCTGCTTCCCATAAAGCGTCTCCTCGAAATGTCACGAAAAAGGTCGGCCGTCGACTTTCAGTTTGGCGACTGCATAGGAGAAGGATCGTACTCGAAGGTATTCAAGGGGGTCTCAATCCACAATCACAAAGTTTATGCGATCAAAATTCTCTCTAAGTCACATATTCAGCGAGAAAACAAGCGAAAATACGTGAATATAGAGAAAGATACGCTCAATATTCTTGGGAAGCATCCAGGGATTGTCACTCTCTACTACACCTTTCAAGATGACAAGTCTCTCTACTTTGTGATAGATTTCGCCAAAAACGGTGAGCTCCTCTCCCTGATAAGGCGACTAGGCTCTCTCAGCGAGGCCTTGAGCAGGTACTACCTTGTACAGCTAATAGACGCGGTTGAGTTCATCCACTCGCGTGGCATTATTCACCGAGATCTCAAACCCGAGAACATTCTATTAAGTCACGACTGGAAGCTGATGATAACAGATTTTGGAGCGGCTAAGATACTCACACAAGAGGACCAACAGATGACGCCAACTCCCCGAAGGCCAAAGGAAGAGGAGGACTCAAATGGAGAGAGTTCTCGTAGTTCCACAAGAACTGGATCCTTTGTGGGAACTGCGGAATATGTTTCCCCTGAGCTTCTTGAATATAACGTTTGCGGCTTCGAGTGTGATCTCTGGGCCATCGGATGCATATTATATCAACTCATCATTGGACGGCCTCCCTTCAAAGGCCAGACGGAGTACTTAACCTTTGAAAAAATTATCTCGCTTGATTACTCTTTTCCAAAAGACCATCTTGTCCCATCTCCAATTGTGCATATTGTGAAGAACCTACTAGTATTAAAACCTGAAGGAAGACTCACTATAGATAGGTTGAAGCAACAGAAATGGTTCACAGGGATTCGCTGGTCCGATAAAGACTCCATTTGGAAGGCAAAAGCTCCCAAGTTGGAGCCATATAACCCTAGAATTCACACTCTTATGCAGTCCCGCCAAAGTCCGAGTACTGCTAACACAGAATTTTACGACCCTTCGAGTTCTTCGAGCAAACCTAATCATTATCCACATTACCGCCAAGCAGGCGATAAGCTAACGAGCAAGATGTCTTCAATGCCCCAATCAGCGCTGAAGCGACAGATAGAGAATGCTCAAAACAATCCTCAACTGATGAATAAAGTGCTGCAAAATCGACTTGCAGAGAAGAATCAAGAGATCAAAGCTCAAATTGCGAAGGTGGAAACCTCATCAAATGCTGCAGTTTTAGCCGCTTCCAAATCTTCACCTCGCAGCCCACGAGATGTTACCAGACCTGAGCTGGGCGCGGCATTCAAGTCAAGAAAGCCGTACTTCACCAATACCAAAAAGAATGAATCCGGAATAGCTGACGCGCATTCCCGCGACGTCAATGGGTATTTGCATAACAGGGAAGACGTGGCAAAACGAAGAAATAGTTTACAGTTTGTTAATGGTGACGACTTATCAATTACACCACCGGTTTCGATTAAATCCTCGCCCTCTGTGAGTTCCTTGAAGACCAATGGAAGCTCAAAATCTGTTATTATAACGCCACAAGAGGTACATAAATCACAGCCACTGCGCAAAAACCTAGCAGCTTCGGCTCCTGTTGATTTGCTATCCTCCAGAGTCGGCTCCCGCACGGAGAAAGCTAAAGCTGAGAAGTGCTCTGACATGGACGGGCCACAAAATTTCACCGTCACAAAGGAGCGAAAACCTTCAAGTGATGCTCGTTCAATCAGTGAAATGCTTGGGCTTCCACAACCGAGCTCAGAGGCTGTCAGCGCTGCAGGTGCAATTGGTAATTTGCTGTCTCATAAGAGAAATCTCCTCTCTTCTTCAGGCATAACAGATACCCAGTACAAGCAACAACAACAACAACAGATGATAAACCCCATTTTGCTAGACAAACAGTTGCCGAAGGGAATAAGCAATAAATTAATGGCCAATGAGTACATATTGAAGCTTGATAACATTCTCAAGTCTGAGTTGACTCACAAAAGTCAGTTTGTTCCACAAGGAAAAACATTAGACGACACTATTTTGAATGAAGTGATTACAGGTAACTATCAGCAGCTCAACCGGGACCTGAAATCCTGTATCTTGATTATTACCTCTATGGCGCGGTTACTGATATATGAAATTGATGCCAATTTCAGGCTGCAGAACCCACAGTCATCAACACAGCTCCAGGCACAAGATTTTTATTCTAAAATAGTTGAGGTGAAATTAACGAACCGGAACGTCTCAATGTATGATTATGATTTTGACGAAGAACTGAAGGAGGGGTATCTGATATTAGAGCTGATGAATTTGAATAAGCTCATTCTGCTAAGTTCGTATGACCCTAAGACGCTTGTTAAAGGGGGAATCAACTCTAATGTAAGAGTTGGCTTTGCCATCAACCGATCAGTGTCATGGATTGATTCTCTTTTGAAGGCGAAGGAATTGATCAAGCAAAACAAGGAGACGAACCAGTTATCGACTTCTGGTGGGAGCGCGAGCCAGAGATCGGTATCAGGGGGTGGGACTCCGCAGGGTTCCCGTAAGCCGTCACGAAATGGAAGTTCTTCTAGCCACACGGGGTTAGTTAATGGCGTGAGTAGCATGGAGATTGATGAGACAGCACGCAAATCACGAACAGCGGCTGCAGCTGCAGCCGCTGCTGGGAGGATGAAAGCCAAGAGATAACATTGTTTCTACTATTTCACTTCTGTTTAGTTTTGGCTGCGCGGAAATGAAAGATAACTGTGTTGAGTATATATACACCAGGAACAGTGACATTATCAATAAGTGTAGTCTTTATTGGAGGTCATTTACAAATGATTCTATGAGCTTCTGTACGTCTAGCGAAGCGTTGTTTGCGCTTTCCAGCACCTCTGCATGACTGGCTATCCCCTCAGTCTGGCTTTTGATCTCTGTGAGGCTACCTTCAAAAGCGTTCTGTGCGCTTACTGGGGGCTCAGAGACAGCAGAATTGGTAATCAAACTGAGTCCTAGTACTTTCATGCCACAGTGCCGGGCTACAATTACTTCGGGCACTGTGCTCATTCCCACGGAGTCACCTCCAAGAGTTCTAATGAGTCTGACCTCAGCACGTGTCTCAAAAGTAGGCCCTGCAGCGAAAAAGTAGACCCCTTCGTGAATGGGTCTTGTCAGTTTCAGCACCGATCTGGCGTGTTTAATGAAAGAGAGCCTGAGATCAAAGTCATACGCGTCTGACAGAGGCAGAAAACGTTCTCCAAACTTCGAGAGGTTTGGCCCCCGCAAGGGATGAAAACCCGAGAGGCCTGGCAAATTGAGATGGTCGCTGATCAGCATGAGATGCCCTGGTTTGTAGGACGGGTTGATGCCACCTGCTGCGTTGGTTACGACCATGTACTTTGCGCCTAGCAGATGGGCCACGCGGACAGGGAACGTTGTCGAATCGAACGAGTACCCTTCGTAGAAATGGAGACGTCCCACCATGCACACGACTGGCACGCGGTTCTGTCCAATGCAGCCAAACAGCAACGCACCCTCGTGCCCTGGGACGGTAGAGACTTTGAATCCTGGGACATCGCTGTAAGGTATGCGCAGCGTTTCGCCCGTGAGGATGTCTGCTATTCCTCCCAGTCCCGAGCCACAAATGATGAGGACTTTGGGCAGCGAGATGCCACCTGCGGCCGAGATCTTTCTGCCGATGGTGGCCTTTGCGCTGTCCAACAGCTCATACAGGCCATCTACGGTCGACATTGCGGCGGGCCTGCAATCTAGAGAACGGGCTTGGAGGATATCTGACGCAGCTTCAAAGTCGGTTCAGACGCTTGTAACCACTTGATCCTGCTGGATGCTTTGTCTTCACTAGTACTCACTAGTATGTATATATGGGAAGGGGAGGGGCTTTTGCGCACACAAATTATTTTGGCAGAGTGCCAGAGTGACTGGTCTGCGGATTGAGAAGATATAGAGAGGAATGAAATGCAGAGTGTTTTTCGTTTTTGTGTGTCATTACAGGCGGTCACAAATAGCCCCAACCACAGCGAGCGAGCAAGCGAGCGTGATCCCGCGGCGATAGAAGACTCGAGCTTGCAAGGAGCCGTTCATGGCCATAGACAGTAAGGCCCAGTGAAGCTTGTGTTGGAAAGGCGGCCCTTAAATTTTTTTTATCTCGTGCCCCTCGCTTGAGCTCGACCTCGGTGTTCCGCACGTCTAGCGTGACTCCTCCCCCCTCCAGCAGCCTGCCAGATACAATGGAAGACGACATGAGCTCTGTGCCGAGCATATCGCCCAGCGAGTCAAAGGACGTGTCCATGATGGACCTGACCCGGCAGCCAAACCCGCACACAGAGCGTGCGGAGCCGACGGCTGCGCGCACGGAAGAGAGGCCCACCCGCGGAAAGTCCACCCTGATACTGACGGACGAGCCCTTCTCGGCCGAACAGAAAGACGACGAGATGGTCATCGATAGCGAGAATGATATTGGCCAGGACCCTGACTACCAAAAGCCGCTCTCAGAGCAGCGGATGGGGCAGGTCTCTCCGGCCGCGCCTGCGCCGCACCCAACGCTCGTCCCTACCGTCTTCAAGTGGACCGAGGGCGGCACCAAGGTGTTTGTTATGGGAACCTTCACGGGATGGCGTAAGATGATTGCTCTGAATGGGCCTTCCAGAAAGGACAACTCCTTCAGCGTGCAAATAGCCCTCCCTCCAGGAACACACAGATTCAAGTTCGTAGTGGATAACGAGGTGCGCATTTCCAATTTCATCCCAACGGCAACAGACACCTCTGGGCATTTTGTGAACTATCTTGAAATAATACCGTCCGAGCACGACGATTTTACAAACCTGAGCAACAGTTCGGGCAGCAAATCAAGGTCCTCATTCAAGACAATCGACTCGAGACTGGGACTGACGAGAGATGACGACGACATGGGAAATGGGTATTTTCGCTACCATGACGAGGACCCGGACCTATACAAGAATGCTACGGAGTACATAACTTCTATCCCGCCTATCTTTACGGACCCCAAGGTGATGGAAGACTATTATGTGACCCTCGATAACAACCAAAAACACGGAAACCACAACCAGCAGTGGCTCATTCCACCACAGCTGCCACCCCACTTGGAAACAGTCATTTTGAATAGCTACAACCACACGGACAGAGACAACACCTCAGGTGCCCTGAGCATCCCCAATCATGTTGTTCTGAATCATCTTGCCACCACTTCGATCAAGCACAACACTCTTGCCGTGGCCAGTGTCGTGCGCTACAAAAGAAAGTACGTTACACAGGTGTTGTATGCCCCATTGCACTAATGAGGGAAATAGACTTTTGGAAGGGCGGTCCTCCACTTGTTGAGTCAATGCCAAGCTAGCTATTATCACCGCCGTTTCTTCTTGGTTTCAGTCCTAATTATCGACGCGTCGTTAGACTCCTTTTAAAATAATTTCTCTTGTTTACATTTGAATATAAAGATTACATGATACATCAAGTAGAGAGAGAGTTATGTGTGTGTGTCTCAACGTCTTTAGGACAGCGCCATAGCTTGAGAGCCACAGTATCCACCTCCGGTCGTCCGGTTGATTGTATGAGGCTCCTCGGATTGTTAGAGGGTTTCCACTTCTTTCCGGCGAGAGATTATGTCAAAGAAGTCCTCGATTACGGTGGCAGTTAGAATACGACCTTTTACTGCTAGCGAGTCCAACAGACTATGTAAACCTGCAGTCACAGACAACCGAGAAGATCTCCTTGCTGGCAGCGGCTTGGTCACAGCGACAGAGAATAGACTGTTGAGCCACAATGGAATACGCAAAGTTTTGGCGGCGGTTGATGATCGCATGTTGATATTTGATCCAAAGGAATTCAACCCACTGTCAAGCACTGGGAGCAACAGGCATATTGCTCAGGACGAAAAGCCCCGATACAGCAATATTGGACATCACAGCTCAAGAATAAGAGAACACCGTTTTGTGTTTGACAAACTCTTTGATGAGGACGCCTCCCAACGCGATGTGTATGACAGTTGTACACGGCCACTTTTGGACTCAGTGCTGGACGGGTTCAATGCCACCATATTTGCCTATGGCGCCACAGGTTGTGGTAAAACTCATACTATTTCAGGTACTCCGCTGGATCCAGGAATCATATTTCTGGCTATGCAAGATCTTTTCGGTCGGATCGAAGATCGCAGTGATACCGAAACGGTAGATATCAGCGTGAGCTATCTGGAAATATACAACGAAACAATTAGAGATCTCCTCACACCGGAAACAGAGAGCAAATCGCTTGTCTTGAGAGAGGATGAAAACCACCGCATCATTGTGTCCAATCTTTCTTATCGTAAACCTACCTCTGTGGAGGAGGTAATGGACATGATAGTTTTGGGCAACCAAAATAGAACTGTTTCACCCACCGAAGCGAATGCAGCTTCATCGCGGTCTCATGCGGTCCTACAGGTAAATTTGGTGAAAAAGCCAAAACTAGCCACTTTAGAAGAAAACCATATTCTTTCGACACTATCCATCATTGATCTTGCTGGAAGTGAAAGAGCCTCTGCCACAAAAAACAAGGGATCCAGATTTCAGGAAGGTGCAAATATAAATAAGTCACTTCTGGCCCTTGGGAATTGTGTAAATGCACTGTGTGATCCTGGTCGACGAAGTCATGTTCCATTTCGAGATTCTAAGTTGACGCGATTGCTGAAGTTCTCTCTTGGGGGCAATTGCAAAACGCTGATGATTGTATGCGTTTCTCCCTCATCTAAACATTACGACGAAACATTGAACACATTAAAATACGCGAACCGGGCAAAGGAAATCAAAACTAAGGTTATACGAAACCAGCGTAGTCTGAACAGGCATGTCAGCTCCTACTTGAAATTGATCACTGAACAAAAGCAGGAAATAGAACAATTACGGACTCGAGAAGATAAGACGGTTGAAAAGGCAATACGCCGTTTTTCGACACAGAGACAAAGGTGTACCAGACTTCTTCATGATGCAATTACTGAGCTCAAGAAGTCCATAAGCAAGAACCAACACGCGGTGTCTCAGAGGGCTGCTTTGCTCACTAGACGAAAACTCTTGCTCATTCAAAAGCGCCAATTGGAACAGTTCCACGTTGCCTTTGAGTCTAGCTTTGGGACAAGGGAAAAGCAGGATGTTTTGGGCTACTTTTCACATGATGTCGAGGAACTCTTGGTTCTGTGTGAGAAGCTGCTAGAGAAAATGCGGCAGGAAATAGAAGAAGTAGAGGAGGAATACTGTAAGCCAAACGAACTTGATTTCATCATACAGGATTCCTCACCCTTACTTCTTAGAAAATTGACCGAGTTAGAATTATGGGATGAGAGCGATACATATCACTACGATTGTATGGTCCAGAACTTGAAGCAGTGCATAGAGAAAGCCATTTTATTTGAATCTTCTATTGTTTTTGACCAAATTCTTGAAACGACTGATGGGCTCAATTCTATGTACAACAGTCTGCTGCGCGGAATGGAGTTCATAATGAATTCAGTGTGCTTGAGGGTGCATTCTTCAGCAGAAGAAGGTTTCAAATGTCTCCAAGATATCACTAATAAATGCTCTGAGACGATTAGGACGCTTCTTGATTTTGATGTGAGCGTGCTACTGGACCAATTAAAGGTTTCTGAAACCGCATCAGAGCAGTTTGACAGCTCTTACGAGCTTCCAAATAGTCCTGAATCACCGTTTCAACCTTGTTTAACGCCGCATAGGGCGCAAACAGTACTGCTGAGTTTATCTAACAGTGCGCGAATGCGTCGGAAGTCGTTGGCCAGAAGGGCCTCGATGTCACCTCTTGCCCGCTCGGCACACAAAATTCACAAGGCGACGCCAAATTCCAAATCGAGAACCAGAAGAGAGAGAGAGACTTTTGCATCTAACATAGATAGAAACGGCAAGAAAGTTAGATGGGAACTGCCCTACTCTGAAGACTCAGACCTCATCATGGGCAGTGATTCGGCCCTCAGCAATAAAGATCCGTTGAGGTTGCTTCGGCAGCCCAGGGACGATCAATCCGAACATGTATCGACAGAGGAGGAAAGTGTTGACGGGATGAGCATGGTTGAAGATGAAGATGTGTCGAAAGGAGCTAAATCTGGACTAGATGCTAGCAGGCATCATTCCTCACCCTCACCTAATGTTAAGCTGACATCCAAGCCTCTACAGCTAAAGATGGACGGTGTGGGTGTCGCGCAAAGCACTAGCCCCCACGCTGTCTTCAAGAGTGGACTTGTGGAGTCCAAGATTAGATTAGCACTTGAGGAGGCGCGATCAGAGGAGAGCACCACGCACCTTTGAAGGAAGATTACTTGGAGTCTGACAGTATGCTCGTAGTATAGGAGGTTCGAACGGTCTGCACAGAGCATGTCTTTGACTGCCCAGACTTACAGGGTCTAGCGCTATGTGGATCAGATTTGAAAGGTGTAATATCAGATACGAGAGGTGTAAATATCCGGTTCGCGAAGAGGCTTTTGTTCCTACTTGAGAGGTGCGAAACCTCATAACCTGTGTGTGTGTTTTTTTCAAGTTTTTCGCTTTTTGAGGCTCTCTCACCCTATCACATACACACTATCAAGTACATTTATTTCTGTCTGGCATGCCATATCTCACTGCTCGAGGACAGCTCTCAGCTTCCGCGTTGCTGCTCAGGCCTTCACAATGAGCTTGAACGTGCGCATGTTGCGCGGACCGGTCGGAATGGCCCGTATGGGGAGATGCGGGGCCGGCAGGTTCTTTGGCAGCTCGCCTGTATCGGCACAGGGCAAGCAGAAGCAGGAACAGTATAACGCACACACTTACTTCTACAAGGTGCTGGCCGTGCCTTTCATGAAGGTCTCAGCCATGAGTCTTGCGACATACTACGGCATGATAATACTGTGGGAGTTGCTCGATAGCTCTGAGCAGAAAACACAGGAAGAAAATTAAGTCAATAGCTCAAGAAGAATTATGTCCTATCTAAAGCGTAGAATCTCATCGATCTTATCAGCGCTATATAGACACTGCTGACACCTACTGGATCGGGTGGGTTCATCGTGGTCTCTATTTCTTCAAAGCGGCAGCCAGCCTGTTCGAAACGGCATCCAGGAAACCAGTGGTGGAGGCATACTCCTTCTTGTTGATAAGCAGAGCAAGGTCCTTAGTCATTATAGCGTCTTTTGATACAGTGTCAAGCACGCACTTTTCAAGAGTCTCTGCAAACTCAACAACGTCAGCGGTACCGTCAAGACGTCCCCTCTGGGCGATACCTCTGGTCCATGCAAAAATGGAGGCAATAGAGTTTGTGGAAGTCTCCTTCCCTTGCTGATGCTGTCTATAGTGTCTCGTCACAGTACCGTGAGCAGCCTCAGCCTCGAATGCCTTACCATCTGGAGTCATCAGAACAGAGGTCATCAGACCCAGGGACCCAAACCCTTGGGCTACGATGTCGGACTGGACGTCTCCGTCGTAGTTCTTCAATGCAAGGACAAAACCGCCTTTGGACTTGATCATCTGTGCCACGATATCGTCGATTAAACGGTGCTCGTACCACAATCCCTTGCTTTCAAAGTCTGCCTTGTACGTAGACTCGTAAATCTCTTGAAATATATCCTTGAACCGTCCATCATACTTCTTCAAAATGGTGTTTTTGGTGGATAGGTACAATGGCAAGCCTCTGTTCAAAGCCATCTTGAAGGAGGCGTGTGCAAATCCCACGATCGACTCATCAGTGTTGTACATAGCCAAGCCGACACCCGACCCCTTGTAGTCAAACACCTTGAAGGTCTGAGGTTCCCCGCCGTCTGCAGGGGTGTATGTCAGCTCCAGCTTGCCGGCGCCGGGGACTACGATATCTGTGGCCTTGTACTGATCTCCGTGGGCGTGTCTCCCAATGACAATTGGCTTCTCCCAGCTTGGCACCAGTCTTGGAATCTCGATTTCGCCTGCACCGCTGCCGCCAATCACGATCGGCTCTCTGAAGACAGTGCCCCCGAGGATGTTTCTGATGGTGCCGTTAGGGGACACCCACATTTTCTTCAGGTTGAACTCCTTCACTCTGGCCTCATCTGGAGTGATGGTGGCGCACTTGACGCCGACACCGTACTGCTTGATGGCGTTTGCGGCGTCAATGGTGATTTGGTCATTGGTGCTGTCTCTCGACTGGATGCTGAGGTCGTAGTACTTGAGGTCGACGTCCAGGTAGGGCAGGATGAGCTTTTTCTTGATGATGTCCCAGATGATGCGGGTCATCTCATCGCCGTCGAGCTCGACGATTGGGCCCTTGACCTTGATCTTGTCAGCGCGGGGCGCTGACTGGGAGAACAGCCGGGCAGCTGCGGTGGCCGGGCTGGCCGCGCCCGTGCGGCGCGGCCACAGAGCACGGGCTCTGAGCATGTTTCTCACCGCTGTCATCTCCTAACGGTGGACCACTAAATGTAGACAGGGGAAAAAAACAGGGCGGGGGAGGGTATACGATACTATACACGAAGGGAGGTCCTTATAAGCAGCCCCGGTGCCCGCTGTCATGTGTGCGTGAGGTGTGGTCGCTGGCGCGGAGCGGCCAGCCGCTTTCTAGCTCTGAAAGCAGGCTCTGCCTGGCCGGCTGCGTGCGCATACAGAGAGAGAGAGAGAACCATCCACCACCCGTAGTGAGTCAGCCAGTCAGCCACAGGCACACAGCCGGGAACGAAAAAGTCGTCCGCCCCGCACCACGCGCCCCCGGAAATTGAGTCACCCACGCCCGCCATATTGCCGCGTGCCGCCCGCTGTGGCGGAACGGACGCCGCCGGTCTGCCGCGCCGGTAACGGCAAGCACCCAAAAGGGAAACAAACACCAAGTTTGTGGGTGAGGTGTACGGGTGTGAGAGAGCGAGCGGGGGGGGAGGGGGGAGCAGGTTTGTGGGGTGGGTTTGTCTGTGTTTGCCAGGCCTTCCCGCTAGAGCAGCACTAGAAAAGGTAGCCGAGCGAGTGGTCGTACCACCAGCCGAGGGTCTTCTTGTCGCCGCGCGCCTCCTTGCGCTGCTGCTGCTCAAAGAGACAGCGCTCCTCCTCGGCGTCGACGAGGTCCTTGTAGGTGACGAGGTCCGCCTCCTCGGGCCGCACAGTCTTGGTCTTCTTGACGATCTTGTAGCCAAACAGCGAGATCAGAAACACAGGGATCCCGATGTACGACGTGATGAACGTCTTGTACGCAAAGGTGCCGATGAACACCGTGAACGACTTGATCAGCGAAATCAGGCAGCACATGAACAGCGCAAACCACGTTCCGTACGGCTGCAGCGGAGCGTGGTACACAAACTTCGTTCTGTCGTAGCCCTGCGCCTTCACAGCCCGGCAGAAGTAGATGTACGTGACCAGAATAGAGATCCAGGTCAAGAGACCAAAGATGGACACCACGTTCACAAAGTAGTTGAAAATGGTCTTCGACTCCGAAGAGCACACCATGAACGCCAGCAGACAAAACAGCGACGCAAATGCCAGCGCGTATACGGGGACACCGTTCTTGTTTGTGCGCGAGAACAGCTTGGGGAACATGCCATTGGCAGACAGAGCGTACACGTTTCTGGTCGCGATGTAGAGATCAGAGTTTGTGGCCGAGAAAATAAATATCAGAATGCAAGCATTCACAAGGTCCGGAAGACCAGAGATCTTTGCGTTGTTGATAGCAACAACAAAGGGCGAGGCAGTCGCAGAGGTAGACGCGCTCTTCGCTTGCAGCAGCGAAGGGTCATTGTAGGCCACGCAGCAGCCGAGCAGAAACACCGACAAGACATAAAAGATCAAGATCCGGTAGAACGTCAGCTTGATCGCTCTTTTGATCGCGTGTCTAGGGTTTCTGGCCTCCGCAAACGTTATGCCAACCAGCTCGGTACCAAGGTAAGCAAACACAGCGGTCACCATGACAGACCAAAATGAGACAAATTTTGCCAACGAAGGGGGGGAGATGTCAGAGTACGGCGCAAACGCCCCCGGGTCATGCCAGTACCTGAACCCGATTCTGTCGTGGGTTGGCGAGCCGCCTAGCATTATGCACAGCAACAGGATGATCAGCCCCAGAATGGTGAGCACTTTCAGGGAAGAGAGCCAGAACTCAAACTCACCAAAGAACCGAACACCAAAGTAATTGATCACCACGACTATAACGAGCAGTATGGCTACCCACACACCTGGGTTCACCGTATCGTCAGACACCCAGTACTGCATTACCAGCGAGCCAGCAACCAGTTGGTTCGGCGCCACAATCAAGTATTTGCAAAGATAGGCAATGCCGACGGCGAATCCTAGCGCCTCGTCGCAGTATCGCTTCGCATAGCCAGCGAAACCTTCTGGGAGCGGGATGAAACTGGCCATCTCTCCGAGCGCGCACATGACAAAGTACACCACAAGGCCAACTAAAGAGTAAGAAATCAAGACGCCTGCTGGCCCAGCAGCGCTCAAGGCCGACGAGGTTCCAATGAGCAGCCCTGTGCCCAAGGCACCGCCAATGGCGATCATGGTTATGTGCCGTGGGTCAAGGCCCTTTTCCAGCTGGTGGCCCTCCTCGAGGGCTGTTGGCTCGATTTCAGTGTTGGAATACGGGTTAGTGTTGCGAATATCAAGCACATAATCCAAGCTATGGACCGAGAGAAGAGTCTTGGAAGGCGACACCCCAGGCCGCTTCTCGGCGTCCCCATCGTACGAGGACTTGGATGTCATTACTGGCTTTTTTTGCAGGACGGCTGGCAGTGGATGCTGCGGTTGGTTTGCCAGAAGCCGGAGCTACAGGCGGGCGGCAGATGCTATGGTAGATATATTATGGGGTTCTAATGAGCGTTCCAAGGAGGAGCGGGAGGGGGCTCACGAGCGGGGAGAGCGGGTGTCTCTGTGAGTCAGTTTTGGTGGTTGTAGTTTACCGAAAATTTTCCACGGCACTCGCAAGAGACATCAATGAGCGCGCGGGGAGAGGGAAGGAGAATGAGGGGCGGCGCGGCGGCGCGAGCCTCCGCACTGTACGGGCAGCAGAAACAGACTGGCCACACCGTGCGGCTCTAATGGTCATCAATGGCGGGTAGGGAACTTTTGCTGGCTGTCACTGAAAGTGTTGTACGGCATTTATTTCTGCAAAGCCGCTGCCCCCTGCAGTCCCGTTTTCTTGTCTTTTGTTTTCCTGCGTTTTGCTAGCAGTTTGGCATGCATCGAGGGGCGGGGGGTATTGGAGCTGTGGCTGCGGCTGCGGCTGCGGCTGCGGCTTAGTGTGCTGACTGGCGCCGCAGCCCATCCAGCAGCAACAGCAATGGCAGCAGCAACAGCAGCAGCGGGGAGATCTGCCGAGAGTCTGGCACAGTGAACACCAAAAAGTAAGAGAAGAGAAACCAGGACAATCCATCCGGAAAAACATTAAACATTGAGGGGCGCGGCGCAAAAAGACAATTTTTCGTTTGTTCTGCAGGGGTCTCTCAAAACAGGATCTCCAGGGTCCTCTGGTGCATACGGAAAAACAAGCAAAAAGAAAAAAGGTTCTGATGACGGAAGAGCGTTCCGTGCGGCGCCCATAATGCAGGCGGTGCGTCTCAGACAGGCAGAATAGATCTCTTATCTATGCTGCCACTTCCAAGCCAGACAGCTCCCGCTGCGCCCATGACAAAACCGTGTGGAACACATGCAGCTTCAGCGCGTGCTCGTTGCGAAACTGGTCAACCAGTGTATCAACAAGCTCGCCCAGGTAGTGCGCACCAGGATCCTGCGCTTCGCTCCGCGCAGAACGCTCGGCAACCAGCAGCTCGTCCTCGTCCTCGTACAGATACGTGTATGCAGACACAATCTTCTCCTGCCACTGCTCAAGCGTGCAGCCGCTCCCGCTCGCACTCCCGCCGCACTCAAGCTGCGCCTCGTCAACCTCAAATATGTCAAACAGCCTGCTCGTGGTGGCCATCTTCACATGGCGGCTTCCGGCAAGAACGTCCACAATGTTGCTCTTGGAAACATCCGGCAACAGGCACTTGTAGAAATATGACAAATACGCTTCGGTCTGGACAGGAGACCAGCTCCTCAACGCCGCAAACGACGAGTCATTCACAGCCATATTGTGTACCATAGCAATCTCATGAGGATTGCTCAAGTTTTCCTCCCTTTCCTTCTCAAAAATCGTCTTCCACGCCACATATTTGGTAGGGTTTTCGTGGAAATACAGCCAGGCAACCGCAACAACTAAACCAACAAGCTTAATCTCAGGATGACCCTCGCCGTTGCTTGAAAATGAAACGCACTTCGAAGTGACGTTGAAAATATGCATGTCTATCTTCCGTCGCTCGATCACATTCTGCACCATGCGGATGACCTCCAGTGGAAGACGAAGCCGAAGCACCATTTTGGTCAGCAGCGGATAGTAGTTTAGCTCCATTCCAGCCTCGTTCTCAAGCTCCAGCCCGCGTTGAAGCCTTTGCAGCTTGAGATGATAATCGTCCTTGGCGTCGCCATGCCCGTGGAAAAACTTGAGAACATAGATTGGTAGCCGTAATCGAAGCTCTTTTGGCAGCGCGTTCTCCGCGCGCAAAAACGGTACTCTCCCAGTGCTGGCCAGCTTCCAAATATCGCTCATGTATACTGGCACCCGGAGATAGACCACCCCGAGATAGCAAATCAAAAGGAGGTCAGTAGGCGTAGGCATGTGTGAGCCCCTCGCTAACAAATACACCCGGCGCAAATACAGTGCCCAGTAGTACTTGACTGCCTCAGAGTAGCCCTCAGACAATCCAAAATGGGCCTTGAAGCTCTCCATCTGCTTTTGTAGAATCACTTGGAAACTGCGGATCATAATCTTTTTCAACTCTGAACCATGCGCGTACTCCCGCTTGGACTCACGCACCATTTCACGGTTCCACAGTCTTTGAGACTGTGTATCCGTGAGACCTTCTACATTTCTAAGCCTTCGGGTGAACCCACCTTGGGATTCCATCTGTTCCTCTTCGTCATCGATCTCAATATCAGCATCTTTCACATGACCGAACTGGCACACCAGCCGGCCATTGACACGCATGTAAAGGGTCGACGTGCAATTGTCGACCCCGCATACCGGCCCTCGAAAGTACCGCTGACTCATTTGCAGTATTGTGTGGCGCTTAGAGACAGCACAGCCGTCGCTGTCACGCCTTATCTGTTGCAGACCAAGCTCTACAGTATCCATAAAGGTGCCCTAGACTATCACACAAACAGTACGTAGGGAAAAAGACAAAAAGAAAATTCTACCGGTGTACGGGTTCTAAAGAAAAAAAAGTTTTTTTCCCTTTAATCTATGATTTCCTTATTCCGAGGTGCGGATAGAGGCAGGTAGGTTTGCACTAACAGGAAGCTCAAGTGCCAAGATGCCAGCAGCGTAGAAGTATACATGGGTGGAAAGTGGTGACCAGTCTGTGCCAGAATAGATATGGTACAGGACGGCGAGCTTGCAAAGACATTGGAGAGCAGTGCAGTTCTGGTTCGGGGGAAACATATACCAAAGGATCTGCTAAAGTACTGGCGATACAGATATAAGCTTTTCCACAGATATGACGAAGGTGTGAAGCTCACACGCGAGCTTTTGTTCAGCGTCACTCCCGAGGAGCTTGCCATATACACGGCAAAGTTTGTGCAGCACTGCTATCCCGACACGAATACGGTGGTTGACCTGTTTTGTGGGGGTGGGGGAAATAGCATCAAGTTTCTCCGTTACTTCAATCGCTGTATCTGTGTCGACTACAACGAGACAAACCTTGCCTGCACAGAAAACAATATTTTGGTGTACTACAGTCAAGCGCAGCTGAAGTCTTTGGGGAAGAGCTATGACCTTGTCTGCTGTGATTGGAAGTATGCGTTAGAGCAGCGGCCTGTCACTGAGCCACCCGACTGTTCAATGCCCGAGATCAGGCGGACACAGGATGAGGTGGAAAAATTGAAATCGCAAACTGTGGATGTGGTGTTTGCATCACCACCTTGGGGCGGGCCTGATTACCTGAAATTTGAGTCTTTCGACCTGTGCAAGTTGGAGCCGCTTCCCATTGACGAGCTGCTGGCCAGCATTTCGCAAATATGTTCCCGTATTGTACTTTTCCTGCCCCGGAACTCTGATTTGCAGCAGCTTGCAGAAGTGACGAAACAGGTATTTGGTCCGGACTCTGGACTGAGGGTAAGCCGGGTGAACCAGGAGGGCCGACCGAAGGGGCTGCTTTGTTTTTGGGGCGAAGGCTTCTACAATTACAAGCGGCAGTGAGCGCACGCGGTGCCGGCCTATGTATGTATCCACGTTAATGTACTGCGTCCCCTGCGTGGGCTTGTATAGTATGACTGCCGCAGTAGGAGTGGTCTCTGCCTGCTCTTTGCAGCACACCAGGGCAGGTTTGCCCAGCGAGAAGGAGATATGAGATATGGCAGCGGCAGCTTCCATTCTGCCAATTTTCGCAACGTGCAGGCAAAATGGCTGCATTCTGTGCAGGGAACTTTTCATGCGGAGAGGGATCTGATGCCCGCGCAAGGGAGGTGCGAAAACACTTCAAAAGGAGACACAGGCGTCGCGGGACGTCAAACGAGCGTTCCAGGCCCGCCCCCTCACGAAGAGCAGACAGCACCCGACAAGCCGTTTCAGCCTTGAAGTGGATGGGTCTCGTGCCATCGCTGCTGCACCTGCGCCCCCCAAAACCAAAGGACAAAAAAACGCAGAGAGACGCACACAGGAACCAGGTGGGAGATAGATGATCTTACGCGGATAAGGTGGGAACAGTCGAGAACTCACCTTGGGGCCCCTTTCGGAGGCAAACGTGCCGGTTCTGCGTGCTCTCTGCCTATGGGCTGCAGTAGCCTGCTTAACACAGACGAGCATGCAGCCTTTGGAAGGAGGGCTGGGTCTCTCAGCCACTCCCACGGCGGAGATCCGCGGGCTGGAGACCGTCTCCGCGACGATCGCATTTCTTTTAGACCCCACCAGCTCTTCTATTGCCGATGACGGCCTCTGCAAGAACCTGGATTTCTTTGCCAAGATTCTATACATCCTTATGGGCGAGTGCGACCTCGCGATCAGCAGGAAACAGCTGATACAGACCCTGGCGCCCGCTTCCAAATACGCGGGCTACGTCTCTGTCACGGCGTGCCTTCTCGCCCAAATCCCACAGGTGATCAAAATTTACTCCACAAAGTCTGTCACAGGACTCTCGCTAGCATTTCTTCTTTGTCTCGGAGCAGGTGACTCCCTCGCAATTGCCAGTGGTATAATCACGGGCTCACTTCGGTTTGAGACACTTCTCAGCTGCTACTATCTCATCATCAACGTCGTCCTCATCGGTCAGTATTATTACTATAGCCAACTCTATCATAATCCACAATCAAAGTTTTTCCACAAAAAGAGAGAGCCGAAACTCAGTCAGGCCAATAGCCCTTTGATGAATCTCTACCAAACTCTGCTGCCACAGGGCAGGGCCTCAAACGACAAGGACGACACTGAAAACGGCACATTGCATGATCGCACCATTACTGAAGAAGACCATCTTACAGCGTCTAATGAACTGAGGTCATCAGGAGATGATGTTGAAACAAATGCATCGCCCAAGAAACGTCATGCAAGTTGGAGGAAGCTGCTTGGCTCAGCGGTCATTTTTGGATCTAAAGGAGCTCACGGTTTGCCGGCAACTGACAATATCCCCATTAAAGCACAAACTACCAACAATGCTATAATTGTTAGACTTATTCATCTGCTGTTGTCTCTGACGCCGGAACAGATTGCACATATATTATCGTGCTTTTCATCATATTTATACCTAGGCTCTAGGGTTCCGCAGCTATGGCTGAATTACCAGCTTGGCAGTACCAAGGGGGTCTCGATACCGTTCATTGTCTTCCTTTTTTTGGGAAACCTGTTCTATCTAATGTCCCTCGCCACCTCTAGGGCCATGTTGGCTGGCGGATCTGACTCTCTGGAGTTTTGGAAATCTGAGTGGGCCTATATTCTGTGTGCTTTGTGCGCTCTGGTTTTTGATGGGGCGCTACTGTTTCAGTGGTTATTATACGACTACAACAAGGTTCACGCCCTGGATGATTCAGGATCCAGCCAGTCCACTATACCCGGTCATGGTGAGATGCATGTGAGTAAGCCAATTATGGTGGATGACTATGCCAAACTGTTGAGAAGCCGCTCGCCGATTTTAATACAAAATTCCTTGAGCCAATACTCAACGTCTCCCAATAATTTGAAACCCGCGCTGTCACCAACGCATGTCCGTAAGCTTAGCGAGCTGACCCCACTTTCCCCCATTGACTTCCTGCTAGACGAGTACATGGGGTCCAGCAATGGAAAGGTCGTTGTTCCTACTGCCGCGATGAGCCAGCAGGCTATAGGGTATGCAAGCACTGCCAATCTGTCTGGCTCATTTGGTAAGCCGGCGTCGAACTCCCTGCGCGAGGCGCTAATTACCCGGACGCGAAACAGCCTCATGATGTCTAAGCTGGGGTCCTCTACGACTACAATGAACGATGACATGCCAAGGACTGAGACGGCAATGAGCTTTCGTGGTGCTGGAAGTCTCGCTGATGAGGACGTGTTTGCTGCCGAATCTGTGCGCAGCACCACTGAAGAGTTTACGGCAGCTGCGGCGACGGACCCTGGATCCGCCGAGAGCGAATGTAGAGAGACGCACCAAGATGAAAATCAGCCAAATCGCGCATACAGCTATGGCTCGACAAACTAGTCATACGCTGTACCAGCCGTAACCTTTCACCACCTCCGCTACGCACTGCAGCGCCCGCACGCACGCACCCACCAGAGAACTTGTCTCTCTACTGCAAACATGTTTGTTTCTTTATCAGCCACCCTCTTTCCCCATTCGGAACAGCTTGTGTAATAGTGCCAACCAGTTCCAAGTGGTACACTATGTTATCCGGATTAGGCAATTCTGTTAGGTGGTACACGTCATATTTTCTAAATAAGGCGGGTGGCAAACCAAAAAAAGGGCTCTAATTAGACCAGTACTTTTAAAAGGGAAGGGGGAAAAGCTGTGTTACGAGAAGGAAATAGGGAAGCTACTTGGTATCGCCATTGGTTTCTTTGGACAGTCCTTCACTTGCACAGTTATCACTTCCCAACTGCTTGGTTTCAGTGCTGGCTACTTAGAGCAAGCCGCAACAAGAAGACTGGAGCAAGAACCCGCAACATTGCCCTTTTTAACTTGAGCGGGATACAATCACCATCCGCCGCCCCTTCCCCGCAAGCCACTGCCAGACTGTAGCTTCTCCCCTGCCTAGCTCCCTATCACAACATGAAGCTCTCTCTCGCTACCCTAGCCTCGGTAGCGCTCATGCTCGCATCGAACCCTCTCGCAACAGCGGAGGCGAAGGTCCATCACGCTGCCATCAAAAAACACCCCGTGTCTGACACCTTCAAGGACGTCAGTTTCGGCGACTATGTTGAGTCGCTGAAGCACAAGTACGTCTCCGGGCTCACAAAGCATATGAAGGCCACAGGCATCAACAATGCCTTTGTTCCGTTCCTGGAAGCTGCCACCGAGCAGGAAATTGGAACTCTGGAGGGCCATGACACCCCTTTGACGAACTACATGAACGCCCAGTACTTCACCGAAATCGAACTCGGTACTCCAGGTCAATCTTTCAAAGTCATTCTCGACACAGGATCGTCTAATTTGTGGGTACCAGGCTCAGAGTGCTCTTCTTTGGCGTGCTTTTTGCACGCCAAGTACGACCACGATGAGTCTTCCACCTACAAGGCCAACGGCACTGAGTTTTCCATCCAGTATGGAACAGGCTCCCTCGACGGCTACGTTTCGCAAGACACTCTGACCTTGGGTGATCTTGTCATTCCTGGACAAGACTTTGCTGAAGCTACGAGCGAGCCAGGTTTGACATTCGCGTTTGGTAAGTTTGATGGTATATTAGGATTGGCCTTTGATTCCATATCTGTTGACAAGATAGTGCCTCCTATCTACAACGCCATAAACCTCGATCTGCTTGACGAGCCTCAGTTTGCATTCTATCTAGGTGACTCGTCAAAGGACGAGCAGGATGGAGGAGAGGCCACTTTCGGAGGAGTTGATGATTCCAAGTACGAAGGCGACATTACCTGGCTTCCTGTTAGAAGAAAGGCTTACTGGGAAGTGAAGTTTGACGGTATTGCCCTTGGTGATGAGTACGCACCACTAGACGGATACGGTGCCGCAATCGACACGGGAACCTCTTTGATTGCCCTTCCATCCCAACTGGCTGAGATTTTGAATTCTCAGATTGGCGCAACAAAGTCTTGGTCTGGACAGTACACGCTGGACTGCGCTACAAGAGCCTCTTTGCCTGACTTGACGTTCAATTTTGATGGTTACAACTTCTCAATTACACCATATGACTACACTCTTGAGGTTTCAGGATCGTGCATTTCTGCCTTCACTCCTATGGACATCCCTGCTCCAATCGGACCTTTGGCGATAGTTGGTGATGCTTTCCTTAGAAAGTATTACTCCGTTTATGATCTCGGAAAAGAGGCAGTTGGATTGGCGAGGGCTGCATAGTTTTATTTCTATCCACTTCCAGTGAACTAATTGTTCTATTACTGTTATCATCTTTATCATTTGATCTGCATACTTGCTCCTTATCTGATTGTTCACGTCTTTGTAAGTCTATAGACGTAAGAAAAGTGTTTCTTCTGTTTTCTTTTTCAACCATTGCTTAACTTAGATATTGTTCAAATCAACTCTCTTGGCCTTTTTATTACTGGAGTTGGACTGTGCTGTCTTTGGCTTCTTCTCTGCCTGATAATTGCAGACGCCAGCGCCCGGTATAGATCTTTTTCTGTAGTTTATGAGATTAGCTTCTCCGTCATCCTGGGCTTCAACAATAACATCGTCGGTCTCCCTTTCGGCCCCTCTAAAAAGACCCGTGGTATCATTGATGATCACCTTGTAGTCAAGGCGTTGCTTTCGCTGTTTGTCAATAAAAAGACTCACTATATCGCAATTAAACAACTTTGTTTTGTTGCCTTTTTTCAGTTTCTTACCGTTCACGTAACAACCATTGGTACTGAAATCCAGCATCCAAATATCTTCCAAACCCATAGCAGGGGACTCAAAGATTGAGGATGTGTTTGTTATGGGGTGGCGCTTTTTCATCAGTAAAGCATGAGTTTTCGAGATCCGTTCGTCAGATATTGTAAGGTCGAGGTAGTCCAATCGTCCAATATAAAATAGCGGCTGTCCTTGTTTGAAATAAATATTCCTCTTGTAGCTGGTGGACTGATCTTCAGGGGGGGGTATAAAGCTCAATGTCAAGAAAGTACCGACCGGCACCTTCTGGCTGCTTGGAGTTGGATCGCAATGCGACCAGTGCTGCGAAGAATTGTCGAGATTAACACTTTCATTCTTCGAAGACATGATGGAGCCCGTTGCTGGAGTTGTGGCCATTGCCTGACTAGGTATTGGGTTACTTTCAAGCACTTCGGAATTTACACTTGCACGCTGTGTAGCTTTGGGAATTTGAGGAATCTTGAAAACAGTGGAAATGTCTCCGGGGTGATCGATACTTGTGAGTGGGGGTGCGACAACAGAAGCATTCTGAGATAGGCGTCGCTGATGTGATTGACTTTGAGAAAGACTCACTTGCGAATCCTTATACGAGATTCCCTCAATCCATGGGTGGCTAAGCGCCGCGGCGGCGTCGAGTCTCAAGGAAACATCCACCTCTAGTAGTCGGCTGACAAAGTCTCTCCCTTCTAAAGAGACTCCGTTCTCTTTGAGTAAAGATTCATGATAGTTACCGTTGGTAATATTTTTAAAAAGTGCTTCTTGAGTGGAACCACTGAAAGGCAAGTGTGCGGTTAATATGACAAAAATAAGACACCCGATTGACCACATGTCGACTTTGTTGGAGTAGCTATCATCTGAGACGCGTCCGTTTCCAAGGTATCTTCTCTTCTTCATTCCAAATGAAGGGCCATATTTCCCAGTGATCACTTCAGGTGCCAGGTAGGCGAGTGTCCCACAGAACGTCTTCATCATGCTCACTTTATCTTGGCCTTTTGCTAACCCAAAATCTGTGATTTTCACAGTTACTGGATCGTCCTGAGCTATAAGTATGTTATCGGGCTTCAAATCTCTGTGAGATATTCCCTTTGAGTGAATGTACTCCATTGCTAAAAGAATCTGTCTTACCACTTCTTTTCCTGCGGCCTCTCCTACAGATCCGTAAGAAGCGACAAAGTCCATGAGGTCCCCGCCGGGAATGTATTCCATCACCAAATAGTAGTAATCTGAATCTTCATAAAAGGCCTTGAGCCTCACAATACCCGGATGATCGAGTCTGCGGAGGATTTCAAGCTCGCGTGTTACACCTTCAAAACCTCCGGTCAATGCCTTCTTTTTAGATATGATCTTGACAGCATATGTTTCTCCTGATGCTCGTTCAATCGCCTTCTTCACTGTAGCAAAAGCGCCAGAGCCCACAATTTCATCTCGCACGATGAAATCGCTGTGGATACCCGTGTCCAGAGGGTTGCTGGCGGCCTGACTGCCCTGATCCTCTAACTGGGTGGGTTTGGGAAAGTGGACGACAAACCTGATAACGTCTGCAGCGATCCCAATGCCGATGCTAATCTCGTCGCCCTGGGTCAGCATGTAGTTTGTTCCCTTGATCAGCTTGGAGCCGTTTATCCAGGTACCATTGGTTGATATGTCTTGGATCATGATATTATTTTTCACTGCGCGCGTCGTATTACCGTTAGGGTTGTTAGCTCGCGATCTGTCGTTGCCTGTAGCCGCCTGCCAGAGCTTGAAGTGTCGGTTGCTGATGCGGTTGCTGTTCGTTTTGAGCGGGTAGTCGCAGGACTCTGCGCGCCTGCCGAAGGTCCACTCTATCCTTGCGTCGGTGCTGATGGGCTGCTGCGGTTTATTTTTCACGTCAATGTATGCGTTGCCCTCGTGGATGTCGTTGTCTGTTGTGCAGATCAGGCGGCAGACGACGCCGGACTTCAGCATGTCCTCGGCAACGACATCAATGCGCGGGTTGCCGGCGCTGGGCTGTGTGGGTTGTGTTGGCTGCGTTGGCTCTGCGTGTTTCTTGGTGGCCTCGTAGATCCCTGCATGGCTGTCGAGCGATCCTGCCGTGTCCATGCTCCTATGAGGGGAGAGGGAGGGAAAGGGAGGTTTGTGCGGATGCTGGTTCTAATGCCAATGCCGCTGCTGGAACCCTTGGCGTGGCAACAGCGGAACTTAGGGAGAGCCTGATGATCTCCTTCAAGGAGCGTGCGTGCTGCGGCTACGCTCCATGTGTGCGGTGCTCTTCTAGCAGACAAGTTCAAAGAGCCGAAAACAAGAAGAAAAAAAGGAGAAAGACGCGTCGCAGATTCCTGTCGCCCCGCCCCGCCTCGCCCTCCTTGCACCAGTGCACAAGTGAATAATAATAAACAGTAAAGTGTACGTAAGAAAAGTGGTATTGTTACGTAATGATAATAATAAGAGGCACGCAAATGCATTGGGCGGGCCAGTTGGGTGAGGTAGACCTTCTATGTGTGTATAATTTTCATGGGTCGTGGTGATCTTTGATTTTTTTTCACTCTACATTGATTCTCATGCTTCTAGCTCTCTCTGTCTCTCTGTCTCGTGAAAGACTTTCCACGCTCACCAGCAGGCGCAGCTCCCACTCGGCACCATGACAGCGCAAAAGAGACTTCGCCAAGAAGGGCCCGAGCAGGAAACGCTGCTGCCGCCTCCGGAGGCGGAGGCGGCTGCGCCGCCCCAGCTGGGGATCACAGAAAAAACCGTTGGTATCACAGAGCACATTTACAAGGGACCGGGCCGCCTGTCGGGCATCCTCAAGCAGAGGTACAGCGACTTTCTTGTCAACGAGATTGAAAATGCCGGGCAGGTGGTCCATCTGACGGATGAGGGCTTCGTCGGCGAAGAACCCGAGCAGAACGAGGCCAAAGAGCCGCAGCCAGACATGGAAAATGCCCAGCCCCGCAGCTTCGAGCTCAGCGACAGCCACAGAGGTCGACTCGCAGAGCTTTTTGGCGAGCAGGACACACTGGCCATTCTGGCCTTGCCCTTGGGCAGCAGTTCCGTCACTACGGAGAGACGGTTTGACAACAAGGAGGAGCGAACACAGATCCACAACCTCATAAGAGAGGCCTTTGGCAGCAGGATCGACGCAGTCACAACTGCAAAGAACCAATTTCAGCTGGGACTACGTAATCGGAATGACACGCGCAAGAGGAACAGAAACCGTGCCCCGCGCGCGAAGCTGAACCACAACCTGGGTGAGAGAAAAGACTTTCTGCTCTTCAACATGTACAAAGAAAATAAGGAGACAATGGAAGTGGCCGGTCTTTTGGCTAAGATGCTGAATATACCTGTCAAGCGAATAAAGTATGCGGGAACAAAGGACCGACGTGCAGTGACTGTTCAAAGAGCATCGCTGGAAAGTGTCCCAGTGGAGAGAGCTAATGGTCTGAATAGAGTCCTGAAAGGTATCCGTCTAGGCGGCTTCCAGTATAGCGATGTGCCTTTGCACCTAGGGGACTTGCAGGGCAACGAGTTTATTATTACTATCAAGGAAGCACGCTGCGTAGGCGGTGCGCTGTCATTGGAGGATTCCGTGAAGAGCATTGCCGAGTCCTTATCGTCCAACGGCTTTATAAATTATTTTGGAATGCAGAGATTTGGAACGTTTTCTGTCTCCACTCACCAGGTAGGAAAGGCTGTTTTGCAAGGAGACTGGGTGGGCGCTGCTGAGCTGATTCTCAGCGAGCAGGAAATAGTGGTACCAAGCTCGGTGGAAGCAAGGAAAATTTGGAAAGATACTCATGATCCTGCGAAAGCTCTGAAAAAAATGCCTCGCTACTGCAGTGCAGAGTTCTCTATATTGTCCCGGCTTGAAAAAGCGGAACAATTGGCTCAAGGAGAGTTCTCTTCGAATGCATACTTCAATGCCATTATGGGTATCCCAAGGAACTTACGACTCATGTATGGCCACGCGTATCAGTCATATATCTGGAATATGGTTGCCTCGGAGCGCATAAAACTGTTTGGGCTAAATATCGTACCTGGGGACCTTGTGATAGATGAGAACCACGAGGGTTCCGATGCAGAACTGTTAGATTCAGATGGTGGCCTCTTTGAGCAAGATCTGAAAAAGCCCCGTTTCGTGAAGGTGCACCAGGTAACGGAGGACGATATTCAGAATGAGAAATATACTATTCATGATGTTGTTCTGCCCACGCCCGGGCACGATGTGGTGTATCCAGAAAATGAGGTTTTGAGACAAGTTTACGTAGACGTGATGGCTCGGGACGGGCTTGATCCTTTCAGCATGTCTCGAAAAGTGAGAGAGTTTTCGTTAGCTGGAACCTACCGACAATTACTGTCCCAAGTGCAGAACCTGGAGTGTCATATGTGCAATTATAATGACAACAATGAATCGCTGGTGCTGACAGATCTCGAATTACTTCGATCAAAAATTTCTGATCCTGATAATATTGTTTCTCGGATCAAGCCTTCCGCGCCGAGCGGCAACAAGACGGCCGTCATTCTCAAAGTGCAGCTAGGTGTGTCTTGCTATGCGACGATGGCATTAAGAGAGATACTCGAAGGCGACACATCCCGGTACAGCAACATGGTTTCCCTCAGCCATAAAAAGGCATAGCGTTTAACAGCACGAAAAGAAGGAGCTAATAATAATAAAAAAAATAATAATTTCTTTCCCCCCTTTTCCAGAGATGCTTTAATAGTGTTCTTACCTCTTTCTCCCCCCTCTCCAGGCGTAGCATTCTTGTATCTCAACGAGAGAGCACGTTGTGCCTCTTTGTACCACTTGCTCTTCAGCTGCTGCCTACTTGCTCTTTCTTTGCTTTAGGGAAGCGCCGTTGAATACGAAACGGCTGGAAGCATCAAGGATATTGTGCCATGATGCGCCAGATCTCAATTAACGACGACATTTCTACGGTACAGTCTCTTGCAGACGGAAATCCGGCAGTCACGTCCCGGGCATCCAGATCGCGCTTACCCTCACTGAGCTCCTTTCTAGGGTCTGCTGAGAACACGAAGGACGAGAAGTTTGGGTTTAGGAGATTTGCTAAAAGCCTTCTTCTCAACGAGAAGAGCAGCCATAACAAAGAGACAGAATTTGAAGAAACGGTCCAAGCTCCTTGCGAAGACGGGAGAGACTCACTGCATTACTACGAGACGGCCAAAAACTATTCGCTGAGCTCAGCCAAGCTACTCAACAGAAAGCTGCTGGTGGATTGGAGAGGAGCATCCTCGAAGCGTTCTCCATTACGTGGGGAAAATAAAGATCTTGATCTTGTGGATAAAGAAGACAATTTTATTAGCAAGCTGATGCACAGCAACCCAATAATCAGAGCGGAAGACTCAACTGCACAGGATAACAAAAGTAGCACGTATAGCGAAGCCAAATTTAGTGATCCGATGAAAGATATGTGGGCCCAAAAGAAAAGTGTCGGCACGGGAGTCCAGGCAAAAGAGCAGAGTGCATTGAAGAAGAATGAAAACATAGTAAACACTTCGCTCAGGCTGGAAGAAAAACTCAGTGACGGGGTCCGACTTGCCGGGATCAGAGATCGGCGTGCGGTGGAGCTGGCTAGCATACAGCCCAACACGAGTCTGACGAGCATCATGAGCCAGGTTTACGGCGGCCCCCTCGAGAAAATCGAGCTTTTGAATAAAAGAGACATGACCATCTACGAGGGCTTCAATTCGCAAAAGCCGATCAATTGGGCCGAGACCGTGCTGCATCTGTATTTTCAGCGGGACGAGGATGCGCTGAAGTTCATGGAATACGCTTTCACCGGAATGTTTATTGTGAACGGGTACCATTTGCAGCCTTCTTGGGTTTTGAGCCATAATCGAGAGGGCGGTAAAGCAAGCGAAAACGATTCAGACTCGCGCACTCTCGAGATCATGCGCTCCAGTGAAAGCGCGCGCCGGGTTCTCGTGCTGAAGAAGCCTGTCCTGGCCAAGACGCGATTCGGGTCCCACGGATCGTCTGGGGACCGCAAGAGGCCGAGCTATCCCGATCCGATACTGAACTACTCTAAGGACTTCGATGTTGGCGAGATACGTCTGGACTTTGGACAGTTTGGGCCCATCGTTGAGATTCTTCCTGTCGTTTCCAGAAAGCTGTGCTTCGCGGTGCAGTACTTTGACGTGCGCTCTGCAATTGCTGCCAAGCACACACTACAGGCCAAAGGAGCGTATGCGCACAAAGACAGCCCGCTGACCGCAAAGTACAAAGACTGGTACGTTTGGTACGGTCGCGATCCTGCCGATAAAGCTGCTCTTATTGTGTAACCAGAAACGACAAAGATGGATGGCTCCACTTCTTCTCCTCCCCACACAAGAATCTTTTTTTATTGTCTTTTTTTTCTCACCTTTCCTTTCTTCTGCCTCAACTTCAAGACGTCGTTTTTTTACTATTTATACAGGATCTGTTTCTTTCGTATTATATAAAGAGAATGGAATGATCTACAACACCGACAAAAGCACCTACCACCTCTAGAGCGCTGCCTGGCACACGCACGAGCGCTATGCTTGTTAGTAGAACCGCGGTTCTTTCGAATGGTCGGCCGCGGGCGGCGGCACGTCTGGCTGTGCAGACGAGCACCGCAAGGCTTTGGGCTTTCCCTTGGTTCCGGAGCACCAGCAGCAGTGCCTGCTCTGAAAGCAGCAACTCTGTGGCGAAGGCGCCCAGCATTGCGTCCACACTCCACGACCGTCTGAATGCCACGAAATCGCTGCCTCAGATGCACCTGCTCCTATCAAAAGTTGCAGCCTCGGAACTGGTTCTTCGCGAGAAGCCCCAGTCCCGCGTTCAGGGAGCGTGGGCCACCTACAAAGTGCTCAAAAGCTATCTTACTTTTTTCAAAGAAGGCATCCTCAACATCTGGAGAAATCATCAGCATCTGAAACAACACATATATAACCGCAAACTATTTATCATCGATGGTGGCCGTGCTGCTGGAGATGTAGCTACAGGGAACGCCTATGATAGAAAAGTGGCAGTGTCCAACAGAAGCCTCTCTACTGTCACGGACGAGCTTGCAACAGCGATCAGGTGTTTTGAGAATGAGCAGCGAGCCCGGCCGGCAGATGTCATTGGTATCTCCCGTAGCGACTACCAGCTTATGCTTAGAACCAAGAGAGACTTCCCTAAGTTACCCCTATTTGCAGTTCTTTTCCTCTTGCTTGAAGAAATCGCTATTGCACTCTGCTATTTTATGCCATTTTTAACTCCCTCGACGTGTGTGTTTCCCAAGCTGATGCCAAGGTACTACCACCGTAACTTAAAGGCACAAGAACGTTTGACGGGTCTGAGAAAGACGAGAACCGAGAAGCAGACTGCAGAACTCAATCCGTTCAGCATCGACGATCCGCGGGAGCTTCGACTGTTGTGTGATCTGCTACAACTAGTGGCCCATCCTTTCTCGCATATTTACACTAGCAATGGTCAACTGCGAAAACTACTTTTGCGCAGATACAAGCAGATCTACGTGGACAACTACCTCCTGCTCCGAGACGGTGGTGTCGCTGGCCTCAACAGACTCGAACTTTTTGCCGCGTGCATGGATCGAGGCCTTGTGGACTTTAGAAAGCTCAGAGAGAACGCGGCTGCCCCAGAGTTCCTCAGCACCCTAGACGAAGACCAAATGCGCCGAGACCTGACACAGTTTTTAAAAGACTTTGCCGACCCGAGCTTTAACGTGGGGCTTCTTGGGTGTGCAGTCACGTGCCCGCCAGCATCGCGTACCTGAGGAGAAGAGGTATCAGGATGCTCCCGCCCACCTTGTATATATCTGTCACTTGCCCCGCTCAGAAGGACAATTTAATCAGCATAATCACAGTGACACCTGCCACAGCTTGCCGTCACTTATCCGGCGGAGGTGGGGTGCGCAGCTCGTATCTGCATACAGTAAGTGCACAGCATACAGGCGCCCAGATACTAAAGTATGTTTGGTGTAGCGATGTTTGTAATTTCGGGATAATATGGAACAGAGAAAAAATATTTAGCAAATTAAAGTGTTGGAAGTACTGCTACAAAAGAGAGGGCTTCCTACTTACAAAGTGGCTTTGGTGGTCACAGTGTTTCAAATACCGTATCCGTTAGGATTCAAGGTGGCATCCATAACAGGCTACAGTCCATATCTGTGATCTAAGTTAGCTGTTTTTGTTGGTTTGTCCTTTGTAACCTGTTGAATGCTCTAATTTTAACGCAGCCATTTGTACAGCACGTTTTATAGAGGCTCTCTGAAGGTAAATACGCTGTGTGCATTTGCGTGTCTGTTCTCACCGGAGAAGTCAGCTCAGCCAGCCTCCCTGTGTTGGACACGAGACAGCTACATCTCCCGTTGCTTTACCTGCCATATTCGCTGCATCAATACTTTGACGTGCCCCAGAGTTGACTCATAACGTGGTTTCTCCGCTTCCTGCGCAAATCCAGTTAAGTTATTCATCTCCCCTTTCTACTGCCCTTTCTTCCCCACTCGCCCCCCATAGATTTTAGATTATTTATTCGACGTCCAGATTTTGCAGCCATGCCGACTAGATTCTCGTCACTCGCAAGCATTGCGCATCACAAACACCATGATGATCACAGCAAGGTCAGCCCTTCAAGTTCAAATGTGAGCAGTACCCTCATGACACAGTCAAACAGCTCTCGAAGATCCTTTTTTGGTATCAACATGGGCAAGTCCTCGTCAGTGGACTCTCAACAATCCTCAGCTTCCGACGCGCACCATCCTCATGCCCATGCTCCATCTGGATCGGCAAGCACGTTCCATCAGCAGTTGGCGGTCGCCCATGATGGCCATTATTATCATCAGGAAGGCCGATCACCTGCCAAGAACACGTCAATGGGGCAACTGAAGAGATTCTTCAGACCGAAAAAACATGATGGTACTGGAGCGCACTCCCCTCTTGCATCGCATAGCTATGGGGGCTCCTCTTCTAGCTTGAAGGATAGATTTCACAACTATTCTTCTAAAGAGATGTCCCCTAAAGCATCCCAATTTGAAATCACAAGTCCTACCTTCACTCATGACGCTAATAACAATATGATTGTGAAAACTGATCCACATTTTTGGGATGATTTGGAGGGCTCCCTTACCAAAAAGTATGGTAAATTGGGTAAAGTGCTAGGGTCTGGCGCCGGGGGATCGGTGAGACTTTTAGTCCGTGAAAGTGATGGCGTCGTTTTTGCTGTCAAAGAATTTGTACCCAGAAGACCCAATGAAAGTGTGAAAGAATATGCCAAGAAATGTACCGCTGAGTTTTGTATCGGAAGTACTTTACATCATCCACATGTTATTAAGACACTGGACATTATCAGTGAACACAACCAGTATTTTGAGGTGATGGAGTATGCTCCTGTGGACTTTTTTGCTGTCGTTATGGCGGGCAAGATGACAAGATCAGAGATCAACTGTTTCCTCAAACAGATAACGCTGGGTGTTCAGTATTTGCACTCGGTTGGGCTGGCTCATCGCGATTTGAAATTGGATAACTGTGTTGTCACAAAAGATGGAATTCTGAAGCTGATTGACTTTGGATCTGCCGTTGTTTTTAAGTATCCATTTGAGGATGATGTGGTCATGGCACATGGTATTGTAGGATCTGATCCCTATCTTGCACCGGAGGTTTTGAGTTCTACTGATTGTTATGATCCCCAGTTTGTGGACATATGGTCCATCGGTATAATCTACTGTTGCATGACGCTGCGTAGATTCCCTTGGAAGGCGCCAAAGAAGGAGGATCCAAGTTTCAATTTGTACTGCCAACCGGACGATGTGCCTCACGACTATGTTGAGAGTGCCCGTAACCATAAGGCATTGCTGCTCGAGAGAAAGAAGAAACTGTTGGAACAAAAAGAGCGTGAAGCCCAGCAGCAAAATGATGAGAACTCTCAGCATGGGGCAGGTGCAGGAGAGCCACAACACGAAGAACTGACCACAGCGAAGTTGGCGGAGGATATGGCGAAGCTGTCCGTGAAGAATCCAGAAGCGGTGACTGCGCCAGAATCGACCGCCGTTCCGCACAAGGCTGGCTTCTCAAAGAATCCCGACCCTTCGGTGATTGCTGTGGAGCATGCCGTAGTCGACATGGGGCCAAAGCAGGAAGATGTTGAGGAAAAGAAAGAGGAGGAAAAGAAAAAGGAGGAAGAGTCGGAGCCACCTTTCGCTCGAGTTGTTGATGCTCCAACGGCCGAAGAAGCTCCGCGCGTGGAGTCGGCTGCTGAGCCTGCAGGAGATTGTCCGCAACAAGAGGCTTCGCTCCCGGAGCCTGTGCAGCCCAATGGTAAGGATGAAAAACCTGAGCGCCGTCAGACAGCGGGACCCAAATCGCATAGACAAATACACGGGCCTTACAGACTCATGAGACTTCTTCCCCATGCCTCGCGGCCTCTTCTTTCGCGAATGCTTGCTGTGGACCCTGCGAAGCGGGCAACTATGAAAGACATATTTGAGGATGAGTGGTTTTCAGAGGTGAAATACTGTACCGAGGACGAGAAGGGGAACCCGATATTGGAGCCTACTCACAAGCACAATTTGGAGTACTAGCTGAAGAAAGATCGAAAGAGTGCCAAAAAAGAAAAAAAAATATATCAACGCTTATTTCCATACTCAACTCACACAAACACAAACACAAACACAAACACAAATGTACATAGAGCAGCCTTTGCTTATCCTCTGCTATGCGCTTTGGCATCTATCTGCATGCGACTTTGATCTTTGCATTTTTATACACATTATTATCTTTTATTTAATCTATCTTACTATGAGACTGCGGCCATGTTACACAACCTCAGGGAACACACAGATACCCGCACAGCCTGTAGAGCTGAACGGTGCCAGCGTCGATCGACTGCTCCAGATGCGCGTCGATTTTTTTTTTTTATACCCCCCCCCCTTAGATCACAAACGTCTAGGCTTGTTTACGTTAACAAACCCAAGCAGTAGTAGCCTAGAGTGAGAGCCCTGGCGCGTCAAGCCAGAACTCAAGCGAGCCAGCACAGCCCCGATATGGGCTTGTCCCTACTGTCCGATAGACAGAAGGAGGAACTGCACAAGGCGATCCTGCAGTACCTGGCGCGGTTTTTCCCCCGAGAGAACGACCCAGTCCTGCGAGAGGTGGCAGATCAATTGATGCCCGGGTTTGCTCCAGCCGGCACCAGCTTCGAGTCGGACCCGTCAATCCCTGTAGACTTCCTCGAGAGAAAATGGAGCGCTGTGCTGCGGCTGCAGAGACGCGTCCATGAGCTGGAAAAGGAGAACGTTGAATACAAGGGGCTGGTTGACGGGTATTCAGAGCTTCTCGACTCTAGTGCCGATGCAAACGTTCGCAAAAACAAGTTGGACTGGGTGCCGTCGCGAACTAAGCACACGCTCAAGCTTCACCAGTCCTCCGTAACTGCTGTTGCAATTCATCCCTTTGAGCCGATGTTGGCTACAGGCTCACTGGACGGCACAATAGCTGTGTGGAATCTGCTAGATCTCTCAGAACCGGAAAGGCTGATCAGAAACGCCCATGTGCGGTCGGTGAACAGCTTGCAGTTTCAGCCTTCTGAGATCACCATTGAGTCCAGAAAGGTCGTGCTCTTAGCTTCCTGTTCTTCAGATCTCCTTATCAAGCTGTGGGATCCAAGATCTGGAGTTACTGTCAGAGTTCTCACAGGCCATGACCACATTGTCTCCAAAGTGTGCTTCAACCCTTTAAATCCAGCACAGTTGGTGAGTAGTTCAAGAGACCACACAATTAAGATATGGGATAGTGTGTCTGGATGGTGTCTCCGGACTATCAAAGGGCATTCAGATTGGGTCCGTGCGGCAGACGTCAGTGCTAATGGGGAATATATTCTCAGCTGCTCTAATGATCAATCTGTAAGACTTTCGCATTATTCTACAGGCGCAGGCATTGGATTGTGTTTGGGCCATGACCAAGTGATCGAAGACACAATATTCCTGCCCATGAGTGTAAATGAATATTTGGATCCGTTGGTTTCAACTAGCGATAAATCCCGATATCAGGATTTGGGATACAAGTACTGCGTAAGCTGTGGCAGAGACAGCATGATAAAGTTTTGGCTTCTACCCTTGCCAGATCTTACAAACCCGGATAGGCCCGCCGCAGCTAGCAATCCGCGGGCGATTCTGCTATACGAACTGCAGGCACATTCTTCTTGGGTGCGAAGCCTGGCCATGCACGCTAATGGATACTACCTAGCATCCGCATCTGATGATAAAATGATCAAGATCTGGGATCTTAGATCTTTAGGAACACAAAAGAGAATAACGCTATTGACACAATTGACAGGGCATGAGAATTTTGTGAATGTTATACAATTTGCAAACGCTGTTAAATCCGAAATTATATCAGCGGCGACCGACAATGAGGAACTGAACAGAGAGAAACAGAAAGCCATTTTGGCTCAAGGTGTAAGATGCTATTTAGTCAGTGGATCTGCTGACAACAGTGCAAGGGTCTGGACTTAAGTGCTGCTGAATTTGGTTCCACCAATGGTTCCCACATTTTGTGCTGCAAAATCGCCTTTTTATGGGTATGCAGACGGCATCTTTGAAGTCCCACCACTCCATAATTTCTGCCACACTTTCAACACACACCGCACCGCAGCTACCACATACCTCACCATTGTTGCCATGAATGAGCGCTTTGATGGCTAATTTATACACCCTTTCATGAGCCGTGAGCTGCCACTTCTGCAGCTCCGATTCAGAAATACGGTAAGATGATATCGCTCTAAGACAAAGTTCAGTCAGGGTCGGGAGCCATGTCCTATAAGATGAGGCTTGTAGGTTTGAAGCTGCAGGGGTATCATCTTGGAAGAATGGAGAATCAGGATCTTGCTCCTGCAATGCAGTGACACTTCGAGCAAAACTGATTGCCCGGATTGTGGAAGCAGACACATGTTTCCTTTTTTTGAACCAGTGCAATGGGCCGACATAACGCAGTTTACAATCCTTCTTGTCAAGATGACTACCATGAACTTCGTACACTTTTTCAGTGTCCCTCCACTCAATCAACGGATTTGGTCTTATTCGAAGGGTCTCTAGGTTGTTCAAATTCAAAATATTATGGGGAAGGAATTTCAATTTGTTATTGGATAGGTTCAAGGTCTTCAGATTTTGTAGCTTTTCAATCATACCTGGGATCCTCGCTATCTTGTTGTTGCGCAGTGAGAGCACCTCAAGCCCCTTTATTTCGCAGAGCTTTGGTGTCAATGAACGTAGTTCATTTCGTGCGGCATGGATATATAAAACAGCCTGAACAATTTGACCGGGTGCGAATAAAACTAAATCGTTGAAGTCTGAAATTTCGTCTGGTAGAGAGTTGAGGCGCAGATCTTCCAGTTCCAACACATATACACAGTTGTGAGCGTCTGGCTCGCGGTCAAAAAGATTCGATATTCTCAAAATTGCAGCATCGACGGAGGGCTGTGAGTTCCTCACCACAAAATAGGTGGGGTCATCATATAGACTAGGAGAATAATATTCTGGAAATTTAGAGCTCGGCAACAGTATGCCATATACACGCCCATCTCTATCAAGGGCCAGTTTTTCGAACTTATCTGTGGATCCATCATGATTCAGTCCTTGTAGTAGTCGGGCGCGCTTCCGCACGGGCTCCAATGCAAGAGCACACGGATTTCCCAAAAGTGCGTTCTGGGATAAATCGACTAGTGTAGACTGGGATTGTGGGAAGAAAGTTGGAGACGAAGGAATGGTTGTTGCGCCCGTTGAGTTCAAGTTGTCAAGTGTTGTATCTATATCAGTGGGGACGTCACTGTCAAAAGTGTCCGGGAGTTCTGGTGCTGGTGAACTGGTCAGAGAGCGAGAGTGCAAGGCGCCCGTTGTCGACGCGTGTAGCGGGATAACCACAGACGAAGAGCTGCTCAGAAACGAGGGTCTTTCGGAGCGAAATGAACTTACTCGTCGCCTCAGGCCAAGGGGAAACAATGGAGTGTGGTTTTCCACGTTTGCAGAGTCATCTGATGCCACATCACTGTCCGAGTCCTGCGCTTGGTCGCGGTATCGAGCTGCTTTCCGCTTCCGGTCCTGAAATGTTGACCTGTTGTACGCCAGCGGCTGAAGCCGACGCATGGTTGTTCAGGCCTCAGTGCTAGCAAAGGAGGCTTGTACGCAAACCAATGGCAGCTGTGAACAAAGTGAAGGAAGCGAAAGATGCACTGCTACTAAGTAAGTTAAGGGTAAGTAGATCTTTTATTTGTTTGTTTTATTTTTGGTGCCTGAAAAATAAGAACGCGTTTGGAGTATACAGCTAAAAAAGCAAATGGGGCTGGAAGACGGTGGACGGCACTGGCGGACGGAGGCCTACTTGTGATTCAGTCCAGCTCCATAACCTTCGGTTTAGTGAATGCGACAGCGCAAGTGAGGCGCCGATGGTGGCGCATGCTTGGAGATGTAGCGGGTGACTGTGCAGTAGTCTCAAGCGCGCGCGGCCTTTCAGTAAGGGTATTTAGCGAGTGCGTGCTTCCGTGAGTGTAGTTGTTACTTTCCTGGTGGTGCTTGCGATGATGGTGCTGGTGGTGGTGGCGGTGGTGTGGGTGATGCTGGAGATTATCGGGCTTATTGTGTGATGCCAGGTCGAGCCAGCAAAAAGACTGTTTGCGCTGGGTGTCAATGCACGACTCCAAATCCTCAAAGGCATGGTCTTCCAGGTCGATCTCTACATCCGGGCCGGGAAACGTGGGCTCGAAAAGAGATTCTGGGTCTGAGAGGTCATTCTCGGGCCCCTGCTCGGTGGCAGGGTCCTCCGCTGCTTCTGCGATCGGCGGTGGCCCCGCCTGCGACTGCACATGGCCTGACTGGAGGTGAAACTCTTTAAGCTTTTTGCTGATTTCTGTGTCTGGCAGGATAGCAGGGCATGAGTTTGTGCGGCGCGCTGCTCGCGGCACGTTTCCGTCCGCGCATAGCGGGCGCTTCCGCTTGAAGTATACCAGAGATCCCACCATCGGGACGGATCCTTCCGAGTGGCGGGCAGGATATGCTGAGTGTGGCACGGGCTTGCTCTCGGGCGGGCAGGGACCCGCCTGGCTTGCTTCCTGTCCGAAACCTTGGAAGACGAGCGAGCAACGTCTCCCGCTGCGGGGGTCTCTGCTGTCGCCGGGCTCTGCCATTTTTGTGTCCTGAGTGGGATGCCGCTGATTGATCGCGGGGGGGTAGCACAATGCAACGTGCGCCCTGTAAGTTCTTCTCCCTTCTATAGCGATCCTGGACGCTCCATTGAACTGCGTCCGTAGCAATGGCTCTCTCTCTCTCGCTCTGTGTCTGCCCCCTTTTTCTTCTGCCCGCGTGTAGCTGCTACTTCTGAAACTGCTCCCCTCTTCACTGGAAATAAAATCGTTCTCTCAGTGCATGTTAACTGGAAAGCGGGGGGGTGAAGAAAATGTCAACTGATAAAGCGGCACTAAAAGCACCCCACACTTTCATCCAGGGGGGGGGGGGGCAGGGCGGCGCACCGTGATAGTCGCACAGCGCAAGCAAGGAAAGCGACAGAAGGATGTGTTACGTCAGCGGATGGCGGGCTGCCGCGCGTGTGATTGAGCGAGCGGGAGGGTGGTGGCGGGGTTTCTGGTGGAGATCCGCTGCTGCCGCCCGTTTGCCCAGGGAGCAAGGTACCGGACACCGGCACTTTCTCCGCAAACTGGGCTGGCACGAGGGGTTCTCCTTCCCCCACCCGCAGACCAGGGATCGATTGCGCCAGTCCCCGTCTGCCTTGCTCGCCCCTTTTTTTTTTTTTGGGCGCTGGTGAGGCGGGGAAGGGGGTGTGAACAAAAAAGGAGAAAAAAAAAGTAGCACCGGTTGGTTTCGATCCAACGACATCAGGGTTATGAGCCCTGCGCGCTTCCACTGCGCCACGGTGCTTATTTTTTGTCGTCTTTGAAAGACTAATATACTAGAGCAGCGAATCGTGCGCCGGGCTCAGGGGCAGTTTTGGCCCCCGTGACCCGCATCATCGCCCGGCTCTTGTCAGCCGTGCAGATGAACTGCTGTTTTGTGCGTTTGCACGCTCGAAACTGTGCTTCCCCCCCCCCCCTCCCTCCCCCCGCCACTGCTGTTCCCAATTCACTCACCGCGCACCAGCCCAAGGCCTAACAAATACCATGTTCTGTAACCAGCCCTCTCTTCTGGTGCGAGGAGGCCTGCAGAGCGAACCTCGGCTGTATTTACAATTTACCCAAGCCGGTAAAATATATTTTCAAAGACAATACGATCTGTGCAGAGCACGCCTGTTTTCTGGGAACCTGGAAAGATCTCATGTTCTATGTCCCATATAGTTACACCCTCCAAAAGAAAAGCAGAAACACAGCTCAAGTGCAGCGACAGAAAGCCCCCAGCTACTCATACAAAACCCTCCACACTGCGCTTGGGTGGACCAGCTACTTTGCTACATAGATACCTGGCTGAGCTGACGAGTTGACCAGACAGGCGATTACCGGGAGAAGCTGACGGAAAGAAGGAAAACCATAACCCAAAAGGAGGACCCCCACTCCCTCCCCCTCGCTCTCTCTATTCTCCCTTGTCCAGGCTCAGCCATGAGACATATTGTGTGGATACTTCTAGCTGTCCTGCTAAAGATACCTCTCAGTTCAGCTGCCTCCGAGGTGATAAGTCACCCAGACCTGGCCCTGCCCTTTCTCTTGCTCGGCAAATATGATGCATTCACAAACTATTCCTCCATAGATAAATACAACTTGTCTCACCCAGAGTCATCCGACAATTTGTACTCCTTCTCGCATGACAGCAACGTGATAGACCCTCTCAACTTCTCGCTGGGGTCCCTTCCCACTAAGCTCTTTCAGCTCGATAATGAGTCCTTTGTCGCTATACAGGATGGCAGCCCCGTCATCTACAATACCTCCACATCCCTCTATACGTCGATCAACGGCTGGACAGACGTGACAGGGGAAGTCCTTGCAGCATACGCAGATACAGATTTCGGGTACATCTATTTCGGGGGCACACTATACTTCAACGATTCCTACGGAGCGCTCCAATATGACCTCGCAAATAATCAGCTTGAGGTGCTTCCCTTTGGCGGGTTTGATGAAGATTCCTCCATCCACGCAATAACAAAATTTGGAGACGAAAGCATAATATTCGCTGGCTCTTTCAGCTCAATAGGAGACGTATACTTGCTGAACGTTCCTACGAATTCCACCAACAGTACCTCTCAGGTCGATATGGATCCTGAACAGCTTGTTAGTCTTCGGTATGCCGAAATATCGGCCATAAATTCTGACAATTCCACAGATCCTTCGAGCATTAAATGTCCCAGTGGTGCCGATTCTCTTTGGTCTCTTCAAACTGGGGACCTGGGATCTTGGAGCGCAACTTTACCTAAAACGGTCACCCCGGCAAAGTTGCGAATATACAATTCAGCAAATGATAATAGTGGTGTAAGCACATTTAGAGTGATAACAGAGCCCACAGATGGTATAATGAATATGTCTTATATCAATCCTTTAACTTTGGAGCGTACCTATTGTGACGCGTGGTGCCCATTGCTTGAGACAGCGAATCTGTCCACTTACCTTGATGGAAAGAAGAGCTACTATATTGAAAGTGATTCCTCTAGTGGTTACCTCGGTTTTGGTGAAACTTACCAAGAATTTGAGTTTTACAATTCCGTATCGGTGAAGACTATTACCATTCAGGTGATGGATTACTATGGTGAGCAAGGTTCCCTTTCTGGGTTGGAAGTATTTCAATATGGCAGTTATGTTTATGCCAATAACACATACAATGAACCAAGCTGTGAGTCTGTTTCTTCTTACGCCTTTTCATCGGATATTGGCTCGTCTCTTGAATGGACGTCCGTATCTTCTTCATCAAGTACATACATGACCACCACAATTGCATCCTCTGATTTAAGCCAAGATAGTGGTATTCAGTTCAACACCAACATTACCTGTTCGGGCAATTATACAATATATCTTTACACTCCTGGGTGTCTAGAAGACAATACCTGCTCGTCTCGCGGCATTGTGAATGCAACATTTTTCAACGGTGGAGATAAGGCCTTGAGGAGCAGTCTAATATATCAAACGAACGATGATGAGAAATACGACATAATTTATTCTGGCTACATTCAAGTGACAGAAGACGATTCAACAAAACCATATCTAGAAATGACGACTTATTCAGGTCTAGGCAGTGACGATATTGTTTTTGTTGCTGATTCAATTTACATAGATTTTGTGCAATTGGATCTGGAAGAAGAGGCAACTATAGAACTGAATGGGCTGTTCGATTACTCGGTCTCAAACTTTACTCAATACTTGTCAGGAGCTACTGATTATCCAATTGGTAACTCATCAATTAATACCCTAGGAACGCTATTTTCGTCAAGTGCAATTTTTAATTCCTTAGTTGTGAACGGAACTGAAATTTTCATAGGGGGAGAGTTTGACTCAGAGTTTGGAAATAATTTCTTGGGATTTGACCTTGAATTATACAATTCGTCTGAGGCAATTGAAGCATTGATATCCACAGACGGTGTAAATGGTGCTGTTTCTGACCTTGTCCAGTATGATGATAGTCTGGTAATTGCCGGAAATTTCACAAGAGAAAGCAATAAGACAACTTCTTTGAATGAGCTCGCGATTTACAATGGCTCTTTCTATGGCATTGGTCCAAATTATACAGACTTCACTGTCGCGTCAGTATATATATTTGGATACAATTCTGAAAATATGCTAAGCGCGGTTACATCCAATTCATCAAATTCATCAATGTTATATGACTTGACAACAGAAAAATGGATAAAACCAAATTCAACTTTAAGTCTTAATATATCACAAGCCATAGATAGTGATAATTCTGCTTTTGGGTTTGGAAGCGTATTCAAAATGGACAACGCAGTGAATAGCATTGTCTCTCTGTCAAATAATACTTTCAAGTTGAACAGCTCTCTCGAACTCCAGAAAGGCGGAGAGATACTTACTGGATTATACTTAAATGAGTCTTGTGCCCTCATTGGGGGAACATTTAAGACACTGGATGAAGCATACAATAATTTGGTCCTCCTCAATAGTAACTATGAGATACAATCATTCACAAACTTGTCTTTTGGGGACGACTCCAAAGTTACTAGGCTGAGCGGAAACCAAACGCAGGTATTCATTTTATTTGAGGGAAGTGTTTCAACAAATGGTATAGATGTAGAAAACTTGATCATATACAACCTCGAAACAGACAAAACAATTGTTCCAGACTTATCTCTTACCAGTGGGGCAATTAAAACTCTTGAAATTGATTCAAACACAGGGAATGCCTATTTGGCTGGGAATTTCACTTCAGAATCTTGTTCATATTTGTGTCTCTTGAATATCACGAGTGGAGAGCTTTCAAGTCCTCTCACTGGCACGACAATTTTGGGCGATATTATAGCCTCTGAGGCAATCAATGATAACGAAGCCATTTTTGCGGGCGAGTTTATAATATCGTCGAACAACACCGAAGAAGTGGTCAAAAGAGATACAACATCCGGAAAAACTTATTTGGCCACATTCAATGCGCACAATAATACTATACATGAACTTCAGTTGAATGAGACTCAAATAGGCAGCAGTATCAAAAAGATCCGTGTTGCTGGCTCAAATTCGAGTTCACCAATAGTGATAATGGGAGACTCCTTCATCGGGTACCATCATGGATCCAAGCTCTACAGCATGGACAATTCTGAAATCAATCTCAACCAAAGCCACTTGCGTGATTTCGAATTAGTGATCTCAGACTCTTCGACCTTCTTCAACAACTCAGCGGTTGTGTTGACCGGTGAAATATCTCTATATCAATATGGAAATGTGAGCGTGGCGACATATGATGGCAATACGTGGGTACCATTAGCGCTCACCTCTTTGGAAAGAGATGTCCGTTCTTCAAGGGTCAACAGCATCATGCTCAATGCTCCGCAACCTTCGCTCAGCGTTGAAACAGAAACTAGTACCTCTTCCACAAGTGCAGGCAGTGGAAGTTCCAGTGGTAGCAACGGCAGCAGTGTGTCGGGAATGAGGTATTTTACGGTTGGTCAGACGGTCGGTGTTGGATGTGCCTTAGCATTGGGTACCATGATGTTACTAACTGCGGCTGCAGCAGGACTGTACTACGCGAGTCAAAGAGAGACCATAGTAGGGCCACTCGAATCGAGAGTCGGGGAAGAGAAAATGATGCACGTTGTTCCACCGGACCAGGTGATGAAGAACATGGAGATAACGAAGATGGGTGCAAACTAGCCACCCTACGGTTAATACGAATAAATGTAAATTAATAACGTATCTGCTAGTAACCAAAGTAGAACCTACCTTCCAGACAGGTGGAGGAGAGGAGAGCACCTGCAATATTATGTATGTAAACTATAGCAAGTGTCGACAGACCTGAGCGACGCAATGAGAAAAATATTAGGCGTCGATAGACCTCTTCGATAATCTTCAAAACAAGTATCCTATAGATGAGATTCCGATTTCGGCCAGTATTGGTGAACAAGGGTGATACGCTATAGCCCCGACGCAAGCGGTTCCAGCTTTTCTTGGTTACCTGTCAGCACAATGGCTGCGGTGCCCGACGCTGCGCTTGCGGAAGCAAATTCGGAGTACAGCGGCCGTGTTTACGACCTGATTGGGCCGGACATCCGTGGGCCCCCGTCCTTGATACTGAAGCACATCATTGTACAGAACTACTGCCCCAAGGTTTCAGTAATAGCATCTCAGTCTGCCAACAGCATTGCTTCTCATTTTGGCGCGGCAACATTCCAGGAGCTGTTAAGATATTTTGAACAGTTTTTATGTGATCATGATAGAGCCGCATCTGCTCTCTCAGGCACATCCTCCAAAATCACTGTGAGGTTTGTGAACCCGTTACATATTCAACTAAGAGATCAGGAGGAGCGTTTCGATATGCGCAGTGGAGGCATTGGTAGTGCAACGTTAGACAAATCCATTGGAAGTTCGGCTGGGAGCTTGTCTGAGCTGCCATCGAAATCGGCTTTGAGCGAGCTCTATGCAATCAAGGGCCTGGACAAACTGTTGAGCGAGTACATCGAGCGTCTAGACCACGAAATCGAAGAAACCCATGGCTACTTTAGCCGTACTGATGATGAAGAAGTGATTACCCAAGTTGCGCGGCTAGAGAACAGTACCTATTTAAAACTACTAACAAAAATGATATCATCCACAACCGTTTCACCTTTTGAGTTTTTCAACCAGCCCATACTTCAGCTCTTTGTTATCACGGCCGATGACAGCATAGATCAGATACAGGAGTTACTCAATAGTTGGAGAGCTGAAGATATCCCGGAATGGTTGGATCTGGAAGAGATTATGACTCTTGTTCTTATTCTAGTCGATAAGGATAGCCCCGAAGAGCTCCAGGCTGGCCTACGCATTCAAGAGGACTTGAAAATGCAGTTTAATACCCGCAGTTTTATTTCACAAATTCAGAAATCTTTCGATAAACAGACAGAAGTTGTTCAATTACACCACTCTCCATTTTTACAAGTAGAGGAGGAACTGAACGATCCAAATATACGATTAACCTTGCCTAAAGTCACCTTTGATATAATTTCAGTTCAGATTCAGGATGTAATAAACAAGATTATGGTGCCGTATATGGATCGGAAAATACGTCTTTGGACAGAAGAAATGGTTGCACCACGAAAAAGCTTGACAAACAGGCTGTTTAATGCCGGAAGGAAATGGGGTTCTTCAGGAAGCAAAAGAACATTATTTTCTTTTGGCAGTAACGCGAATGGTGTCGAATCGACAGAGAGGTTTGATAGCTCAACGTCGTATAATCCAAAGTTGGGTTACTACTATGCAAGATCGCCTGAGATGATGATTAGACGATTGGCGGATTGGAGTTTCATGCTGCGTGACTACAAAAGTTCATATACCACTTACGAACTTCTCAAAAAAGACTTATTGGGTGACAAGGCCTACAGCTATTTGGCATCATTGCAGGAATTCATGATAATATCCCTGCTGGTAGGAGCGAGTAACAAGCTAGATCCGTGGGAGAAGAACACCTCAGCTACCAATTCAAATGGGATAACGACTAAAATTGTCACTGAGGTTATCAATCCGCTTGTTGATTCTTCATATTATTCATATCTATCGAGATGCAATTTGAAGACCTACACTCTCAGGCTCACCATCATAATAGCAGAGCTTTTCGTTGTTCTTGGGCAATCAGCGGCCTACTACGATGCTGGTAAATCCTCGGGGGGTTCTAGAACACTTTTCCCCGAGATGTATTTCAATGAGGCCATGAAACTTTTCAAAAGAGCAATAGATTCTGGACTTTTGGAGAGTAACTCTAGAGCGGTGTTCATGCAGAGAATTGCTTACATCTATTACTGTTACGATCGCCCGCCACCAATATCTGATCCAAAGCCTTCAGGCATGTCTTACTATGAGGAGAAGAATCCAAGAAAGCTCAAAGTACCTGATCAGTCTCAGTTGGGCAGGTCTCGCCGACGCAAATCACTGTTGTGGCTCCTGTTAGCAGCGAAAGAGCTTGGCCCGGCTGCGAGACCAGTGCAAGTTAAGCTACTTTTGCGATGTATCGAGCAGGACCTTCAATCCGAAATCAGCAGCAATGTATACGACTCAGACCATTTTCTTTGGCTGAACCGCGATAACGGTCTGCTCTGGCGTCTCAAGACTGAGTTGCAGCGACCTCTTTCCTCCCATACTCAGGTATGACATCTTCCCCAACGATTTTTCAAATCTGGAACTGGAACAGGAAAAATAAATAATTTTCAAGTGTGTAGTACAAAAATGTGTGCTCGAACAGCTGTCGGCTAAAGTTGGCCCGGTCCCGGTGCGCCTAGTCTGTCTCGCCATTGCAAGCCACTCCACGCAAACGAAATGTCAAAAGTCTTCTCTGCAAAAGTCAAGCATGTCATATCCGGTGACACCCTGGTGCTCACCCCTCTAAACAGCTCTGCTGGCCAGGAAAAATTGCTGTCGTTGGCCCACGTGCAGGCTCCAAGATTGTCTAATAACGAGCGGTTCTCTTTCGAGAGCAGAGAATTGCTACGGAAACTGCTTGTCGGTAAATCCATCAAATTTTGGGTGCTGTATAAGAACAATTCGGACAGAGAGTTTGGGGATGTTTCAACACCGATATTCTCGTCTCTTATTGAATACGTGTTACAAAATGGAACTGCTAAGCTCAGAGACGATCTAAATGTGTTCGACGATGAGAGTCTGTTACATCTCAAAGATGTGGAGGCAAAAGCTCAGAAGAATGCTATAGGTCTCTGGGGCAAACAGGTGCAAACTGTTGAAGTTGTGAACCAGCTATGTGGAAAGGAAGTAGAAAAGTCAAAAGGCCATCCTTATGATGCCATTGTGGAGAAGGTTGTGAGCGGAGACCGACTACTTGTCAGAATTATTATAAGCGGTGCTCGTCAAGCAGTTACTCAGGTAATACTTTGTGGAATTAAAGCACCAAGAACGGCTAGTGCCGACTTCCCTGCGGACCCTTTGGCTGAGGATTCAAAGACATATGTCGAAAATAGGTTATTGGGAAGACTTGTGAAGATCCAAATCTTGGGCGAGTCCACCAGAGGCATACCCGTGGCTAAGTTGATACATCCAGCCGGAAATATTGAAGAAAAACTCTTGGAAGATGGTCTAGCCGAGGTGTGTGATTGGCAATCAGAGCTCTTGGGCTCAAAACATATGGCACAGCTTAGAAAGTTTGAAAAAAGGGCTCAGAGTTCAAAACTCGGAATCTGGAAAGACAGCTTGTCTGAAGCTCCCTTAAGATCTGGCTCTTCCGGTGATATTTGCGTGGGAAAAGAGCTGAATGTTGTCATTGCGAGAGTGATCTCTGCAGACACATTAGTTGTCCGCGCGAAAGATGACTTGGAAATAACAGTTCAATTATCATCATTGAGGGCGCCTAGACAGTCTGATATGGCAACTGCTGCATTTGTGAATGTGGCCAGGGAATTTGTGAGATCCAAAGTAATTGGGAAAGCAGTGAAAATGGTAGTAGATTCTATCCGGCCAAAAACAGATAAGCTCGATGAGAGACTTATGGTCACCGTCATTTTGAGCAATAATCAAAACTTGTCAGAATATATTGTCAGAAATGGGTACGCATCAGTTATAAGACACAGAAAGGGAGACAGCAGACCAGAGTATTGGGACGAGCTCATTGAATGTGAGAGTCAGGCTCAAAAGAATGGTAAGGGCATTAACGGCAAGCCACCTGCTCCAGAGCGAATAGTTGATGCCTCTGAAAATTCTTCGAGAGCAAAGTCATACTTGTTTTCGTTCCAGAATCGTTCCAAGATCCCTGGGATTGTAGACCATGTCAGCTCTTTCAACAGATTCCGAATCTCCTTCCCAAGAGAAAACTTGAGAATTATGCTTGTTCTAAGTGGAGTGTCCAACAGTTCTTCTGTAGATGAGAGTATATCTCAAACCGCACTTGAGTTCTCTACTAAGAAGCTTCTTCAAAGAGATGTGACTATTGACATTTTCAATATTGATCGTGTTGGTGGGTTTGTCGGGAACTTATATGCTCCAGGTTCTAGTCTGCCATTTCAAGTACAGTTACTGGAGCATGGGTTTTGCGAGTGTCATGAACGAGGTCTTGCACAGACGAAATTTGCCACACAGCTACTTGATGCCGAAAGAGACGCTAAATTAAATAAGCAAGGGTTATGGAAGCATTACGATCCTTCTTTGAAAGACGCATCTGAACTTGAGAATGCGACCGATGGACTGCAAGCATTGAAACTACAAAACAAGTATTATAATGTTGAAGTGAGCGACATTTCTGATGATGGATTGGTTGCGATTCAAATTCTCAATGACGAGCAGAAGTCTTTATCTCCGTTCATGAAGAAGTTCCATACGAGATCTTCTGATTTTAAATCTTTAGCCAAGTACCCTAAGGTGGGAGAGCTCGTTGCTGCCAAGTTTTCAGATAACGGGAGGTTTTACCGAGCAAAAGTGCTAGGAGTCGACAGACAACAGAGTAAAGTCGCTGTTCGTCACATCGATTACGGTAATTCTGAGTCTGTTCCTTTGTCTGACTTGAGAGAGCTACCGGTGGATCTTGGATCGAAGGCTCTGAAGCCTCAAGCTCACATTTGTCAGCTATCACTCATTAGGCTTCCCCCAGCGCAACCACAGGACTACCGCACTCAGTCCATTCGATTCCTGGAGGATCTCACTATTGACAAGCAGCTGGTGGCTTGTGAGACGTTTGAGAATCCGGCCCCTGGAGTAGAGATGGATGTTATACTATACGACCCCGATATGACGGCCAAAGATGCTTCCTGGTCATTGAACAAGGAGCTTGTGTCGAAGGGAATGGGAATCGTGAAGAAAACAAGACTGGCTCCTTTTGAAGTACTTATGACAAAAGAGCTAGGGGGCCTAAAGGTTTTGGAAAACAGCGCAAAGGAAGAGCGCCTGGGATGTTGGGAATATGGTGATATCGAAGACGCAGACGAATTATAAGGCACAGTTGTGATTATTTAACCGGGCAAATAGTTGAAAGGTTTTTAATCTATGTACAGCTTTTAGCAATAAAAGAACAATCTATTTTTTAGCTCCCTTTTTCTTGCTCTTGGAGGAGTTCTTGCTGCCTCCTTCGATATACTCCATGATATCGTCAATCGACTGTTCAGATATCGCTGGGTCTGGAGAGTAGGACTTCTTTTTCTGTTTGGAAGATCCATTTGCAACGTTCTTCTGGGTATTAGAAGCAACGTGAAACTTCTTTTCCGCTGCTTTGAGCTGCTTCTCCCGACTTTCTATATTTGCAAGGTAGGCGCGATAATTCTTGATCTGAAGCTCCCACTTGGCAGCCTCTTTAGAAGACTTATCTTCAACTCCTAGTGCAGCGCTGAATATTTCAGCAGCCCGCGAAAATTCAGCTTGGGCTGGAGCCAAACGCTCCGCGGCCAGAAGTGTCTGCGCCAGTTGAAACCGCAGCAGCCCTGACATTTGACTTGTTTCGCCAATAATCTTGTCGCTGATTTCCAGTGCTTTGCTAAATACTTTAACCGCAGTTCCAAACATTTGAACTTTATCCAAAATAATAGCCACTGATGAAAGCGTTGTCACAACATTGAAATTGCCCTCACCATGGGAAAACATCCAGTAGGAAAGTAAACGCTTGTATATTTTGAGAGCATTGAGATAGAACTGGTTCGACGACTCCGCCAATGCTAGCCTTGTTAAACACAAGATTGAGTGGCAAGAATCAAAACCTTGTACCCTCTCAAGGATCTGAAATGATTTTCTGAACAGCTGGATGGCATGCACAGGCATTTTCAAATCTGAATAAACCTGTGCCAACTGGCTGTAGGCCTGAGCAGTCTGTGAGTGTATGACACCATAAACTTGCTCGTATACTTGCACAGATTCATTCAACAGACTAATCCCAGTCTCTTCGCCATTGTTCACCCTGGTTCTACCTCCTTCCCAGACCTCGTCCACAACAGAGGAATCAAAAATAGAATTTTTGGCGATCGCAACAATCGCGACAATATCATCAGTGACAAATGTAGAGTTCACAACACTTGAGCGAGGACGCCCAGTTCGTTCCTTCTTCTTTCCCTTTTTGTCGTTGTCAAATGATGTCGCATCTGTGATGTACTTTGCTTGCTCCTCAAAAGCGCTTTTGTCAAATGCGTATTGCCTTTCCTTCCATTGGATTCCAAATTTAATAGCAATTTCTTTCATAAGAATAATGTGGTCAATGTCTAAAACCCATGCTTCAGGAAGAGAAAATCTGTATCTCACCAGCACTTCATGTTGGATGTCGGCCAGAATCTTTTCAGTCGGTAAGTCCAAAACAGAAAGATCAATGTTACCGCTCAACTCTAGAAGCACAGCATCAGGTACTTCCTTACTTGGTCCAGAACTGACCTGGGATCCAAGCAAACAATTGTGCACGTGAGCGATCACATAAGGAACTAAGTGCACAGGCAAAGTCTCGCACTTCTTTCTGAGATAGTTTTTAGTGCCTCGAGCGATCATTTCCCTGACCGTCATTCTATATAACATTCTCAGAATTTCAGTGACAGGTGCAACATTCAGCTTACTTGGTGGTGACTTATCTGAGTCCTGCGTAGACTCTGTAGAATCTTTGGAGTCTTTATCATGCACTTCAGCATCAGTCTGTTCTTCAGATCTTTTTGCGGCCTCAGCACTTTCATTCTCAATTGCAATCTTATCTCTACTGAGTTTCAGCTCAGCAGAATATGTTTTGCTTCGCTCCAGGCACAAGGTTGCAATAGTCCCCAAATAACGTAAGTTGATTCCTCTTGTATGAAGCAAAGCACAAAGATGGCTACCATCCAATGGCGAAAATGACTCAGAAGAAATGCAATCTTCCAGAAACTCGGGAATCAGAATGGAAGACACAAACTTTGAAGCTTCTCTAACAATATCCTCGTCATCCTCCAACTCCTTAGCTAGTTCTGGAGTTGGGGGGCGCACTAAAGAAAATGCATCAGGATTTAATGCAAAAGCGCTTGTATCAACAGAGATTGTAGGTTTATCAGCATTTTCGGAAGTCTCTCCTGTGGCACTCTCGATAGTTTCTGTATCATGCTTCACAGAAAGAGCAACCTGCCGTCTCCACCACTCTTCCACAGCTTCATGACGTAAAGTCACCTCTCTATGAGGATACGAATCAATGTAAGATGGCTCATAATGCTGCTCAATAAACTCAATATCTAGAGGGGTGGTCCGGTACAAATCAATAATATATTTCCGGCCATCAATACCCCTCATTCCTTTTGTTTGTGACGAGGTGACCAATTGTTCAACGTGTGAGCCATCCTTGGTCCAAACCTTATGTGGCTTCAAGTGGAATGCCTCTGCAATTGATTCTAAATCCTTTGCAAAATTAGAATCAGCATTCAGCACAGTGTCTTCTTCTGTACAGCCATAAATAATTTTATTAGGAACGTCATCTTGGTCTTCCTCCTTTGAAACTCGAGGATCATCAAATATACCAGGCACCGGTGTTTGGCACACCACTCTTCTTCCGCAATAGTCAACGACTGTAGTGCATAAATAATAAACGCCCGTGGTGTCAAGTCTAGTCAAGCAGCGAACGCCAGCTAAGTCTCTAAGTGCAGCAGCTCTGGCAGCCTCGTCACCGCCAACATCCTTGAATTGTTGTCCCGCATCAACACCAAACGAATAGAAAATACCATTTCTTAGATATATGTGATGGAGTGGATCATCAGCAGGATTCATTGGAACAAACTCTCCCTTAACAACAGACATTGCACCTTTGATTGCTTGCGCGGTGAAATCAAATCCTGTTTTGTTCAATAATCTTTCTCTGACTATACGTTCGGTTAGAGATGAAGTTGGGAGTTCCCTAATTCCTTGATATTCATCATTCCAATCTTTTGCAAGATCACTCCCATCTATGCCTCCTACCAAATAGTTTGCCTGTGATCTTCCAATATCAGGAAGCGGTTGACAGTCCTTCGTTACAAGCCAAGGATTCGATAGCAGTGAATTAGAAGGCATGGATATAGTGTCTAAAGGTACTGACTTCAAATTTTTTTCATTCACTTCCAACTGTTCCAAGAGTCTGCTAGATAAGCTTTTAAGCAGAACTAGCAGAGAGTGTGATTTAGACAGCCTCGCCGTTTTACCATTTGCAGACATTACAGTCTTTGGAGATCCGTCAAATCGTGTGCTCGAGCAGTTGTTAACAAAAAACCCACTAACATGTGCTGTTATTTGGAATGTTTCACCCTCAAGAGTTTGGCAAAGAAGATACAAAAGGTCCCCTTTTAGTGCTTGGGCTGGGGTTGGTGGAGTCCATGAAGATACATGAAGAAGTCTTAATGCAGGATCTGGTTTGAAAGTAGGACCAGCAGCAAAGTCCGACTGGTGGAGCTTCCCAGCAAGCATCTGTTCTACGATTTCCGCGACAGCACTTTGCTCCTTCTCGCTCAAAGTAACTTGCTTGGGTTTAAGATCTTGTCCTTCAGTATCTTGAGAAGCTGAATAGTCTTCGGTCTGCTCCATTGGCACATCCTCTAATTCAAGAGAAGAGTAGGTGGAACTTCCCGAGCACACACCAGAGATATCAGATAATGACCCATAAAAAGAAGGGGCTTGCAAGCCAGTAATTTCTCTTATTTTGAGTACATGCTCTCTTGCAGTTCGCTCATTATAGATTTTTGGCTTGAGAAGTATAGTAAAACTGTCAATGTTCTCAGGAACAAAGTCACCCAAAATCATATTCTCTTCCAGGACATCCCCATTTTCTAGAACTAGATTGAATGAAGTGTAGTGCTGTGTGACAGGAAATATACTCAGCGTCTGAATGATGTCCGAAACAGCGTCCGGCTTTGATGCTACAAACACTGCTTCTCCGGGAGCATCTGGAAGTTGGACGATCAATCTTACGACTTCTGGCACTTCTTCACTTGAACCTGCTGGAGAGACACCTCCATCAAGAACATCTTTATCTGAAGCTTCCCCTTTCGACATCTCCGTGGACATGGCTGCCGTTGCCTGGGCCATTCTGAATTCCAAAACGCCTGATGGGCGATTTCATATATTTCAAAGTGAAAAGTTCGACAATCAAGTTGATAGCTCCGGTTTGATCCAGAATTAGGTAATCAACTTAAAGACGGCAAAGAAAAAAAAAAAAAGTAAAAGGTGCGTTGAGTGTGGTGGGTGGGGGGTGTCAGGGGGGGGTGACAGTGTTATGGACAGTGTTTTGGACAGGCACATAATGTATGAATCAACGGACTTAACAGGACACAAATTGCATTCAAGTGTGCTTGTTGATCAAGTGCTGACAACGAGCTTTGGTGTCTGCTACAAGTCCTTCTACCTATGGACTAAGAAGAGGAAGTTTATCAGAACATATCTTTTTGTTTATTTACCAAAGTCTGATAAGACTAGTAGCTATTCGAGCAGGTGTCTACCACCATAGAGTGGAAACAAGCACCAAGCTATCTTTTGAACAATCCGACGCGACAAGCGGCAAAGATGTCCAAGTGGTGATATTTGAGCACGGCCAGGCACTGCTGTACGGGCACTAACGTGGCACACCATGATCTGTGGAAAAGGTCCAGTATAGATACTTTTAGCTGATTGTCTAATCGATCATCTAATCCACTTTGATCTGGCCATAAATGGTAAGCACAAAGCCTAGCATGCCCAAAAAGCCGATTGAGCCACACAAAAGACCTATTCCAAGAGAAATCACAAAAGAGTAGCCCACATATAAAATGATGGATGTGAATCCTCCAAGATTAAACTTGGAGAGGAGAATTGCATGGATGAACACATAGACGGAGATTCCACCTCCCACAAAAAAGGACTTCCATTGCCACTTGTAGTTCTCGTTGCAAAGTGTGTAGTACATCAGTAACAATGTAACCAATAGTGTTGTCATCAACATCAGTAAGAAACAGAAAAACAAGAAGCCAAACATGTAGTATATGCGATTAAACCATAAGGAGTTGTATATGAAATACATTTCAATCGCAATGGCTCCGAATGGAAAAACGCCCGCAATAATGGCCATAAATGGCGTTTTCACATACCACGGCTGCTTTGGAATCTGTCTAGGGATTTGGTTAACCTTCACCGGGAGCTTTGGAGTAGCTTTCTTGAACCCAATCAAAGATCCAGCACACGACAGTGGGACACTAATTATAAACCAAATAAACACTATGGCAAACATGGTTCCAATAGGTACTGCCCCCGAGGACTTCACAAAGACCAGAAACAAGTTCAAAAATAGGAAAGCGGAGAACAATAATCCTGGAACTAGGATAGGTGAGAGAATCATGTTAATTTTCCAATCTTTACCTTGGAAGAACTTATAAACATATGCCGACACAAACGATCCTGCCAATCCATATACGGCATACAGGATGAACATAACTGTGGAAAGAGAGCCTCTGTTCGATGGAGATAATAAGCCAAATAGTGCAAAAATGCACGTCGTAATGCCCATTAACAAAATTTGGAAACCTGATCCAACGAGAACAGACAGTAGCATTGGGTTTTTTGGAGGTCTAAAAACATCACCAGAAACTAGCTTCCATCCCATTTCATCAATCATATCATCGTCAAGGTTGATCTCATTGTATCTCTTTATATCGTTTCTCAAAGTTCTGACCAAAATCTGAGACATTATTACTGATAAAAGGACAACCACGATAGAAAAGTTGATCAAGGAGAACCATTGAATCTTTGGATCATACACATGTAGGTACTTATCCCATCTGGTAGCCCATACTGTGTCTGACTCAATAAAGTAGACTGAATAAGTAAATTTGACAGTGGCATCTTCTTTCTGGTCCAAGCTCAAGACAGGAGCATCATCAGCGTTGCATCTGTCAGTTTCGAAATTCGAATAGTCAATTGATTTTGGGTTCACGGTGACACCAACAACTCTAAACTCGTCTTCGGCCCTCATATGGTACTCGATGATAATATCGTAATGGTTGTAAAAGTGAGAGTTGTTGTCATCGTCTACGTAACCGATGCTGAAACCTGAACTGTAAAAGGTGGACTTTGTTTTGAGATCCCGTGTGTTTGTTGCCGCAGGCAACCCGTCGACAATCCAGTTGTGCTTGAAGCCTGCCCTTATGTGTCTATTCACGAACGTGAGATCCCGCTTGTTGTACGTAGAAGAGCATAGGGAATTACAAGAGGAGTTCTCGAGCATCTTGAGCTCGAACGGGGAGTTGAAAATTCTATCGCCAAATACGATTGAGCCAAGCGACTCTGGCTGTCGCTTGGGGCCTCCCTCCGGTTCGCAGAAATGGAACTTCGGATAGTAGTAGTCGTAGGAGAACGTGTAAAACTCGGTTTTGGGGTCCTCTTTCTTCATGGAAGGTGTGATGTGATTGACGAGCAGCGGAATACTATCACCTTTCTTGTACGAAGTCGGAGCGACTCCGGGAAGATAGAATGCGCTAGCATAGCTGCTCAGCAGTGTGATAGCAACAATGAGCCCCCTCATGTCGTACCAAACTCAGCAAACGTCACAACTAGCTAGTACTCTGCCTGCTTGAGGAACAATTACTGGAGTCGCACTAGTGGCATATATATACATAAATATGTGGTCTTTGGCACAAATGCTTTGACCACTTGTTTTTATAAAAATTGACCAAGGAATTGGGTGGTGAGTCTCTCTCTCGCTCATTCTCTCTCTCGCTCTGTGCTTTTGCTCGCAGCGTTACGTGTCGCGGAAGATCTGGCAAAACGTTAGTGTATAATGGCATCTCTACACCACTGTAGATTTGTATGTCTCAATTTTTTTACCTTTTTTTTCAGGTGCGATTATTGACCTCTGTTTACCACTAGGGTGGAACCAGTATCAAAAGAAGTCAATCCACTCTGATAGCGGTTTCCGCACTGCAGGCCACCACCTTCACGGAGCTGTATCTATGGCTAGTCAGGCTCTCTGGCTTAACGGAATCCAATAGTAAGACTAGTTTTGTTGCAAGTTTTCAGGTTTCCGCGTGAGTGAGTGAGTGAGTGCTGTGCAGTAGAGCTTACTGCCCGTTTGAGCAGCTCAACTCCGACCTCAAAACATTCGTCTGAGTTGGCAATGCGCTGGCATCGGATCCGCGTGTCGATCAGAACCCAGCTGATTGCCTTAGTGCTGCTGGTTGCGCTCTTTTCCTTGTTAGTGCTGGCTATCGTAACCGGTGTTTACTTCACGTCCGTCTTCACGCAGTCCAGAGTTGAAAGACTACAAGTCGTTGCAGAGCTGAAGGCCGCACAGATAGAACAAAGTTTCACGTACTATTATTACCAGATTTATTCGCTCAGCTCACAAAGTTCAATCGAGAATGCCCTTGGGAACCTGAGAGTTGGTAATACATCCGCCTCTGTGGAGGAAAGTGCTATGAAATCTCTAGAACAGACTCTGCAAGCCTCAGAAATGTTCAACGCAGCTCGGCTATACGATATCGACTTGAATGTCGTGTGTTCGCTTACCAATTATTACTCCGCTTCAAATGTAAGTAATGCTACGCTCGAGGAATTGTATGTTTTGGGTTATGATGACGAAGAAGGGGTACCGGATGGACTTTTAACAAATTACGGCTATCTTACTGGGCCTGCCATGAGTAATGGTGAATACTTTATGTCAATGACTCTGCCAGTTTACAGCAACATCTCTGTTTTGACTTTGGACCCTACGCTTAGTGGGTACTTATCAGTCGTGCTCAATATCAGAGAGCTCGAAGACACAACTAATATTACTTCGACTTCCGATTACTCAACCGTGAACTTTATCCGACCCTCCTATCCCCTTGACAACCAGTCGGATATTACTGGGTTTAGGTACGCATTTAAGCCAAAGTCGACTACGTCGGATGCTGCCTATGAGGCGGAGTATCCCTTGTCGTCTTATTCCCCTGCCGAAGCTGTTTTTGAACTAGACCGTGAATCTGGCCAATACACAGATTTGAAGAATCCTTTTGACAACAGAGTTTCCGTTGGATATTCCAAAGTTGATATGACCTTCTCTTCTTGGCTTGTGAGTGTAGAGCAATATCGGGGAAAATTCATGGCTCCGACGGTGAAACTTACCAAAATTATAAGTGGTGTCAGTATAGGCATAGCAATATTTATGTGCCTTATAACATTTCCATTGGCCCACTACGGAGTCCGACCAATTATCAGACTTCAAAAAGCAACCGAAGAAATAACTGCAGGTTATGGACTGCGAGACAATTGGAATAGAAAGCGTCGAAAAGGAGTTTACGTGAACCCTTTTCATTTTAGCGAGAAAAGGAAGGTCGATCACGGGACGACATCGAGCGAATCTAACGATGAGAAAAATAATGATGAAAGACCAAGACATATGGGACAGTTTTTTCATCTCCATAGAGAAAACAAAAGCAGGGAAGTGGAGGAGTCATATCAGACAATATTGTTGAATAAAAAGGGGACATTCAATTCCTCTAGATTGATGAATTCCGATTCAGCAGAAACGCCGACTTCACCTACTTTCAGAAATAGATTTGGGCCTGCTAGAGGTTATGACCAAAGTGATAACTTTGAATCAATTGGAGCAAATGGCTCAGATGGATGCAAGGTTGTTTGTTCGAGAGATCATAGTCTTGGAACACACCAATCAGGACCAGCAACGCCTGTTCCAAGCGAGAACACTTACGATTTCACAAAGCCTAACCTTAACCACACAGTGCCGATTCCCGCCATAACTTTGAGAAAAGGATTGTTTTTCGATGAACTAAGTGAGCTAACTGAAGCCTTCATTGCGATGACAGAGGAACTTGATCGACAGTATGCTCATCTTGAGGATAGAGTTAAGGCTCGAACCAAGGAATTAGAAATTGCGAAGATCCAGGCGGATTCTGCAAGGCAACAGGCTGAAGATGCCAATGAAGCGAAAACCGTTTTCATTGCCAACATCTCCCACGAGCTTAGAACACCTCTTAACGGTGTTTTGGGAATGACATCAATTGCTATGGCAGAGACCGATATCGATAGAATACAGTCATCACTTGAGCTAATATTTAGGAGTGGGGAACTGTTACTTCATATCTTGACTCAACTGTTAACGTTTTCCAAAAACCAGCTGAACAAAGCAAAACTATTGAACACGACTTTCAGTATCATAGACATAGCATCTCAAGTGAAATCAATTTTTGGAAAGACAGCTAAAGATCAGAATATTGATCTCAGTATTATCATTAAACCAAACATAATGCGCAAAATGATTCTTTTTGGGGACTCTAACAGAATTATTCAAGTTGTCATGAACCTTGTTAGCAATGCTTTGAAATTCACTCCAAATCAGGGATATGTCAGGGTATTAATAAAGGTGATTGGTGAATACGATGAAGAGGAGTCGAGAAAAGCAAACTTTGAAAAAGTTTGTTTGCGCCGAAGTCTTTCCGAGACTCTTCCCGATGTTATTTCCTCTGGACTCCAAATTATCCCTGAACCAGAAGAACAGCTGGATAACGCTGACGTGGATGATATTCAAAGCATTAAAACTCTGGTGTCATCTATGTACAGAAAGGTCTTAGCAGAAGCGTATAAGTTTGGAGCTTCGGAGAGTAATTCAAAGACACAACCCGATGAAGCGCAGTCAGAAGGTAGCCCAACACTTCCCGAGGATCTCTTGGCATCTTTAAAAATGGATGATGAGTTTTATGGCAGCAGCAAGCGATACAAGAAGTTCGCCAAGCTGCAGAAACCAATAAACTGGGTGTTGCAAATAACTGTTACTGATACAGGTACTGGAATTGATCCTTCGCTACAGGAAAAGATCTTTGAAGCCTTTGTGCAAGGTGACCAGACATTGTCCAGAAGTCATGGAGGAACAGGTCTTGGTCTGTCCATTTGCAAGCAGTTCGCTCGAATGATGCATGGAACTTTAACCTTAAAGTCCGATGTTGGAAAAGGCACGGAACTAGTCTTTACGATCCCAATACCACAGGTTGGGGAGTTAACTATAGATGACGATCATTTTCAAGATTATTGTGAGGATGAGTTCAACGAGAACTTTCCTAAATCAAAGAGAGTTAGCTTCATGGTAGACCATGAGAACTCCAGTGCCAGTGCATCTCACTTGGGTGGGGGAGAGGACTCGATTGAGTTAGTTGAAAAAGGCGCAGAAAATGGAGAGAAGATTGAAACCTCAGCTCAAGATTCTCCACGCTCAGTGGATCATGGCTACAAAGAAAACTCAAAATCTCTTTATGAGAAACCTGACTTGATCACTCAAGCTTCCACAGGAACAGCACACTCCAAGATTTCAAGTAAAAAGCCTTCATTCGAATCGCTCGATGGCTCTTCTACTTCGCTCTCCATGACATCACCTAAGCTTACTTCTTCTTCTGCTCCTCCTCTACGATTTTTGATCGCTGAAGACAACTTGGTTAATCAAGAGGTGATTAGAAGAATGCTGAGACTAGAAGGATTTGATGACGTAACTATAGCATGTGATGGAAATGAGGTTATTGATGTTGTGAAAAATTCGCTCAGCGCTGGGCAGACATTCGATCTGATTTTTATGGATGTGCAAATGCCAAACTTAGATGGTCTTTCTGCAACGAAAGTCATTCGCCAGGAACTTCACTATTCAGGCCCGATTGTGGCCCTCACAGCCTATGCTGATAAGTCTAATGAGGCAGACTGCCTCAAGTCTGGAATGTCAGGATTCTTGGCGAAGCCTGTCAGAAGACAACTTTTAAGGAAAATCATAGAGGAGTTTTGTAACATATCTCCCTTTCCTGGAGGAAACTTGACCGAGGATGAGGCATCTTTAAGCACTGAGATTTCAGCCACTCGACGGCGCGCGGCCAGCAAATCAACTATAGATCCGACGATTTTAGAGGAATAACATTTGGATGTATAGCCATCTTCTTACAAAACGCTTCAGATTCTATCGTAATATACTAGTGGGCTGTCTCTGAACATGTTGATAAATGCTGTGTTTTGAAATTATTCTAATAAAAACTACCAATCCAGTTCATTATCGTCGTCATCACTCGTGAGCTCGATGACACTATCCTGCAAAACTGGGCTTTTGGCCGCAGAATTTAGTATTTTAATGTTATTTTCCCATTTCTCTTTTTTTCGCTTCAAATACGCCTTGGAAGGTTTCAAGTCTTGCTCTGTTCCACGTCTCAGCTCTTTCAGCGATAAAGCAAGCTCCACACTTGATGGGCCTGGCTTTCTATGATATGTATCAGTCTGAAAAATGCCCTTTGTTGGATCGAATCCTATTTTGTTCATCGTTTCAGGACTGAATGCTGCTCTGGACAGTTTCTCCCCAGCACTTGTTTTTCTAGCTCCACCAATGGTTCCACGTATGGCGTTGCCGCCGGATAATTCAGAAAACTTTTTGGCAAGACTGCGCTCTTTCTTTTGCCTTTGCCTTTTGAGCTTGTCAGTTTCGATTTCCCTCATCATGTTTGGATTGGTATATGTGTTATCAAAAAACGCTTTGGAAGCACTGGGATTAGAGAAGTAGAGTTTCCCGAGAGTTTCTTTTCTGTCAATCGTATCGTGTCGTGGCTTCTGTTCTAAGTATCCAGTGAGGACCTCGGATCCTCCTTTCATCTTAGTGCCCATATATACTGAGCGCTGGGAGTGATTTGCGTCAGTAAGTAACATTCCCGCAGGTCCCGTGAGTTCCATTCTTTTCGATGCCGTCTTCTTAAAACTCAGCTCCTGGTGGTAATCGCAGTATTGGCTCTTCGAAGTGTCTATCGGGGCGTTGCAAGGCGTGCCATCCTTCTTAAGAGCTTTGCAGAGACCAAAATCTTTTGCGCGTCCAATCTCAATAATATTACAAACATCCTCCTTCAAGGACATACCAAATCCCCGGCCGTCCTTATGAGAATATATCGAAGGATTGAGAACGGCTATAATATCTCCCACCCTTAACTTCCAGTTTCTTTTATATGCCTTGTTGTGAAATGTAAGAGATATTTGCTGCTTGAAATTAGTCAAAAGAACATTCATATATGTCAACTTGGACTCGTCAGATGTCTTTGCAACAGATTTACTGCCAATGATCCCAAAAACCACATAATTGGCGTATTGTGGGGGATGAAACTTGGGAGCTGACACCTTGGCTAATAAATTTTCAATTCTAAGAAGTTTCATATTGGCAAGAACAGACAGCAAAAGGTCTTTATCAATGTATCTTTTGGACAGTCTTTTCCCAGAATAAGGGTCCGTCTCGTCCACATCAATATCCAAAGGCTTCCTATCTAAATCAACGTTAAATGCAGAAACCCTGTTAGCCAAAAATTCAGCCTGTAGTTTTTGTTGCCGTTGCTGCTCCTCAGTAAGGTAGACATTAAAATTCTGAAGTCGGGATGCAAAGGAAGACCCTTCCTGAGCTTGTTTCCTGCGTTTTGCCTCTTTTTGAGCGACAACGCGTTTCATTTTCGATTCCCGATCCTTTGATGGGACGCGCTGAAAATATGAAGGCTCGTGTCCGTTACAGGAAAGTCGTGGGTCTTCTTCATCATCAGAGTTTATTAGCTCATCTTCTTGCTCTTTCTTCCGTCGCTTGATCTCCCTCAATCGATGTAGTTCTTCTAATATTTGATTTTCAACGTCAGAGAGGTCCTCATCATCTTTTATTTTACGCGTGTCAGTACTTTGTTACTAGTTAGAGGATTTTGGTGTCATACTGAGCAGACATTCTAAGACTTACCATTGACCTCATCGGAACTGGTTCGGGTTTCTGGCGGCTTGCTCATCCTGCTTTCGGCCCTCTTTTCAACAGCCGTATTATCAACTTGTGGAAACTTCTATTTTATAGCTGCAGCCAAAATAAGAAAAAGGACTCTCCTTTTTCTTAGGTCTTCCTGATCAAGTCTTTTTTCGAAGAAAGTTTTGACCTGTTGAAGAAAAAAACATTTAATGTTTTCTCATGCACCAGCCTCTTTTCAAGCCGGACGAGCGTTCGGAGCACATTATCGTGCCGGTTCAGCCTTGTGCAAGAATCTGTATAAATTCTTTCACTATTCAAGGCAATAGGATGGAGAAAAAAGACATAAAGACACCAGAAGACCGGTCTGTGGAACCGTCCCTGCAGACAAATTCACCTTCGGGCCAAACAGTTGCTAGCTCGGAGCAACAATTATCTGAGCCCACTAGCACGCAATCAGAAGAGCCCCAGCCTTGTGATTCCACAAATCAACCATTGTCTGAGAGCCTGCAGCAACCTAGTGACGACGCAAAGGTGCAAGAAGACCAAGTTATACAAACTGAACAAAGCGAACCACAGAAAGACGTTGGGCAAGATGAAATTCCAAGGCCAGATTCATCTGCAGAGTCAGGTTTCCAAACACATCAAACTGGACAGACATCAGTGCAAAACATAGGTGTTGATGCCAATCAAGGTGCCGACGTTCCTGACACGTTTGTACAGCAGGAAATCCAAGGGCCTGACCAGCCTCAACCTCAATGTATGACTCAAACAATCGACGAGGAGCCAATTGTCGAGGAGCCAGTGGGAGAAGACTCTATATACGTTGAGACTACTCCTATAGTTGAGGAACCTGTCGCACAGGAATCCATGGTTGAGGATTTTGATGTACCTGATTCGTCACTGGGGGTCACTAATGAAAATGATGAAAATGACCAAGAGGACTCCGTTTTTGAAAAGCGCAATCCAGGTGCGAAAGCATCCAGTGACGATGACATTGCTTCGATAGCTTCCTTCATGAAAATTGAAGAATCGTATATACGGCAGGCTGATCCTGTATTTGCTCAGCGGGTCGTTGCGATGGTTCAGGAATTTCAGGAGCTACGTTCCAACAATGAGCTTCTAGAGGTTGGCATGGAGCAATATAAACATTCCTCTGGAAGAAGGTTTGATTCATTGAATAATGATATTGAGAAACTTGAAAAAATGGTGGCTTCTTTACAAGAACGAGAGTCAGCTCTGATAGCAGAGAAGATAGATTTAGACTCTTCATTATCTCAGGCCAACTCAAATTTTTCCAGCATGACCAAATCGCTGCAAGACCTGCAAAGTCAGCTTCATGAATCAAACGAAGCTAAAAGAACTGCAATTCAATCATTAGATGAAAAGGAGACTGAAGTGCTACAGCTCAGTGAAGAGATAAAGCAGCTGTCTTCCATTAATACTAGTATAAGAAACAGTCTTCTGGCTACTGAGACATCCAAGGAGGAACTATCAACACAATCTTTGAAAGAGAAGTTTGAAAACACAAAGCTTGGACAGGAGCTTGAACTCCTTAAACAGACAAACTCATGGTATAAAACTGAACTTGATCGTAAGGCCGATGAGTTGCATCAGTTGAGGGAGGAAAAGCGAAATCAGGTTGGTAGTTTGGAAGCAGAGCTTGAGAAATTGAAGCAAGATTACAATGTTGTTAAAATATCGAAGGAGTCACTTTCGGATTCTTTTAATGATGTGAATGCAAGACAAAATCAATCTGCAATCCAGCTCAAGAAGCTAAACGACAAACTTGTTTTACAGCAACAAACATTCGCCGAAGAAATGGCTAGCAAAGACAGATTAATACAGCTTCTTGAAAAGTCTGCAAACGATAGAAAGGAAAGACTAGAGTCGGTTGAGGAACTTTATGAAAATTTAGCAGAAAAGATGGCTGAAAATGAAGCCAATTTCAAATCTCAAATTCAGTTATTAAAGGGGCGTCTTGCAGAAAAGGAAGCTGAAATTTCAACGCTTGATGAAGCTTTGGCCAACGCTTCGGAGACTAATAATTATTTTGGAAACTTGACTGAGATGGAAAATGGTAATCAAAACATGTCATTTTTGTCTTCTGCTCAAAAGATTGGCCAGACATTAGGCGACGGATATTCAATCAGCGATATGATGTCTGAAACGAATAAACTTCGGAAAGAGTTACTCAAAGAGAAGAGATTACGGGCCAAATTGGAAAGTGACCTGAACTCTATATTCAAAGAACTAGATGTTCGTATGCCATTGCTCCAATCGTACAAGGAAAAAAGTGAGAATTTGGAAGTGAAGTATAATCAGTTGTCTGCTATTGTTGATTCTCTCACAAAGAATAAGTCTGTTCTTCAAACACAGTTAGCTCTTTCAAACAAAAAATCGAGTGAGCTTATGTTTGAAATGGAAGGACTTTCTCAGTACAGGATGGACTTGAAGCAACAAGTAGGTGTTCTCTTAGCACATATCACCTTGAAAAATGAAGAACAAGAAATGATGACTGCGGAGGAGAAGCAACTGCTTATGAATTTGATTGCAACTGGAGAACCGGATGCATCTTTTGATGACGATACGAATAAACTTATTTCCGAAAGACTCGTGACATTCAAGACTATCCATGAACTAATGGAAAAGAATGAGCAGCTTTTGAGAGTGTCCCGAAAGCTGGGTCATGATCTAGAAGGACGAGAGCAAGGAAAGTCTGAAATAGGCAATGAAGGGCAGGCGATTGAGCAAGCCACTAAAGCAATCGAGAAGCTACAAGGGCAGCTGCATAGCACTGAAAGTCAGTTGAGAGCTGTGACTAACTCAAGAGACATGCTTCAGAAAATAATAGACAGCAGGGGCCTGTCTCTGGATTCTTCGACGGAAGATGATAAGGAAAAAGATGAACAGGTGGAAGATTTTAAAGCCCGTATATCTCTTCAACAAGAAGAACTACAAAAATTGAAGCTTACATCTGACCAAACCACGAAAACATTAAACTCCCAGTTGCAAGAATTGAAGTTTGAAAAGTCTGCTTTAGAGTTGGAACTTTCCAAAGCAAATTCTGCGAATAAGCTTCTGGAAGAACAAAACAAGTCAGCTCAGTATTTATCGAACCTCGCTATAACTGAAGCAAATGAGCTGAAGACGAACTCTGCCCGATTGCAACAGTCCTTATCAACACTTGAGCTGAGAACTCAGCAACTAACTGATGAGCTCTTGGAAGCTAGAAGTTCTCAGTCTGATTCAGAAATCAAGTCAGAGGGTCTGTTAGCGGAAAATACAATGCTAAGAGCTTCTGAAACACGACTGAGGTCAGAGATTAACAGCTTGTTGGATGAAAAATCACGATTGAACACAATGATAGCCAAATTGCAAGCGATTGATAGTGAAAGAGAGGCCAGCTTCCAGTCTTCAAACAAAAAGTTAAGTCAGAATCTAGAACAAGCTCAAAACGAAATGGACATGCTTAGATCACGGTTAGAAAGCAGCAGTGACGAGATTAAACGTATTCTCCATTCAAAAAATACAGATGCCCAGTCTTATCAGCAGAGAATTGACCTAATGAGCAAGGAGCTCGCAAGTTGTCGAGAATCGCTTGCTGCCAAATCTACAGCAATTGACCAGTTGAATTCTCAGCTGGAAACTATCAGTAAACAATACAACGAGATCTCCAACAAGAAATCTTCTTCTACAATGGTTGCTGCTATAGAAGCTACTACTGATATAGCAGCGTTGAAGAAAGAGCTATCGAGCGCACTTGAAGATTTAGAGCTTGTCACAAAAAGTTCGGAACAGTATAGAGAAATTGCTAGCGCCGCTGAAAAGGAACTTAACACGCTGAGTGAGACTTACGAGAAGTATAAATTGGCATCGGAGGCAAAAATTGCAACTCTTGTCGAAGATGCAGCTAAATTAAAGACTTACAGTGAGTCGATTTCCTTAGAAAATGAAAAAGTGAAGGAGGAGCTGAATTCGTCTACATCGTTGTCAGGCACTATGCAGGCAAAGTACGAGAGCAAAGTTGAGCAATTAAACAAGACAATTGAAACTTTTGATGGCATAAAGCAGGATTACGAGGCTAGAATAACTAGTTTCAAAACTGAAATTGAAACATTGAAGGCTTCTGTCACTGAATCTAGAACGGTTCTGGATTCAAAACTTTCAGAAGTCAGCGAACTTTCTTCCAGAAATGCTCAATTGACTTCAGAAAACGAACTTCTCGGAACAAGACTCCGTAAATTAGAGTCTGATTTGGAGCTTTGTAGAAGCGCTCTTCATTCTCTAGAAGAAAACATGAGCTCTCAGAAAGCTTCTTTTGAGAGTGATTTGCGAACAAAGGATATAAGAATTGCAGATCTTGATTCCCAAAACAGAACTTTGATGAATCAGCTGGAAAAATCAAGTGTTTCTGCTGGTGATATGGCTGGTGATGATGATATGAAAAGTTTGGTTACATATCTTCATAGAGAGAAGGATTCCTTGTACCAGCAACTGGAGTACTCTAAGAGCGAAGAACAGAGACTCAAACAGGCAGCAAATATGATGCAATCTGAACTGGATGAATGCAAGGCGGAGATTACGAAATTGAGACAAAAGCGAGATATTACAGCGAAGTATGAGTCAATGTTTAATGACATGAAGGAAAAAGTGAATGAACTAGCCATATTCCGGGACAACAATAGGAGTCTGAGATCAGAGAACGACAAAATTTACAAAAGACTTAAGGAGCTTGAAAAACAGTTCACACAGATTAACGCAAGTCAAACTTCGTTGATGGAAGAGTCAGAAGGATTGCGTTCTCAAATGAAAACAAAAGAAGAGGAATTGAGCGCTGCCAATTCCCAATTAGAAGAATGGAAAAAGCGCTCGGAAATTGTAGAAGAAGGAAGTTCTGCAAACAGTGAAAAGATGAATGAACTGAATGGCCAAGTCGAGACTTTGAAGTCAGAAGTGGAGTTGTTAAAGACATCAGAGAAGCAGCTTCAAGACAAGTACGAAAAGCTAAGAAATGAGGCTCAAGATAAATTGAATAAGAGCAGATCCGCGAGACAGCAGTTAAACCAGGAGAAGGAAGTACTAAGCAATCAGATCAAGGACCTTGAAAGCAAGTTGAAAGAATGGCAAGACAAACCTTTACCAGCCGAAAATGATACTGCGGCTGCCTTGGAAGAAAAGCTGAAAGCCGCAATTACTTCCTTGGAAGCCTCAGAAGCTGAGAAGCTGAGAATTGAGGATGATTTTAAGGCACAGAAGTCTAATTTGGAAATTGAGATTACCACGTTGAACAACAAGATTTCGGAGCTTGAGACTCAAATTTCTGACAGCAAGGATGGTCAGGAAGAGATCGCGCGTGTTAAGGAGCAGTTTGAAAAAGAAAAGGAGGAGGCCTTGAAGGCTCAAGAAGAAAAACTGAAAGAAGGATTGTCTGCCGCTCCAATGACTGAAGAGCAGTTGGCCGAACTGACTACCAGAATTAGAGCTGAGGCAGAAGTTAAGATGAATCAGGAACTAGAGGCTCATAAGAACAGGTTACGTGCACCTAGCCAAGCAAAAATTAACGAAGTGATTGAACAGCGCTGGAAAGTTCGCAGCGCAGAACTAGAGAAAGAGTATGAAGAGAAGATCAAAGAATTGAAGAAGGGAGCTCCAAATACGACCCTGGACGATTTCGAAGAAAGCAAGAAGCAGTTGGTGGCTAAGTTTGAAGCTGAAAAGGAACAACTGAAAAAAGAGACTACAAATGCTGTACGGAAGGAAGCTGAGTTCCGTGACGTTATCTTGAAAAGGCAACTGGCAAGTTTGAAAGAGAGAGTGCAGCAGTTGGAATCAGAAAAGGTCTCTTTGCTAAAGTCTGAAGCAGAAAATTCAAAAAGACGAGCTGAAGCAGAGCCGGACTCTGATTCTTCCGAGAAACGGCAGAGAAGTGAGTCGCATGAATAAATTTGTATATGAAAAAGTATTAAAGCGCGTACTTGGTAATTGTCTATGACAGATAATGTAAATTGTGTTGGTTGTAGTTTTCAAACGACACCATTTTATGAGCGGTGTCCCCTAGAACAATGATATTGCCATCAATACAGATTCGACGCAGCTTCACATCCTTGATGGAGTCATTTAAAGTTAGCTCTATAGTGCTTCCTTGCAGGTAGCCCACATGGCTGTCGAGTATATGCTGCCCATTGTTGTACGCTTCAGACATGATCTGCATTATTTGATCGGACTCTGGCAGATGGTTGAAATATATAACATGTAATGCCTGCTCCGCTGGGTCAGACAGGGGAGAGATAAGGAAATCGCGTTCAAAACGCGGCACAGCGGCAACAACGAAATATCCGAGTTCTGTGTCTATTGGTAAAATATGCTTGCCATCGACGGTCACCCCCCCAGTGAAGACCGGATTCTCGGTCAAAAGTCTTTCGGCAGCGATCTTGAATCGCAGAGAGCCGAGTTTTCTCAACTCAGGGGAGTCTGAGTCTGCAACCAGGCATGCGTGTAGCCCCCATGAACCCACGACAATAAACTTCCTAGAAGTTATCTGAGTGCCAGTCCAGGTGTGGGACCCAGGGCTGAAATTAGCGATATACATTCTGAGTGGATTCTGGGTCCCAAACAGGAGCGCTTTGACGGAGTTCAAGCAGGTAGTGAGTCCAGTAGAGTTGGCAAACGCATTCCCAGTACCCATAGGAAAGCACAGGATGGTCACATGAGGATGTGGGCCCAAACTATTGACAAACTCAGAAATTGAGCTGTCTCCTGATATGAGCAGGAGGAGGTGCGGCCCGGTCGTGTCCAGAGTGCGCGCGTGCTGACTAGCTGTGTCGGCAGACTGCGTGGCAACATATGTGCAGCTCAAAGACAGGTCCCGGAGCAAAGGAGCGATCCATTGGCGATAGAGGTCTTTTCCGGGGGTCCTGTTGCCAGAATATACTGAATCAAGGACGGAGATGGTGTAGCTGCACCAGGCGGGCAGTGTTGAAAGCTCTACGGGCGACTCGTCAGGGACGCCTGCTGCGTGTTCCTCGTACAGAAACGCAGCAGGCGTCTCGCCCAGGCGGACGGTCTTTCCTGCGGGAGTCTTGAGGTAAAGCGATGACATATGTCCAGGGCTTGTAGGGCACGGCGACACGGGGGGGGGGACTAGTGCGGGGAGTAATGAGGGAGGGCAGCAAGTGCCCGCCAGTGTCGCATTTTTTAGGTGTGGTGCACGATCTCCAACTCTTAGTGTAGGGGGCCAAGCGGAGAGGGGAGGGGAGGGGAGGGGAGGGAGAGGGATAGAGGGACGGAGGAGGGGGCAGAAGGCTGTTACGCTGGCGGCGGCGGCTCTGCCACTGTCCTGCCTCTGCTTGGCTCCCCCTTACGCCCGCCCTCCCCAACTCTGAGCCTGACTCCAGTATGGCATCGTGGGCCGTCGCACACTCACATATCCGGTCCCCGTGGCGGGCGGGGGCAGTCAGTGTCTCCCCGGTTTCGTGCTTACCTCATCTCCGGCTAAGCAGGCGCGCCAGGTTAGGCGAATCGCGGCTTGCGGGCGGGCACGGGGAGTATCGTGATGACGGCTGCGCGAGTAGTATGGGGCGGGTTTCCCTTTTGGGACTCGAGGAATTTTTGTTTTTTTTTCCCCGTCCGTCTCCTCTTGTTGTGCGGCAGGGTCCGGCTCTCTCTAGCGGGAGAGAGGAAGTGCGGGAGAGGCCTGAAAAGAGAAAAAAAAATGTTCAACACAGTCGACGGCGGGCGGGCGGGCGAGGCGCACGGACCACTGGCTCGGCCTTGCAAGGTAACACAGCGCAGCGCAGCCGGAGAAGCTCTGTCGAAAGAACGAGGAGCTCTTACAAAGCGAAGCAAAGCAAAGCAGAAACGACAGGCACTCGGCTCAGGAGAGCAGATCGCACAGGCCCGCACATCCTCCCCCCCCCCCTCCCAGCACAGCAGAATGGAAGCGCTCACACGCACATCCATGAGCGTCTGTCCGTTCATGAAGTCGACCTCGACGCACGCGTTGAGACAGATGGCCCAGAGCTCGTCGCTCGCCAGCAGAGCAAGAGTCTGCCCCGTCATGGGTCCGGCGCTAGAGGCAGAGAGAAACTACTCCTCCCAGTCCAAGCCAGCCCAGGCGCAGGCCTCGGACAGCTACCACTCCGTGGGCAAGAGCCCCGTCGAAACCTCCTCGGCTGCCCCCGTGTCCACGGCTCCGTTCGGCTCTGCCGAGCCCTCCTTCGACTACGAGGGCGCCTTCTCTGGCATGGTTGACCAGAAGCGGAAAGACAAGTCGTACCGCTTTTTCAACAACATCAACAGACTGGCCAAGGAATTCCCCAAGGCCCATCTCCAGGAGGAAGATGACAAGGTCATGGTCTGGTGCTCGAACGACTACCTGGGAATGGGTAAGAACGAGCAGGTCCTGCAGACCATGAATCGGACCATGCTGAAATACGGGACCGGAGCCGGCGGAACACGGAATATCGCCGGCCATAACAGGCATGCTATTGCGCTTGAGAGTGAGCTCGCGGCTTTACACAAGAAAGAGGGTGCCCTGGTCTTTTCTTCGTGTTTTGTCGCAAACGATGCTGTCCTTTCTCTTTTTGGCCAGAAGTTCAAGGACCTCGTTATCTTCAGTGACGAACTTAACCACGCCTCGATGATTGTCGGCATTCGGAACTCAAGGGCACGGAAACATATTTTCAAACACAACAACCTCGAGCAGCTTGAGGCTCAGCTTGCCATGTACCCAAAGTCCACCCCAAAGATCATTGCCTTCGAATCTGTTTATTCCATGTGTGGCTCCGTCTCTCCTATTGAGAAGATATGCGACCTTGCTGAAAAATACGGTGCTCTTACATTCCTGGATGAAGTACACGCCGTGGGAATGTACGGTCCACACGGAGCCGGTGTGGCTGAGCATATGGACTTCGAAGCACACCTCAACTCTGGAATTACTTCTCCAAACTACAAGACGGTTATGGACCGCGTTGATATGATCACCGGTACTCTGGGTAAGTCTTTTGGAACTGTGGGTGGCTATATCGCTGCTTCAGCAAGCATGATCGATTGGATAAGATCTTTTGCACCTGGCTTCATCTTCACCACTACCCTGCCACCTGCCCTCATGGCTGGAACCCGTACCTCCATCAGAATTGTCAGATCCAACGTTGAGGACAGAGTCAAGCAGCAAAAGAATGTGGCATACGTTAAGCAGCAGCTCAAAGGTCTCGGTATCCCTGTTATTCCTAATCCGTCTCATATCGTTCCTTTGTTGGTGGGCAATGCTGCTGATGCCAAGCGGGCCTCTGACATTTTGCTGGACTTCCATAAGATTTACGTTCAGGCTATCAACTTCCCTACTGTGGCTACCGGTGAAGAGAGGCTAAGAATCACTCCGTCTCCACACCACAGCAAGGAGGTTTCTGACAGCCTCATCGAATCAGTTGACGCAGTCTGGTCTTCTCTTGGACTCAAGAGAATATCTTCCTGGGAAGACTTTGGCGGTCACTGCGGAGTGGGAGTTGCAGATCCACCTCAGGTTCAAAACATTTGGACAGAGAAACAGCTGCAGCTTACAAACGCGGATCTAAACCCTAACGTGGTTGATCCTTTCATTCAGCAATTGCAAGTCTCTTCCGGAATTCGTGTTTGAGCGACTAAGGACTTGGTCCACGACTTAAAAAGGTCGATTTATATCTTATGGATTTAAACTTATTTAAACTTTATGGGGTCTCTTGTCTTTATATGTTCTTTGTTTTCAGCAAGCTTTCTTCAACACATACCCAAAATTATATCTACTTGAGTTATTGTAACCTCATCATTTCTCATCAGGCAACTCGCTGTACGGAGTCAAAAACACCTTGGCAGGGTATGGAGGATTGTGGACCGCCTCCATCTCGTCCCAAGACTTGCGAAGATAGCGCTCCATCTGCTTGCAGAGATCAATCATTTCGTGTTGATCAACTGGAACACCATCCTTGAAATTCTGCACAAGTCTTTCGCGTTGGTACTTCAAAAACTGCTCCAAGTTTCCAAAACGGAACTCAAACCACTCAGTGTAAAACTGGTCGTGCATCGCTCGAGGAAGGACAGATGGCTTCACAGAAGTTAGAAGATTGTTGTCCAGGGCGGCTGGACCAGCAGCACAGAATCCTCCAACAATAGTAATTCTGTTGGAGTTGGACACAGGCTTTGTAGCAATATGCTTCAAAACCATCCCTTGGATCAAGGTGGCATAACCAATTTTTGGGTCAGGAACACGGAAAACCTTCTCGGAGCCGGTGACAATCGCAGTTTCTCCACCAATAGCCTCCTCTCCAAGGTCAAGCATAACAACAAGAGCGAATGTAGATGAGTCGTAGTGAAGTCCCAAAGTAGAAGGAATCTCATCGCCCTTCTTAGCATCTCTCTCCTTCAATTCCTTGATCATCTCCTCCGAAGTGGCAGGGGCCACCGGAGCATCTTCTGGCAAGACCGACGCCAATGATACGTTCAAGTGACCATATTCGGAGTTGTAGACGTTCTTCACCTTCAACTTTGTGAATTGCTCCAAAATGGCATGTAGCTCTGGACTGTTGAAGAAAGCTTCGGAGAAGGGAGCCGCGTATCTACAGTGTCCTCCAATATGAAAATCCAGACGGGTAGCATTCTTCGCAAGATTTGGGAGTCTTGCCCACGTCTTGAGCACCTTTGGCTGGAAAGCTTCCCACAGCATCATATCCACTGCTTCTTCCGAGATAAGAGGGAAGGGGTAGGATGCAGCGAAGTCACAAACGGGGTCACAACGCGTCTTGGTGATTCCAAGCTCTCCGAGAGTGATCTGTTTAGTGGAGTCATAGTACTCAGGCTTGAAAATCAAGTGTTTCTTTGGATCAAATTGAAGGTTAGGATCGAAAGTAGGTTTTGACTCCAATTTTTTAACCAGTTGATCTATCTCATTGGCAAGAGTCTTTTCAGGAATGTCTCGGCTGTGAGCGCCCTCCAAATAATCTACTACCAATCCATTGGACTCGAGGGGCACCGGGTACTCCGACTGAACTTCAATACTGGCTGGCATCTCCAATCGCACGATTTAGTCACCGAACTCAAGACAAATCAAACCTCTCATTAGTCCCGTCTTCCTTGTATTTCCTGGCAACATAGATGAAAGATTGTCTGCGATATTTATATGGCTTATTTTTCGCATCGCCACTGGATAAATCTCACTGATAAGGCGATAATAAGATGCTTCAGACCGAATTTGGAATTTGGCGCACTTTTTTTTTTGCAGTCAAGTAAACGGTTACTCGATCCCAAGGAACAAAATTGTTAAGCACACACCTTATTCAATCAGCACATCTACCCTGAGCAATTTGCTCAGTCTGGTCGAAAAGCCAATTGCTTGTGAAATTAGACAGATCAATCGATGTACACCGGAGTCGAATATTCCGGTCATCTGTAATCATGATATTGTACTTGAAAGCATTGGCCTCTGCACGGTTCAAAACCCGTCTATCTTTATTCAGCATGGCATTATTGCCTAGTAAAAGCCCCTTTCCTAGATTGTCGTTAAGCTTAACCGCTCTGATGATGATTTCATCAGCGTTGGCTCTCCAAGATTGGTTTTGTTCAAACTCTCGTGTCTCATTAAGTGATGATGCAGTCGAACCATCTGCTCTGATGGGCAGTATTTTTTTATCTGTGTAAAGCTGCCGTATGATGATAACAGCCCTTGTGGCAGAATCAGCGACGGCCACATCAGTAGATCTTCTTAATGACCTCAATTCCTGAAAAACAGTGAGTGGGATGGAGAGCTGAAAAACATTCGATCTTGCACATTTGAAGATTCTCCCACAATGCTTCAACCATGTATTAGTGTCAACAGATATATATGTCAATCTTGTGTCCATTCTGTCGCCAAGATCACCAAACACTTTGCTGGAATCAATGGAGTACATCCGCCCTTGTGCAGCCTCTTTCGGAGCATGTAAGTTCTCATCTTTGTCGTCATCCAGAGAATCCTCCTCGTACTCTTGATTTTCGTCCTCCTCGATATTTAAATTGTTCTTGTGGAAATTAGGCAGTGGACAACGATTATTCACATACTCGGTCATGAACCCATTTGAATTTGACTCCCATGTTGGGACTACAGGAGAAACGTTTTCGCACCATTTTCCCAAATTCACATCAAGATCCGAGTGTTCCTCCTGACTTACAATGATCTTTTCATTAGGCAAATCAAATAAGCTTCTGAGACGAGGATCCTGAGAAAAAAAAGCAACGCCGGTATTATTGGATTCGAGCTGAGACACAATTGGGTTGATTCTGAACTTGAACATATTGCCGAATTTTACCAATCCAAATTCAGGAAAGATATCGGCTATGTATGAGCTCAGGAGAAATATTCGCACATATCTGTGGATATCTTCCTTCGGATCATAAAGAAGGCCGGACGTGGGAATGTCAAATATATCTCCCTTGACTCCAGTTTCAAAAACTGAAAAATAGTCGCGCTTGGGAGCTACGCTGTCAAACCACAAAGATCCCCAACACTTCCAAACCTCCCATAGTTTCTCGTTTTCAGAGAAATACTTTGGGATATCTTGATCGTCACCGTTCTTGAAAATGAGTATATGAGCGTTTAACTCCTGTAGCATATCTGGAGAAGATCTGACAATGCATAATACATCATTTAAATAAGGTACTATGCTCATCCAAGGAAGGTATCTGTTCAAAAGATAGGTGAAAGTATCTTTTGCGCTTGGCGATCTCTTAATTGCTTCTCCAACGGCAATAATAAAGTAAAGCCATACCAGTATATGAGGAGTGGCGGATTGTAGAGGGCCCACCACATATTGCTTGAGCATTCGCATGCTTAATTCAAGAACCCCTTTATTAATGAAATCTAAAAGCGTAAGCCATGAACTCGCAGTCTGTTCCACTGCGGTAGAATTATAAATGGCTTCAAAATCACCTAATTTGGAGTCCTCGATCACTTCTGTCCTGGACCTCCGTCGCTTGTCTTTCTTGTTCTTTCTTTGTTTCAGCGCTTCTGGTAACTGAAAGAGTTTGGCAAATGGATTTCTAGCATCCCCAAATCCTATTAGATGATTGATATTGCACAAGGCAAAATTTGCTCCTTTTTGGAACCAAAAATTAACCTTATCCAAAGATAATGCAGAGCTCAAATCACCGCGAAGTTGAAAATAGTCTATGCTGGAGCTGTCCAAACCAAAGTGAGTTGAGTAATGTGACACTAGATTCACCATCTCTTGATTTGAATCGTAATGAGGTAATAGTAAGATTTTATGGATTTTGACAAAATCAATCATGGCCATTTCTATTGAACTCAAAATGTTCCGCTGAGAGCAGACGTTGTCAACTATCATTCTCAGATACTGCTGAGTAGGTACAAATGGATCTCTGCAAGTAACGCTCTTCCCTATGTCCGCAAGGGCCTCTAGGTTATCTGTTTCAACGGTGCATATGTGATAATATATTTTCCCATGACCAAATTGAGTTCTCATAGCAAGATCGTACCAGTAAACAGAAGAAATTTTCCAATCCATATAACGAGCAGGATATAATGCGATTGCCATTCTCGACAGATCGCCTAGTTTCTCGGCCCACCAACCTTCCACGCCAAGCTGTGCGTCTGTCAAGCAGCTTATAATATTGAAAGAGTATGAAATGAAGCAGCCACAAATCTCATGCTCAACAAATATCGCTGCAACATTTTTCAGCACCTCTAAAAACGATACAACGCCGTATACCCACATACGACGTAGGATACGGTAATTTGTCACCAAAGGTCTCCCTGCACGAGCTGAATTGGGAGAAAGTGCGTAGAGAAGGAAGTCGTAGTAATGATCCAGAAGTTGTATGACGTTCTTATAAACATACCAAAGTCTGGGGCTAATCTCTGCAGCGGCATCACTTTCTATCAACTTCTCATTGACTTCGGCGCACCCCTGTTGTGTTTCTACCTCTAGCTTTAAAATTGACTTATATGTTTCTTGGAGGTTCGAAGCCAAAATTTGCTCCTCCTCCGTAAACGTTCTTTGTTGCTGTGCTTGTTCCGGTACTATCTGGGGCGGTTGAGACAGTAGTGTGTCGGTGCTAAGTCTTCGCGCACTAGACTGCTGTGAGCTTTGAATTGAAATTTGAGTAGATTTTCCTCTCGTTGTATCAAGCACATTTACCACCTGACATTGTGCTCTGATATTAGAATCACCCTGCTCACTTGGCTCTTCTAGGCTCATATCTGTTTCAGTCACTTTTGATATAAGTTTTGATTTCGGAGAAGGGGGCATCTCAAACGTTGTGACCGTTGGGGTAAGAGTCTCACCAGTCCGAGCAAACTGACCCTGAAGGACCAAAGAAGAAGGGGGCGGATTCTTGGTAGAAACAAGTCCCGATGGTGTGGGGTGGTTAAATCTTTTAGGTGCTATGGGGCTATGTGTCTGCTGGTTGTATGCCAGTACAGCACCAGAAGTGAGCTGTTTGAGACTGTTTTGTGAAACGTTAGCCGAAAGCGAAGAAAACGTGGGGACTGCGGTGTTCAGAGAAAAAGTTCCGTTAGTTGCGGCAAGCGAAAATGGGTTATTATTAGAGGATGCCGATGGAACTACTGCTCCGCGTTTCAGAGATCCCGAGGGTAATGTATGGGACTGTGGATTTTGACGTTTCTGCTGGACAGCAGGCTGTCCAGGTGCTAAGTTTGGAGGCCGGAATTTGATAGAGTCGCTGTTCTCAAATACACCGTTATCAAGAAGCTCAAGTGGAGAACCAGATTCATATATCTCTTTGTTCACGTAATGGGCACCACCAGATGTATCCTGCGCATTCATAACCTTATGGCACCCTTCAATGTCAAGTTATATGCACAGCGAGGATATCCAACTATGTATATTTATAGCCTATAGAGCAGCAAAAGTGGCAAGCGCTTTCGGCAACTTTGAGTAACACTTAAAGCTGTGTCAGCCAAGATGTAGGTCACAAGCCCTCTATAGCCCTGATTGCGGTGTTGTGGTCCCTCGGGTTTACTTCTGCTTCATTAGAGATTCAAATGCTATCATCATTTTTGTTTCCTCCATGAAACTCGCCTCCATATAAACAACCGTACACCTGATAGTTTTTCGGACTGCAAGGATACGTACGTATACAGTATAGGGTAGACTGATGATCACTTCATGTCTTTCTGAGAACCCTTTCGATTAGCAGCGGATACAGAACCAGCTCTAAAAGCCTTCACTTGATGCATTCAGTTCTCAAGGCTCTTGCTACACTGTGATGAATTACACGCAGTCAATCTATTTAGGTGGAGGCGGCAGCGCGAAATGCTTCTCTACAGTGGAGAACCGCATCTATAATATGTAGAAGTGACGTAATTTACAAGTTGGCATGTCTTCATAAATCCTAGAACTTGATCATTGTGTGTTGAAGTTCGTCTCAAACATGCGCGATACTTATCACTCCCGATTCAGAGAATTATTCAGATACTCAACGAACAGCGGAGTAATTCTCTGTGTATCAATAGCGCGGACTCTATTGAGTGCAGTAAATGCTCGGCGTGCCCGATGTAGATGAGCAACAGATATGGGAGATGATGGAAGCTCGACCTTGATAGTAGCGTGGTCTGTGTTTGATATAGATACCTCTGTGGCAGAAGCATCCAGGTTACGAGAATTGATGATTTCGTTCACAACATCAGTCGTAAGCCTGTCGAGATCTTGAAGAAATGACGCCGAGGTAGCTGGCCTAATCACTGTTGCTTTATTTGGCTTGGGTCCTTTCTGTATCACAATTGCTTGCCATATCTCTTCGAAAGGAAGGTTCTGATCTTCGCTTCCAACGCATATCAGTGGGGAGTCCCATCTGGCTTGTCCATTTGGCTCCTCAAATCGCAAGATCAAGTCTCTGAGTATATTTGAGGGCCATTGCTGCTCCACAGATCTTGTCAAATTGAACTGAAAGCACTGCTCGGAGGAGGCTAAAACTTGCAGAATGCAGTGAGGAGTTGGGGTGTTCTTAGCCTCGCAATACAGCTGGTATCGAAAGCCCTTTATGTAATTCATCGAATCCAGGATCACGATGGTATTTTTAGATAAATCTCTTTTAACAGCACTAATCTGAGCCGCTCTCGCGGACTTCTCAGACGCAGAGTCCTCGTAAGCCTTGTGTTGAATTCCTAAACTTTCGTCATTATGGACAACCACTTTTAGTTCTGCTCCTCGTTCGCCGGGACTTAGAGCTTCGATGGTCGCCTCAAGCTGCTCTTTGAGTCTTGCTGTCCAGGTGGATTTGCCTGAACTGGGATATCCCACTACTAGAATCAAAGGCATGTTGGGTCAGTGGACACCATCATATCCGTCTTTTGGTTAATACTTTGAAGACAAAAAATTTTCCGAAGTTTTGTATAATATTCTATCATGACCAAGAAGCCTTGAGCCTCAAGGTGCCCACAAATGCTGGAACCTGTAAGCCCGGCATCAGAAGATGTTTGCACCTACATTGCAGCTATTCAAGAATGCAGCCAAGACTATTGTTGAGTTCAAACCGCGGCAAGAGTTCCCAGATTGTAGAGTCACCCTTTCTGATTTTCATGGTTTCCATGTGAAGGCATATAACAGCATGCGCCGCATATCCCCTCAGATTGACCTGGTTTTAGAGCTAAGGGACGCCCGCGCCCCGTTTTCCACAGCCAACTTCTTTCTTGAGGAGGTTTATCGAAATAAAGACCGCTTGATAGTTTACACCAAGGCTGATCTGGCCTCGACGACCCCTCAGATGATTGAAAAACTCCATGCGCCAGGCGATAAGTGGTGTATGTATGGGCATACCTCACATCGCAGTCTGAAAGAGCTCTCAGAACAGATTAAGGATAAGTACCGCTCCATGTATCCTCGCCCTCCGCTAGGTATGCGTGTGCTGGTCACGGGGGCCCCAAATGTTGGTAAATCCTCGATTGTGAATAGACTGAGGAAACACATGTTACAAAATAAGGAGAAAGCTAAGAAGCCTGTTTCGCTGGTCGGTGGAGTGGGTGGGACCACACGAAGCCTGTCTACGGCCATAACCATCAGCTCGGACCCTCTAATCCAGATTCAGGACACCCCGGGAGTCCTTCTTCCGTCCATGAGCACCTCCAAGACAATGATGATTCTGTCGTTAGTCCGCTCAGTTAAACCGAATGTGGTGGACCCTGTTTTGGCGGTTGACTACCTACTGTACATTATGAACCGGGACATGACGGCCCATGGAAACCTCTATAAGCGCTACTTGAAGCATCCTACAAATAATGTTTACGAACTGCTAGACGCCGTCGCTGAGAAGAAAAGGCTGTTCAAGTCCAAAACCAGGTTGCCGGATGCAGTTTCAAAATTCAATCCCGACTACTTCGCCGCTTCGCAAACCCTTTTGCATGAGCTTAGCGATATGAAGTTCGGTAAGCTGTGCTTTGACGAGATTCTCAAGCAAGAGTGCACCCGCGAGCAGGTGCAAGAGTTGGTGAGAGAGGAGCGAGAGCGCGTGTCCCAGCTGGCAACCAGACTTGCTCCGGCAGGGACATCTACTAATGCCAAGGATCGCATGGCTGCCGCATCCAACAGGCTTTTTTTCAACTAAAGCAGCAGGCACGCTCCCAACTTGTTATATACGACTCCTATAACCTACCTCATGTAATTTAGCGATGCACGCTGTGTTTTTTCTTGCCGTGCACCCGCCTGCTTACATACCATACATAGAATACAACGACTACCACTACCACTACCACTACAACACCCCCACGCACCCCGCGCGCCTCATGTGCAAAATCCTTTTTGATGGGAATCACGTAAGCCACACCTGACGCCTGAGTTTTTTTTTCTTCCCCTCTGGCCCAAAAGTCTTTGTAAACATAGCGATTTCCTTAGCGAATCAGAATTTGCCTCTCCAACAAAATCAAACAAACAACACACTTTAAGCGAAAGCTGTTTGGAGGCTGAGTCTAGTGCGCTCGCTTATTTGTAAGGTGATCGAGTTTCAGAACACGCGAGCCTCATCAGCAACAACGAATATTGCGCGCAAGAAGGCCTGTTGACAGGAATCGTAACACACAAGCAGCGTGGCAAAAGAAGATAAAAAGACAAAAAGCGTATACGAGCTCTTGCAAAGAGCACCTGACTGAGCCACATTGCCTTTGCGCTGCCAATGGGGCATTCTTGAGCCGCGTAAACTAAACATATCAAGTCGCAGTTTTACTATCAAGAAGACATAATACCAAAATGGAGGCACTACTGGACTTCAACAAGGACTTTGACATCAAGCTGCTAGACTCCGTCGTAGAGGCATTCTATGGCGGATCTGGACAATCCCAGAAGGAGGCTCAAGAGATACTCACAAAGTTCCAGGATCACCCTGAGGCCTGGACCAGAGCAGACCAGATACTACAGTTCTCCACCAACCCTCAGGCTAAATACATTGCTCTTTCCATCCTAAACAACCTCATTAAGAGCCGATGGAAGGCCTTGCCTGAGGATCAGCGGCTTGGTATTCGAAACTTTGTCGCCAGCATGATCATATCAATGTGTGACGACAATGCCCAGTTTGTTTCTCAGAGAGCGCTGATCAACAAGTGTAACCTGACTTTGGTCCAGATCATCAAGCAAGACTGGCCCGCGCATTGGCCAAACTTCATCCCCGAAATCGTTCAGTCGAGTCGGGCTGGTTTCAACGTTTGTGAAAACAATATGGTGATATTGAAACTGCTTTCTGAAGAGATTTTTGATTATTCGGCAGAGCAGATGACTCAGGCAAAAGCGAAGTCGCTGAAGACTAGAATGTGCGACGAATTTTCGGAGATATTCAAGCTATGTTTTGAAGTGCTGGATAAAGCCGATAGACCATCGCTGATTATAGCTACCTTGAGCTCCTTGTTAAAGTACATCCCCTGGATTCCTCTTGGCTACATTTTCGAAACAAATATACTGAACCTTTTGTGCGTGAAGTTCTTACCTGAGCAACAATTTAGAAGCATAACCCTGAAATGCCTAACAGAGGTTGGTCAATTGATTGCACCACAGTATAATGAAAAGTTTACTACGATGTTTTCTCTGGCGATGGAAAGTCTACTCAAGGTTATACCACTCGATATTGATTTCAAGAAGACATACAAATATGCCAATTCTTCTGATCAAGAGTTTATGCAAGATTTGGCTATGTTCCTGGTTACCTTTTTGTACAACCACCTCATGCCATTGGAACAAGATCTCGCCTTGAGGGAAATACTGCTTGCCGCCCATAGATATCTAGTGAATCTGTCGAGGGTTGAAGAGCGAGAATTATTTAAGATTTGCCTGGACTATTGGTCCAAGCTTGTGAGTGATTTGTTCCAAGACATCCAATCTTTGCAGATGCAGGCCTCCCCTTTGATGCAGTTGCAGTATGGTTCTAGAGGAGCTGTGAGCTCTGAACTGGTTGACGGTATGAACTCGAGAAAGAATATATATGGTGATATCTTGTCCAAGTTGAGAGTCGTGATGATCGAAAACATGGTTCGGCCAGAGGAGGTACTCATTGTGGAAAACGATGAGGGAGAAATTGTAAGAGAGTTTGTTAAGGAAAGTGACACAATACAACTTTACAAGTCAATGAGAGAAGTGCTAGTTTACTTGACTCATCTGGATATAAATGACACCGAGTCGATCATGTCTGCAAAACTGGCGAGCCAGATAGATGGATCTGAATGGTCTTGGCATAACATTAATACTCTTTGTTGGGCCATTGGGTCTATATCGGGGTCCATGGATGAAGAGAGAGAGAAAAGATTTTTGGTTACCGTCATCAAAGATTTATTGTCATTGACAGAGATGAAACGAGGAAAGGACAACAAGGCAGTTGTGGCTTCGAATATAATGTACATTGTGGGGCAATATCCACGATTTTTAAAGGCCCACTGGAAATTCTTGAAGACTGTTGTGAATAAGTTGTTTGAGTTCATGCATGAAACTCACGAGGGAGTGCAAGATATGGCTTGCGACACGTTCATTAAGATCACGCAAAAATGTAAGAGACATTTTGTTATCCAGCAAGCGGGAGAAACCGAGCCTTTTGTCGATGAAATCATTCGTAACATTCAGGAAACCACCTCTGATCTTCAGCCGCAACAAGTCCACACCTTTTATGAAGCTTGTGGAATTATTATATCAGCACAGAATGCCGAACATACAAGAACCAGACTTTTGGGAGAGTTGATGAAGCTCCCTAACGTTGCATGGAGAACTGTGGTTAATCAAGCTGGCGAAGACCCGGAGTTGTTAAGCAATCCTGAAATTGTCAAAATCATTGCAAATATTATCAAGACTAATGTTGCTGTCTGTACTCCGTTGGGACCAGGCTTTTACCCCCAGCTGACAGGAATCTATTTGGAAATGCTTTCTCTATATGGAGCAGTAAGTGGAATGATATCGGACGCTGTTTCGAAAAATGGCATAATTGCAACGAAAACGCCCAAGGTCAGGGGCTGGAGAACGATTAAGAAGGAGATTTTAATTCTCTTGGAGACCTATATTTCCAAGGCCGATAATAAGCAGCAGATCGTCACAGAGCTCGTACCCAATCTCCTTGTTGCAATTTTGCAGGACTATAATTCAAATGTACCTGATGCCAGAGATGCTGAGGTGCTGAACTGTCTCTCAACCTTAGTGGATAAAGTTGGAGAGTTGATACCAGATGAGATTGTTGTGATACTTTCCAATGTGTTCGAAGTAACCTTGAGCATGATAAATAAGGATTTCACAGAATATCCAGAACACAGGGTTGAATTTTATAAACTTCTTCGAGAGATCGATCTGAAGGGATTTAATGCTCTGGCTCAATTCCCTCCAGAAGCCTTTCAGTCGTTCATCGATGCCATAATGTGGGCGTTCAAGCATAACAATAGGGATGTTGAAAGCACGGGTCTGAGCCTGTGCTCAGAGCTTTTGCAGAACATAGAGGGACTAGGACCAAATAACCAGTTTGCATTAGGATTTTACAAAAGTTTCTACTTTCCTATAATAAGCGACATTTTTTATGTGCTGACGGATTCTGACCACAAATCTGGATTCCGGCTGCAGTCTGAATTGTTGGCCAAGCTGGTTGAATTGGTTTTGGAAAACAAAATTGCCGAGCCAATCTATCCGTCTGACTCTGCTCCGGAGGGAACGCCGAACGCGCTGTACTTGAAGGAGTTTGTTGGAAACATGTTGATGAATGCGTTCCCGCAGCTGAATCATGAGCAGGTGAACAACTTTCTGCAAGTCCTATTTTCATCGTACAAGCAGCAAAATAAGTTTAGAGGCACACTGAGGGACTTCTTGGTGCAGATCAAGGAGGTTGGGGGTGATCCTACGGACTACCTGTTTGCCGACGACAAGGAAGCTGAATTATTGGAGAAGACCCGCCAAGCCAAAGAGAAGGCAAGCCAGGTCGGAGGTTTGCTCAAGCCTTCTGAGATGGAGGACTGATCTTTGGCTGGAAGTAGTGATGATGTCTTTCTCTATCTTACTATCTGAACGCTTCCCTTACTCCCACCTCCCCTCTCCTTCCTTTTCCGTCCCTCCTCTCTTCCCCTGAAAGTTTTATATTTGAAGGCTTATTGCTAATTTGGAATATTTAAATAGTAAGTTTTTTTTTTGATGTACTTGTAGTACTAACAGCATTTTTTAAATCTCTTGAAGAGGCACTTAGAAGATGGATAAGATACACTCCTTGGCAATGGCAGAGGTCGTCGTCCGTTTCAACGCTGCTGATGTTGCCTGCTTCTGCTTTGGAATGCTGTAGCAAGCTGGAGCATTGGCTCAGCAGGAGCTCGCAGATCAAGAGCCTTTATATTGCGGACGCTACTGGGCTTGAAACGGAGTTTTTGAGCGAGTTCAACGGGAAGCTGGATGTGCAGGAGATCGTGATCAGCAAGCAGCAACTGGTGAAGATTTTTGTCGAAGGACGGAGCTTCGTGCAAAACTATGTGATCTCGGGAGTCAGACTGGTCGACTTGCAGGATACAGAGCTGCTCTTGGTCTACACGGCTTCGATAGGCCTACTGCTGGTAACCCCAGAAGACCGGCGTGCTCTTCAGCTGAACCGCGATGTGCTGGACATACTGGTTTGCAACAGGAAAAGCAGGCATATGCTGCAACATCATATGAACCTTCTTTCTGGCCTCTTGACGAGCAGCCTGGCGCGAACAAACAAGTCCTCAAGTCTGTGGCTGTATTTCCGAACAACCGTCTTGCGGACCCTGAGTCCTTCCAATGCCCAATCGCTACTCAATTGGGCCATGGCTGTGGCGCTCGAGTCACTTCGTATGCATCCGCGCAACTACTACGCAGTGTCGTTCATTCGGTTTCTGGTTGCCGCAGGGCGACGCAATCAGGAGCTTCATAGTTCTCACTACACAGCTCTTTGGAAGCATTGTCAAGTAAATCTATCGGACCATTCAATGTGGATGGTGCTCGTACAGCTGGCAGTGCCGCTAGACGATGAGACGTTTTGGCTTGCAGAACTCAGCAAGTATTGCACACTGCCAGCCACTCGCGCTGGTGCCGACTTCAGAACCCATTACCGCGACATTCTCGAGTGGGTACAACAGTCACACACATCGTCATATTCGGCCTGGCTTGCGCTGGCCCTCATTTCAAAATACTGCATCAACGAGGAAGTGTTGTTGGATGGGTTTTACAACTCTTTTACAGCATTCGAGGCCGAAAACGACGTGGAGATCGACCTCAATGACAAGATCCCAGTTCAGGCCCAAGTTCTAGAACAAGACCTGTTGTTCAACGAGAAGCTTGCCATCAATTTGGTGAAAAAGCGGATTTGGAATCAATTGTGCCTGCGCGACACCTTGCAACGAAAATCGAATATCTCATTAAGGACAACAACAGAAAAAGCGCCAAGGTCAAAAATCACCTTGAGTTAGTTGCGGACATCATTAAAAAGCAATGGCTACTGCCGTAAAATGAGTCTATGTCAGGGGAAGTGGGAGGGGGGATGGGGGAGTCATCTCAAAAAAATGCCTATGATTTCTTATACGCGGGGATCTCAAACTCTGAGTTGAACCCCTGTCCAGGCAATATTGGCGCGATCTCAAAAATGTGTTTTAGCACCTCATCTATATCATAATGTTTTGCATCCTTGGCCAGGACATGGTCCTTGTAAATCAGGTATTCCAAATTCTCGTTCCCAGGCTTTACACTTTCTGCAATCGGCAACTGTTTGAACAGTTTGGGGTGAAACTCCACGCCGTCCTCTTCTCTCTTTTTAGTCTCCGTTCTCTGCCGTTCTTCAATCTTGAACTTCTCTTCAGTTGCCGTGACATGATCCCGTAATGCCAAACTGTCGGTGACAAGTTTCCACAAACGTCTGCTCTCATAAGCACCTTGCTCTGACAGATCCCTTACCTTGGGTTTCAATGGATTGCTCACACTGCAGTCAAAGAATACGTCCTTTTGGCCTGTGCAAAGATCCTTAATATACATTTTCTCGTTCCACTTGCCTGTTATCTCGTATAAATCCTTCCCTGTCTCTGTGTTTTTGATCACTCCCTCGATAGAGTTATAAGTACCCGAAATGAAGCCCTTCGTCTTGAACTCAATGTCGGCCACCAAGTTGTTTGCAGGACACTTGAGAATCAAGTGGTCACCGAGTTCAAACTTTAACGTTCCGAAAAGAATTCCACGGGCGTACATGTTCGGCTGAGTCATCGTGTAGTACTCCGCCTCGCCTTTCTCATTCTCAATGTCGAGAAATGTCAGCTTTGTAATTCCTTCCATCATAGCAGCAGTGGAGTTTCCCAAAAAACGGGACTTTGGAACCACTATTCCGTCCACTCTGATCTTTTTGTCCGGAATCATGTAGAAGTAGGAGGACTTAGGAGGATGGTGAGACGTTTGTTCCGAAACGTAATAGGCTTGATAGCCTTCGGGAAGGTCCCAGTAACAGGTGAAATACTCGCCCAAAATAGGATTCAAAGGTTTCTTCACGGCCTTGGGCGCAATGTGCCAACAAGACATATACCACTTTACGACAAGCAGAAATCTGTCCAAAGGGTCCTGCGTGTCGTGTGCTGCAATGACGATATCCGGCTGTTGCAGCTGGTTCGTAATGCGTTCCAGCATTGATTTCCGCTCAAGAATAAACGTGGGCAGTGTTATTCGAGACAAGTCGCATCCAGGTCTCAGTTGTGATATGATTCCCATAAGGATGCTTTGTCCCTGGTCATCCACCTCGTCTATGTCCTCGACGCTCTCGGGAGCGCCATCTTGTGCCGATGGGTTCTTCTCAGAGGTCTTTGACTTATCTGAGGCACTCTTTCCTGTAAAAGTGAACACCGGTCGGTGATATAGGTGTTAGTAGAGGCAATTCGCAGGGCAAAGGGGGCCTAGTCATGTGCCAGGCCCCTCTTGGGCTACGCAAGAAAAAACGCGAGATGTCTGCCAAACAGACTCTTCCTGGCGCGCGATTCAACATACCCAGCAGCTTTGATGTAAACGAAGGCATCTCCACACGTGATTACTAGCTCTAATTACTCAGGTTCAAGAGGCCTGGGCTCGTAAAAGGGTGAAGGGGCGGGGCGGGGCGCTCTTTTTGTGTTTACAACAGCTACGTATGTCATTTTCTTACTTTTTTTCTGAGCTGCTCTTTCCCTTCAATTTCTAAGCCCCACCAAGAGGGGAGGTACCCTGTGTCTGCGGCCGCGGCTGCAGTTTCAAAACGCGCCGCGGCCGAAGCCGTCGCCGGCCTCGCCGCCCTCGCCGTCCTCAACTTTGCCTATTGTGCGTCGATCGGCGCAAAAAAAAAAAAAAAAGGAGCAGCCGATCAGCGCGTCGAGCGACGCCAGCAGTTTCCAAGGCGGGGCGGAGGGGGAGGGGGCTGAGAGAGGAGAGGGGAAAAAAAGACCCCTCCCCTCCTTACCTCTCTTTCTCTCCCCTCGATTTTGTCTCTTCCTTTCAACAAGTGCAGAAGAGACAAAGCGTGAAAGTGCACAGCAGCCACACTTGTGCAGACCTATGCACGAATCTAAACAGCAGCTCAGGCAGTCGTAGTCGTAGTCGTCGCAATGGAGGAACCAGATGGAGGTGACATCAGAGGCGACTCTGCCTGTCCCCCAATGTCCGCTGAGGCCCCGTCTGAGCTCTTTAGCTTCTTGGAGCTGCCCTCACTGCGGTCACTCTTTCTCTTTTTAGGTTCCTTCTTTGGCCTCTCCTCGCCCTCGCCATACACATCATTCGGCAAGTCGTACAGCCTCACATGCTTGATGCTCATAGAGACAGCCTCCTTATCATAGTTAGGCCAGTTCTTGCAACTGGCATCAAACTCCGCACAGGGAACCTGTATGTCCATTTTTTTTTCTTTGCCACGCAGGTCCAAGTTCAGCCCAATATAGAGTTTTGTCAAAAACACCAAATGCTGGTCCTTCTCCTTGCACTCCTCTTCTATCTTGGCCACGTCTGTCTCATTGTCAATCTCTACCTCCTTCAAATTTTCAGCCGCATACCTCTCCCCTTCCAACGTTCCATATAGCTCCCTAATTTTGAAAAGTTGTTCCAGGTTGTCGCAAATATACGAAGAAGAAAATGGCTTAACATAAGGATGAGCAAGCACAATGCCGTTGACAACCTCCAGCTTTTGAACAAGCAAACGGAGCTTGGACTCAACCATTCCACTCCACTTCAAGTGATCTTCATAGGTGCTTCGCGTGGCCATCACTATCGTCAGGTAAAATTTGTACGAGGAAAAGAACTCATGCTTTTGAAACATGTCCTTCCATGTCTTCGTCCCAAATTGAATATCGTTCACTAGCTCCAGCCCACGTTGCATTTCTTTCAATATAATGGTCTGTGTAGAAGCGGTAATATTGTGCGTAGCGCACATGGACGGGTACGCAGGAGTAATCACAGGCATTCTATGAGATCTATCTTGACCATAGAGTTTGGGATTCCATATTTTAACTGGAAGAGGACCATCCTCTATTGGTTTCAGTAGTACTGGCTGAGGCCATTTCCATTGCAAGTATATTTGGAAGAACTTGGCCACAATCACAGCGCCCACGGCATTTGGATACAGCTGGCAAATTCTTGCGACTAGCATCGCCCAGGCAACACCCCCTGGAAACCCAAACATATTCGCATATATCGCTCGTCTCTGTGCCCACAACTTGATTGTACGCAAGGCGTGCCGGAAAACCAATTTTTGAGGCACTAACTGCAAGATCTGGTCTGTCACTCTGGTTCCGTTGAGAGCCCTCAAATCTTTATCGTCAATGTTTCTTAGCAGATTGTTGTCTTCCAGAGTCAAGTCAAGTGGTATCTGGGGTAAATCAAGACGCCCGCAAATCAAATCAATATCGACACCATCAAAGACAGTTTTAATGATAGGAACAAAGGCGTCTGGTACAGGCTGGATTTTATTAAGTTCTGGTCTCTTCTTCAAAAGGTCCTGAAACACAGTGAAAAAGTCTTCCCTCGTGACATGCTTCGGAACAACCACCAGAGTATCTATATCAGATCCTGGGCCGTATACCCCGAGACGGTATGAGCCAAACGTGAAAATCTTCCCCCCAGCGTCTCTCGACATACCCTCGCTCATGTTCTTCTTGCGAGAAACAGTGTATACAAACTCCTCTGTGAGCCTTTGAAGCGTTGCCAGAACCTCCCTCCTCTTTAAAGTTTCCTCTTCGCTTTCAAACGAGTCTTGACGTCTAAGCTCTTCAATCATATCTTCGTTGAGTTTGATCTCTTTCGTAGTGGGACCAACGGTGGAAATTGGTGGCGTCACACCGTACTGCCTAGCGGACTGTGCACTCATCTCTAGACGTATAACAGCTCAGTATTACCTCGAATGCAAACTTCACTTCACCTGTCTGACAACTGCACGGGCTGGAAGACTCCTATGGCTCAAACGGCAGGACACAAATAACCTAGCTGTACCTCGCTCGCAAGAAGTCCCCTTTGCTAATACTGTAGAACCTTTCCACGTTGAGAGGAAAAAAAATTGGTCCCGTTACAAATTCATACTGAAAAAGACTTACTTTGGTTTAATAACCTACGCGTTAGTACCTGCACAAAAGAGCCTGCGAAACTCCGCAATATGTTCAGCAAAGGACTCTGTATCCTTGGAAGAGCAGTCTGAAAGAAGATGCGACACGTATTGAATGTCAATGCAGGGAACAAGGGAAGACCTGGTTTCTTGAGACCCCAGCTGCTGTCCAAAACCAGGATAATATCGCACGAAATGATGCCTCATGAAGTTGTAATCACCTAGAACCTCTTCTTTGGGCTGTCTAATTTGCTCGTGGCTGCTGTCAATTGCTGCGGATGATTGGGCTAGCGATGACTGCAGGGCCAAAACCAGGCTGGATGCCGCGCAGTCTTTCACAAGAGAAAGTTTTACCAAAAGGCCTTCTCCAGTTCCTAACCATCCAAGCTCAAGTTGCTCTGAAAAATCAAAGCAGTTGCCGATGTTTTCATCCAGGATTGAATGTAAAGCTGTCACTGGGCCTCCGGCGAGATTGATTTCAAAAACAGTGCTAGAACCCTTTTCCACATCAAATTTTAAGACAAATACGTTGCCCAGCATATCTCCAATAAGAAGACCATCTGTCCCAATACGGCAGAGCTTGCTGATAAGAGTGGATCTCAGCAGATTGGTCGTTCGAAGCACCTTGCTATTGGTGAGATCCAGTTGAAAATGGTGGACGCCTGTGAAAGCATCGGCAATCACCACATCCCTTCGAGACATGGCAACAACTCCGGTGCAGAACAAGATGCAGGATACGTGAGAGTGGCCAAATAAATCAAAATTACACTTCCACTCTGCTTCATCATCATATGTGGCGTGGATCCCCGTCCAGACCAGTGAAAGATGGCCCACTAATAATAACTCTCGCGAATTCAAGGGCTGTATCCGACTGAACGTCCCTCCCAGCTGTGCACAAGTTTGAACATGGGGTTCACCAGTTTCTGATATACAAAACAAATACAGTTCTGAACTCCCGTTTGTTTTTCCGTCCAAATGTTCATCATCAATGTTGTTAGTAGCCAAGAGAAAGAATGATGAGTTCAATCTCGACGCTAGGCTTGCGTCCTCTCCAGTTGAGCGCCTTTCTGTGTAGCACTGAAATGACTCGGCAGATAGGCAATCAGTAATACACGTACCTAGATGAAGCTGAAAATGAGAGAGCCTTTTAAGATCTTTGTTGTAAACGTCAATTGTCGAAACTATATCGATCACCGAGTTTTCATAGTCCGGACATCTTGATTCTCTGCAAATCAAAATCCAATCACCAAACGAGATTATTCTCTTGATAATTCCATCCATGTTGGCAGAATGGCTGTTGTAAGAAATCATTGAACGACATAGATCAGTGCTACTCCACAGTAGATCACCTTCCATTGTAACCATATCAGTCACCGCCAAATTCTTCGCCACCTGAGTCGTGAAACATGTGAACTTATCCGCCATATCAATACACACTGTTTCAGAGAAGAAACTCATTGAAAGAAAAGCATTATCAGATATCCTTGTTAAAAAGTCAGACCTAGCCGATCTACCAATTTTGGACACGCTCCATTTGTTTATACTGAGCTCGACCGTCTTGTCACTGGGGCCTAGTGCCAAGCGCTCTGCGACAGAAGTTTCAGCCTCTAACTTTATTGCCTCGAGACCCAGTGATGTTAAGTCAACTTTTAAAATGTACATTTCTCCGTTTTCAGAGCCAAGTAGAAACCTGTTCTGATCGATATCACACCATGAAGTAAATTGACTTAAAAATCCTTCGTTTGGTGACTTAATAGTCTTAGCAAAGTACTGCTTCACATTCCTCACACCCTCTGGAATCGAAGTAGTCAACAAATTGACCTTGGGAGATGGGTATATGTAATGTTCTGTGTCACACAACACAACAAGATTCCCCTGAATCTCAGGAATGACAATACGGGGCAGATCACTCATAGAGGGAAAGGATTTGTCTAGACTGACTTCGAGTGAGGAAAGAACTGGTGTCATCCTAAAATATCTCAGGTAATGCTTAAGATTGGAGTCTCTGGAAATTAACGCCAATACCGCCCCACCGTTCAACGATGAGTCTTCTTCACTTACTAGGAATTTCATGTGCACCAAAGGGCTAGCCCCTATGTCTATTATAGTAGGAGAACCAAATATCTTGTTTTTATTCAGTTTAGAGGCAATTTTTCTTTTCTTCAGCTGTTCTGGCATCAAGTTATTCACAGCCTGCAAGTACAAGTTAGACTTGCTTGGGTGTAGCTCCAGCAGTAAAATGCATCTCTCGCAGCAGTAAATTGCTATATAGCGCTGACTGAAGTCCACTTCAACAATTGGCTTTACTGAAACTGGAGCTATCCACTTGTTTGCAAAGTCGACGGAAGACTCGAACTTGTTGAACACAGTTCGCAGCTCCAGCCTCTGAACAATAACAAACTCATCCAACGAATTGAAACCAGCAACATAAAACTGTCCTCCTTCAGTTAAAAGTAGAAGCCAACTCTTTCTGAAACCAGAAGCCACTATGTGATTTGCAGCAATGATTCTATCGTTAATAGGAAGGCGATGTTCAAGGATTATCCGGTTCTTATCGCATGAAGAGATGTCTATTCCAAATCTCCTTATGACCACAAACGATTTATTGACAGAACTTTTGAGGTATATCCAAAACGTACCAACTACGATATTAGAATCAGCTTTGGTATGAAGAACAAGCGCCATGACAATCGATCAATAGATGAACATCAATGTGCTGCTGTAGAACCTTTGAAGCTGGCATTTCGCTATCTGAAAACTGTTTAAACTTTTTCCTGATTAATTTACTTACTGCAAGGGTCGATTTAAAATCATTTACAGGACTATATAGAACTTGCAGCCGGAAAAGTAAACTCTAAGGCATAGAGATGAGCATTCGCCTCTTCTGTCACTGATAGCAAGTCTTCGTTTGCAGGTGCAACCTCCGGAAACAAAAATGTATCAATCTCTTCGATTGATGCATCATCGGAAGGTTTGTTCAAGTCAACGTTCCGTGTCTGAGTAGCAAAAGTTGTGGTAAGCGGGTCAGATGGCACAGATGGCTTGCTAAGCATGACACTGTTCACTGATATCTTTCGTTTTTCTGGATTCGAAAGTCCTGGTTTTAAAGTTTGCAGATCGCGAGAGTCCGGCAGTTTCTTGACTGACTCATTATTGCCAGCTGGGGAACTAGGTTTTGCTTCTTCTTTCTTCGCCGCCTCTCTCTTCACTTTTGGCTTTGGCTTATCTATTTTCAATGGTGGCATAATAGCCGTATTAGATTCATCTGTTTTCACAGAATCGAGCAACGACAGCACCGCTGTTGCGGTTTTGCTGATTGGGTTCACCTCAACACTTGGGTGTTCATCCTCAGAATCTATTTGATTCATGTCTATCCCGCGAGGCGTGAAAACTTTACTTTTCCCTTCTGGTTGCGTGTCTTCCGGTGCAATTATATTCTGTGAAGGAAAAGAGCTTAATGGAGATGGAACGCGAGCTCTGAAAGGAGAAGGCAGGGCAGAATATTTTACTATTCTTTTTTTGATCGTGTGCAAATTGTTGTTTTGATCCCTCGTTATGGAGCTCATTTTTGGTGTATATGATGGCGTACCAACTCTCACAGGAGTCTTCAGAGTACTGCCTCTCAAAATAATGTTGCTGCTTGTATCAAGGATGGACTGTTCATGAGGTAAAGTTGACAGGTTGGCATAACGTTCTTTTATTAAAGAATCACTCGGCCTCCTGTTCAAGGGTGAGGAGGGAAAATGCATTTTCTGGTTCTTTTGATTTACTTTAGAAATAAGAGACAGAACGCCCTCAACTTCGACCTCAGTGAGTGGTTGTTCGCCCTTCGTTTTGAAGAATTCAGATAAAGTTTCGTTGGGATTGCGAGAGTTGAGCGTCATGGAAGCAGCGCTTATATTGGAGAAGTTGGAGTAGTCAATTTGTGAAAGGTCGCCTGCACGCTCAGAGTTATGATTGATACCTGTCTGCTGCAAATTATCACCCCCATCCTCAATGTTTTTGTTGGCCCTGCTCGCGCTAGGCTGCGAAGAAATCGGAGATGAACTGAATATTCCTTTTATTTTTGAAAAAAGCCCCGTCTCCCGTCTCTTATTCGACGGTATACCGTCATAAGGCTTCTTCTTTTGAAGTCTTCTGTCACGTCTGATCATGGTTGAGCCTTCCTGTAGGCATCTATGTGTCAGTGGCAACTGCTAGAGAACTGGCTAACGCTTTTTCAACAGATCTTTCGAGCTTAATCTTGAAAGTTCAAGAACGTAAATATTTTAGTAGTGGTTACCCGGACATGGGCAGCCATAACACTTGAGTAACATAAAATCGGTGGCTCGCCAAAGTAATGTCATTAGATCTAGAGGAGACCTCAGATCTAGTGAGCGATTTGACTTAGATCACAGTACTAGATGGCAACCGCACTGTCCAGCACTGTAGTGGGGGCTTTGGCTTGTCAAAGGGATCCATACCTCAAAACTTTTACGACGCGGGTAGTTTCATGCCAACCGCTTAAGGAATTAAAACCGGCTAAATTGAAGAACAAAGATGGTTCGGCTCCTGCCACGATGTTTGAAATAGAACTTGAAGATACTATTATATTCCCGGAAGGAGGTGGTCAACCATCAGATCAGGGTGTGATTATATCCAACAGTGGGTCAAACAGAGTGGAAGTGAGCACGGCATTAAGAAAAGGCTTGCGGGCGGTGCATCTTCTTGAAGATCCTTTGGAACCAGGGGAGCAAGTAAGTCTGCAATTAAACTGGGAACGAAGATTTGATCATATGCAACAACACAGTGGTCAACATCTTGTTTCGGCCATCCTTGATAAATACGATCTTCCTACGTTAAGTTGGAGCATGGGTCAGTTGGTGAACTATGTTGAGATCCCTAGGAAACTGAACGAGGAGGAGGTTGATAAAATCAATAAAGAAATCAATACATTTATATCACAGAGCGTCCCGATCACAGTCGAGGTGCCAAATCCAAAAGATGTGAAACTGGATAAAATGCCTGATGATTATGATACTGAGAAGGGCGTTCTGCGAGTTGTTCATATTGGGGAACTTGATTCAAATCCATGCTGTGGTACTCATCTCAACTCCACCTCCCAAATTAAAGGCGTTGCACTATTAAATCAGGTTGCAGGTAAAAGTACCAACTGGAGGCTGAATTTCTTGGCCGGTGACAGACTGGTTGATTTTTCAAGAACCTCATATTTAACATTAAAATTTCTTGGGGGTACATTGTCATGTCAAACTGACCAACTTATTGAGAAAACATCCAATTTGCGCTTGCAATTGCGCAAAGCGCACTCCAAGGAATCTGCCTTATCTAAAGAGCTTGCGGTGTATCAAGCAAAAGATATTGCTATATCGCTTAAGCTGAGGGACATAGTTTACTTACATCGGTCTGACGAGGGTCTGGAATATTTGCTCAATATGTACAAGGAGCTGACTCCTTTACAAAGCGGCACTGTGGTTTTAATATCAGGAGAGGGCAATCAAGGTGGGGCAGTCATCGTCTTTGGCCAAAAGACAAAAGAAGTTGTTGATTCCCTTAAAAGCATTCTCACTGAGCTCAAAGGCGGCGGTAAGGACAAGTTCCAAGGCAAAGTTTTGAAATACAATAGGGGAGAGCTTGAAAAAGCGAAATTATATTTGGACAGTTTATAAAAAGTCGGGGGGCTAAAATATCATCGGTTCATGACAAGGCGTCGGATGCCACGGTGATCATAGAAGTGAGGTTTCTTTTTCTTTACAATCTCTCTGAATGCAGCGTCTTTGTCAACAAGATACTTTAGGTCAGCGATGAGTGTATCTAATAAAGACGTAGGTTGTTTATTTGAATCTTGACGGCAAGGAATGTTTTCCACGATAAGCGTTTCGTGTATTGTTTTTGTCATGGTGTTATTGTCATGAAATTGCGTTGAAGATGCGTCCGGTAACTCACTGAATAGCACCTTTCTTGGTAGCTTATTAATGTTCCTGAGCATCTCGGAAAGTTTTTCATATTCCTCAAAACAATCTGAACAAACGAGCTCATGATAGTTCTTTTCGGCTGGAATCAAGCTACTTATATCATATAATGGTTTGTTGCAGACAATGCAATACTTGAGCGGAGAATTGACGTTTTCGCAATGGTGAGCCTCTTCTAGTACGGATTGGACGTATATTTCGGATTCTCCATAATTAGTTGACGTCTTAGAGCTGGCGATTGAGGGAAATTTTGGTTCAGATAAGGGCGATAAAGACAAGCATTTTGTAAAATCAAAACTCTCTAACGGCCGGTTGCCACTGTTCATTTCATGAGACGAAGGTCTTTTAAATAACTTGCTCCTATAGCTAGATATTGAGCTGCAGTGGTTATCTGTGAGCTGATGGTCGTCGTCAATACCGCTTTGCGTACGCACGAAAAGCGACCGAGGTATCGAGATTGGTTCGTTATATATGCCTTCATGCTCGCGAAGTGACCTCTTCAGGTCAGTGATTGAAGTGGCTTTAGTCTTAATGTGCTGATGTTGTTCTTGGGGTTTTGGGATATAATCCTCAATAAGCACTAATAAGTTATCAGTTGTCTGGCTTGAGTGTCTTACACATTCTTCTTCACCAGTCTGAAAATCGCTGTCCTTGCATAACGTTGATGGTCGTGGGTGAGCCAGGGGAAACGACGTCAGCTGGTTGCTATCGATTAGGTCAAGACGTGATTTTTTATGACCGAGGTGGTTTCTTGGCGCGGTTCGACCGTAGTAAAATTGAGGCTCTTTTAAAGACGGTGGACCTATATTTTCTTTGTCCATCTTTGTCGAAATCCTTTTCACCTGAAACCCCCTGTCTGCGCGCTACAGCGTCCTTTTGATGGATGATACCGTTTATGGAATCTTATATCCGCAAGCTATCTCTGTAAGTTGCACCATATATACCTGTTGCTTGTGTGTGCCTTTTTGTGCTGCCAGGTTGACCTGTAACTTGTTATACCCCATCATCTCTCTACCTGTACACACCCTAATTTTCAATGTAAACAAAAAACTTTCCGTATCGGGCAGCGATATTTATTTCACTGTTTCTCAGCTGGGACCTTCGTCTGGGGAAAGCCATCAAAAACTTACTTCAGATCTCCTGAAGCATTTCCATCACCTGGGGCCAAAGCAAGTATGTGGTGCACTTGAAATAGCTCATATGGTTGAGCGGCGCAGCCCAAGATAACACTCCAGTTTAACACAATCCAACAGGCCACATATAGAGGTGGCTTGGTGAAAGCGAATTTTCAGTCAAATCCTCTCTTTTGAGAGCGTTTGTGTACAACAAGCAACGCTCATACAGTAAAGGCTCAGAATAAAAATTTTAGGTTACAAGAATTAAGGGCTCTCACTCTCACTCATAATACTGTCAAATAGTTTATTATTACGCAAGTGAATCTTCATATTATGTAGCGTTCACTGGGAAGAGAAAAGTTGAAAGAAGCAAACATGGCGAAATCGACCTGTTTGCCGAACGACTCAAATTTTCATGAGCAGATTACAGCAAGTATACCACAGCAGCCAAAAGCGACCCTAGAGATAGAGACTTCGCCGCAGCGGCACCGCTCAAGACACTCACCACAGGAGTTGTTGAAGCGCCTGAAGACACAACACTCAAGGTAGAACTGGCACTCGAGCCAGACCCAGAGTCGGAGCCTGATCCAGAGCCAGTCGAGGTTGACTCAGAACCAGATCCAGATCCAGATGTGGTAGCGGTCTCAGAACCAGATCCAGAGCCTGAGCCGGATGTGGTTGCGGTCTCAGAGCCGGAGCCTGAACCAGTTGACGTTGATTCAGAGCCTGAGCCGGATGTGGTAGCGGTCTCAGAACCAGATCCAGAACCAGAGCCGGATGTGGTAGCGGTCTCAGAGCCAGACCCAGACCCAGAGCCGGAGCCTG
>JAKTPG010000070.1:0-49285 GCA_030557505.1 Ogataea maris
CTCTGGCCGTCCCGCGTCGACCCCCCCCCCCCCCCCCCGAGCTGCCATCCGCGGCTGCCATTCCGCGGCTTGCCAAGCTCGTCGCCGGACCCGCAGTGCGGTGCAGCAGCAGCAGCAGAGCTCATCCGAGGAAGAAGGAGCGCGGACAGTCTTTTATATATGTACATGTGTGCGCCTGTGAAAGTGGCAGCAGCTCTACCGCCTATCGCACCTACTTCAGTTCTAAAGTCGACCACGCCTCTGGCACTTGCGCCTCGGCGGCGCTGCCTATCACAGCCGCGCTGCTCTGCCCACCAAAGTGCTTCTTGGCGGCCTCCACAATGTCCTCAAGATCGCAATCAAGCAGCTCCTCCCGGCGCTGCTGCTTCATATCGTCATCGATACCATAGTTGAATAACGTCATGCCCTCAGAACGCACGCTCATCGGGGCATCAACACGCTGGAACACAGTCAGCTTCGCCTCCTCAAGATCCTTCTCGCTTATCTCTTCCTTGCTTATCTTGTCAAGCACAGACTCAACAGACTTGCTAAACGTCTCAATAGACCCCCACGCGTTAGGATCCCTGTACGAGTAGAAAGAGAAAACACCATTGAGCGCATCGTATGAAGCACCTCCACCGTAAGCGCCTCCTTTCTCCCTAATCTCCTTGTGGAGGTGCTTAAAGGTTAACAGCTGTGACAGTAGCTGTAATGCTGCACTGTCCGAGGAAGTGTACGTCATCCCCTTGAGCGCAGAAGCGGCAAATCCAACCTGAGAAGGAATCTGGATAAATGTGCCCGCAACCTGATCGGATGCTGGCTCGAGTTTATATGGCTCAAGCCCACTGCTCTCCATTGCCCCAAACTGGCTCAGGTACTCTAACGTCTTGGTCTGCTGAGAGTCAAAGTCCTCGCGGTCGCATGTAAGATTCACTTGAAACTTTGTCCCGTTCAAAATCGCATCCCTGATTTGTTCAAGTTTGGGAGAAACTTCCGCTTCCAAAAGACCGTTCTGTTCCAGTCTGCCTAGTTCATTCAAAAACCGCACTTGCTCGATTCCGCTGAGTGACTCCTGAATGCGCGAAGTCGATGACAACTTCGATGATGCAAACGACTTCGCATAGCTGTGACCACTACTCACAATACTGCTTAGGTTATCATTTGCTAGAGACTTCACTAAAGTCGACATCTTGGAAATGTTCTTGAAGTCAGTTTCAATCAAGATTTGGTGCAAAATAGAAAGCATGCGGTCAACATTCGAATTTAAGCAGACCCCAGAAACACCAAACTTGATGAAGGCGGTATCTATATCCCATGGCGAAGCATGCGCAAAGGAGGACGAGCTTACTCCACCTGTATATAACTTGATCTCATCCTCTAACTCAGCCATACTCTTGCTCTTTGTGCCCAGATTTGTTAAGCACGACGAAAAAAGTGGTAGATACTTTATTAATGATGGTGGCAAAACTTCAGAATTCAATGTTTTCAATGAAGTGAAGTATGTTAATCCGTTGGATTTTGGAGACAGACGACTCTGAATATGAACCCCCTTGGAGTCATCGAGTCCAATCTGGACATTGTTACCCTCCCTGTTTATATCAGATGTGGTAAGCGTGGGGAGACATGAGAGGTCTTCATCCTTACCTTGCTTTTCGAAAAGCGCAATTCCACGCTTGAATAAACTAGACTTGTCATCGTCATCTAGATTCTCTACCTTTGCTGAAAGCCTAGCAGTCTCCTCACTCAATATAGAAGCCTCTAAGCCCTGATCGGGTGTCATCTCAAATTTAAAATAGGGACGGCTTAACAAATACTGATCAATTATGTCAGTAAACACTTTATCTCCCCTTTCCCGATATTCAGAACGAAACTTGTCCAATACATCGGCCCACTTAAGCGAAACTAGGGGATCAACATTATTTACCCATCCTGGTACAATATTGCTTAATAGGTTCAAACCAAAGGAGGCATTTTCTACCTTTCTGGAGAGCTCCAATTGGTTGATAATAGCTTGAATTTTATTATCGGCAAAACCGGTCTCTCTTGCCTTTGCCAAAGAGTCGCACACATAGTCTTCTATCTTGTGAGAATCTTCAGCGGTCAATCCTTGCAATCCAACAGTGAAAATATTGACGGCAGTCATAGAATCCATGCCAGAATTGACTGAAAACTCGGATCCAATGCCGGACTCAATCAAAGACTGATAGAGAGGAGAAGAGTGGCCATCCATCAACAAAGATGAAAGAACTTTCAGCAAGAAAGTTTCATAATTATCAGTTGGTTTTCCACAGTACCAACTCAAAGAACCTTTGTATTGCCGCTCAGGTGGTTGCATTGGGTCTGTAGGTCCATTTATGGACACAGTGGTATTTTGAAGCAGCGGAATTGGTGTCTTTATTTCGGAGCTTCTGTGTCTCTTGCCGAAGCGGGTGAATTCATGGTTTATTTTTTTCAAATGGTTGGCAAGGGGCATGTCTCCGTATGTGAAAGTGTAGGAGTTAGATGGATGATAGTACTTGGAATGGAAGTCAACCAAATCCTCGTAAACTAAATCAGTGATCTTTGCAGGATCGCCACCAGAGTTGTTGAGAGACGGATATATGGATTCCTGGTACTTAATCCAGTAGTAGTAAGACGAATCTGACATTTGGCCTTTCATTTCGTTGTAAACCACCCCTTTGAAAACTAGAGGCGACTGCTGATCTTGCGTGTCTTCGTTCTCCAATCTCCAGCCTTCTTGGTAGAAATCGTCCTGCAGTAGCAACGGATTGAGGGTAGCGTCCAGGTACACATCCATCAAATTCTGGTAGTCGACCCTGTTGGTGGTTGAGAAGGGATAAAACGTGTAGTCATGGCCAGTCATGGCATTCATAAAGTTGGAGAGGCTTCGGTTCAACATCTTGAAAAAGGGGTCTCTCACGGGGTACTTCTCTGATCCGCAGAGAGTGGTGTGCTCCAGGATGTGGGGCAGTCCCGTGGAGTCGGGCGGGTTCGTTTTGAACGCAATGCTGAAGACATTGTTCTTGTCCTTTCTATCTATGTGCAGATGCTTTGAGCCTGTCTGCACGTGCGTCAGGTCGACGGCGGTCAGCTTGAACTCAGGCACGTCTAGCGTTCGGTCTATGCGGTACCCTTCGATCTCTCGGCCCAGAGGATACTTCTTGATGGCTTTCGAGCTGGCAGTTGCCAGCCCTCTTGCATGCCGCACTCTGAGCATTTTGGTCCCAGCAAGATCTCGGGTGTCTCGTGTGTGCCCCTGCCAACCAAACACGCACACGCACACGCACACGCAACTCCCACCGTCCTGAGCCCTTATGTGCGAGCCTTTTCTTAGCACTCCTGTGTTCCTCCTCTCTCCGGCTACTTGAAAAAAAAAAAAGAAAACCCAAAGGCGCTGGTGAAAAAAAGTACCACTATGCCGCTGACATAAGCAGGTAACTCCTGCACTCTTTCGAGCCACGTACGTGCAGGCGAGAGAGAGTGAGGGTGCTTTTTTTTTTCCTTAATTAAGAAAGGAACCTTCACTCTTTTTAACCGGTGACTGCAGCTGATGAACGGCGATTAGCGGATCTCCGGAGGACGAAGGACGCGTGGTGGTCTCAATTGGCGTACTGAGGCTGTATTGCGAGGCAGTGCTTTGGTGCGTGAACAGGAGCTGTGGGATCCGAGCGCGCAGACTGAACGGGGGGGCGTCGTCGTCGACGGTTTTTTTCCAAGAGATGAAGTTGTTGAATGCCATCGCCCGCCTTTTCCTCGCCCAGCTTCTGGCCATGGAACTGGCGAGCGCAGAGAAGGTCCAGCTGACCTCGACCGCGGCGGAGTACTGCACAGGGATGTACAGCCGCGTGGACTGGGGCGGAGCTGTCGATCCGTTCATCAAAGTGGACGTCAAGCAGTTTGCTACCAACGGAGAGGACTCCAGCAGGAGCATATCGCTTGTGGTGTTTGAATATAGAGATGCTGACGGACTGGGGGTCTTTGATAACACCACTGGCGTGACACACTACGTTTGCACCCGGTCCTTGATAAGCCAGGGCATATGCGCTAAAAGCCAATTGCACGAGTTCCTCGTCAACTCCAACTATACTCCCTCCAGCGTCATCAAGACCGCAGTGCTGACGGACTTTGGAACAAATGACTTCAGCTATCTTGTGGCAAACACCGGGTACTACTGCGTGGCGGCCTATGATGCCCGTTATACCACAGAGGGCAAGCAGTTTAGCCTCATAGTGAACTTCCATAACGCTTTCGGTAATCTCCCAGCGTCGGAGATCCCCAAACTTCCGCTTTATGGTCTGTTGGCTGTCGTTTATGCAGTTTGCTTGTCTGTGTATCTTTTCCAGGTTTACAAACACAGATCGGAACTGCTGCTGCTGCAAAAATACCTTGCCGGCTTCTTTGTTTTCCTCACTGTGGAAAATATCCTGATCTGGTCTTTATTCGATGTCAGAAACAACAACAAGACATACCCAATTCCGGGAGGGATCAAGTTCTACATTGCGTTTATTTCAACCTTGAACGCTGTGAAGATATCATTTTCCCTTTTCCTGCTGCTCATCATCTCTCTCGGTTACGGTGTAGTCTACCCCAAGCTACCAAAAAAGACCATGGACAGATGCAAGATATATACTGGTGTTCACTTTGTGTGCAGTGCCGTCTATATTTGGTTTTCATATTATTCAAGTCAAGTTCAACCAGGAACCTCCACAACCCAAACCTCCAATGCAACAACCACGGTGCAGGCAAACTCATGGGTAGCGCTGGTTATAATGGTTCCGATGGTGATTGTTTTCGTGTTCTTTTACTTTTGGATTTTGGCCTCTCTGCAAAAAACGGTGAAGCTTTTACAAGAGAACAAGCAGGTGGTGAAGCTGAACATGTACAAAAAGCTCTTCAGACTGATGTTTCTCTCGGTTCTATTACTGCTGCTGGGCTTTGTCATCAGTCTTGTTTGCCTGTTCAATGATTCGTTGACAGAGTCGATTGAGAGACTCTGGAAGTTCATCGATGTTATTCTGGACTTTTGGCCATCCTGCATATACTTTATCGTTTTCATCGGCTTGGCTATTATCTGGAGACCTACGAACTCCTCCTACCTGCTCGCCGCCTCTTCGCAAATCCCAACTACAGACTCTGGGGTTGCTGCAGAAGGCGCTGAGGACCAGCCAGAGATGTACAATAATTTTGAGCAATTTGGAAACGAGTTTGAGTTTGACGACTTGAGAAGCTTTGACAGCGATGTGAACCCATTCCAGGACCCTGAACCTCCAGCAAAAACAAGCGAGAACCCATTCGACGATAAGAACGCATCTAGCGATATTGGTCCAAGTGTGACGGCCAGTAACGACCAATTCAAGCTCGACGACACCGAAGATACTGACCTCCACGATACCCACGAAGGCACACGCTGACCTGCTGATGGTTTGGTATATTCAATGTGTTGTTTTTTTTTCTTTTACCTGCACACACAGATGACACATATGTCTCGCCCTGTGCTTTTCATACATCTCAGCCACCACGATTTCACAATGTATGTTTTGTATGGACCCTTTTCATAGAGTTGTAGGAACGGTCAGTTAGAAGGTTATCTTATATATCTATATATATTGAAATACTAAAAATGGAAAAAAAAGTGACAAAAAGTAAAATGCGTAAACCCGGAATCGAACCGGGGGCTCAACGATGGCAACGTTGAATTTTACCACTAAACCATTTACGCTTGCTTTGTTAAACGTTTGGGCAGTGACACCCATGTACTGTATAAGCACACTAAAGAGGCATGAAACATACCGCAGTGCATCCTTCTACGAAGGTCTACCACAAAATACATAAGATGAAGTAATTAAGCTGAAGTACACACAGTCAAAGGGCCATACACGTGCGTATAAGTAGTCACAAGGTGCACAATTAACGTGTTCTAATGATACCAGCCGCCATCAGAGTGAAGATCTTTCTCGACACCGCAGGGTTCTTCATGTGCTCTTGTAGAGCAGCAGGATTGTTCTGCGCCTGCTGCAGAATTGTGTTCATCACAGGATCGCTCAAGATCTGGACAATTTCAGGGTCCTTTTGGACACGAGCCATTGTCTCATCGTACGTCTCCCCTTCAAGAGGTGCAAATCTTAATCCGAGCGCTTTCTGGTAAAGCTGGTCGATCTCGTGCATGTTGGCCGTGGAGTTGTTCTTTGCCTCGGCCTCCTTCGCCTCAGTCAGGGTGTCTAGACATTTTCTGTACTCCTTGATTGCAAGCTCCGCATTTGCCTTTCGTATGTATGCGCGAATGAAGGTAGGGTCCAGTTTGATGGCAGCCTCACAGTCCTTGATAGCGTCCGGGAAGGACATTAGTTTCGCAAGGGCGGCAGCCCTATTCGAGTAACCACGCACATCAGATGGGTCTCTCTTCACCATCTCAGTGTATGCTTTCACAGCGCCAGGCCAATCACCCTTTGTGAAATAGTCTTTACCCTCGAGTCTCGCCTTCTCGGCCAGGTCCTTGTCAATATACGCGTCCGATTCCCTCTTTTTGAGCTCCTTTTCTGTAGCTCTCAACTTGGACAGAATATCTGGAGTACGGTACTCAGTCAATGACTTCTCAAAATAATCAATGGCCTTCTTCAGATCGTCTTTCTTGAGGTAACTGTTTCCGATTCTGGCGAACGACTTGGCCACCAGCTTGTAGTCCGCTCTCATTTCTCTTCCTTCCTCTACAGCAGTTTTGCATGTCTCGATGGCCTTGTCATAGTCGCCATTCTCAAACTCTGCAGCTGCTCTGTTGTTGAGGTACGTTATATCCTTGAAAGTGTTCCAGGCCTTATCATAGAACTCAATTGCCTCTGCAAATTTTCTCTGTTTGTACAAGGCGTTAGCCTGGACTTTGTATTCATCAGCCTGCGTCTTTCCACTTTTGTCGTCCTGCTGAGGCTCTGCGTCCTTCATTTCCACATCCTGACTCTCCTTGGTCTCCGCTGATGGAGCGGCAGCTGTCTCCGGTGCTGCTGCAGGAGCAGGAGGTGAAGTGGAGGAAGGTGGCTCCGAAGGAACGCCGCTCAAGTCTATTCCCAAGATGGCGGCAACGACAGTCATGAGTCTTTGATCCGTGAACATCTCAGTAGAAATGGAGGAAGGATTAGTCTGCAGCTGTCTCACTTTGGCCACCATCTGGGGATCCTTCATCAGCTCTGCGGTCTTTGGGTTGGTCTTCAGTTTCTCAACAAGGTTAGGGTCGGAGAAGATCTTGCCCATACCCATCGGATCGCCTGCGCTAGAGCCTGTCTCTCTCTGGACGATGGACTCGAGTCCGCTGATTGCCATTGAGTTGGCGGGATCGAGGTCGAGTGCCTTTTCATAGGATTTCTTCGCGTCCTCGAGCTTGCCGAGACCAAACTCGGCTGCAGCCACTCTGTTGTACCCCTTGGCCCAGGACGGGTTGATCTTGACACACTCCTGCGCGTCCTGCAGGGCGGAATCGTACTGCTTCAGCGACGTGTAGCACGCCGATCTGTTGGAGTAGAGCACATGGTTAGGAGAATCCGAGGCCTCTATCGCCTTGCTGAAAAAGTCAATGGCCTTGTCGAACTCCTTGGCGGAGAACGCAGCGTTGCCCTGCGCCTTGAACTCGTCAGCCGACATCGTTGCTCGTGCCTGTGTTGTATACTCCCGTTAGTTGTTGCAAAAACTGTGGACACGCCCGCGCCTTCGTCTCTGCTTCTACTCTCACGCAACCAACCACCTTCTCCTTTATACGCTTCCACTCGTCGACTGTTTGAATTGTCACCTTCTAGAAGAATCTGAGCAAAAAACTGCCCCTCCCTCCTTCTCGCCTGTGCGCACGCACCGTACAACCAACCACCACAGTTACCGCTACATCTGTACACCGCAGAAACACTGTTCTGAGTGTGGCTCCCACCTCACCCCCGCCTCCACCCCCTCCATACAAAATTGAAAACTGAGTGTGCTTCGAAATATGGGGGGGTGAAGAAAAACAAGTGTCACGTGATACTTATTATGCAAAATGTCACGTGCGTGTCCATACACTTTAGCAGAGACATCTAATTTTTCTGACTTTGGCTTTGTAGTGCACAATTTCTCTCTCTCTGCCTGTCTCTCTGCAGGTAGTGGAAAAAGCGCAGGTAGAGAGAGAGAGAGAGAGAGAGGACGAGGAGAGGCCCTGGGCATCATCAACGGTGAGCCGCTCTGCCCTTTACTTCCGACAGGCCGCCCAGCATGCCAACGAACACAGACGGCGGCGACGTCTTCCAGCAGAAGACGGCAGCGTTCGTCGCGTGGCTCAGACAGAACCTCGAAAGCATGTCTGACAGCTTCGAGATTGCTGATCTGAGATCCGAGTCCCAAGGAAGAGGCCTTATTGCCACGCGAGACATTCCCGAAGGCACGGCCATATTTAAGCTCCCCAGAGAGTCGATACTCAACGTCGGCACCTCCCAGCTCGCTCTCGCGGCCCCCAGCAACATGGAGGTCCTGCTCTCGCTGAACCAATGGGAATCACTGATCCTCTGTCTTGCGTACGAGTTCATGCTCGGCACGGAGTCCGCCTGGGCGCCATATCTCGACGTACTGCCGCAGAGGTTTACATCGCTCATGTTCTGGTCAGATGCAGAACTGCAGGCTTTGAGACCCTCCCACGTGCTCGACAGAATCGGAAGAAAGGAGGCAGAGGCTCTCCATTCAAAGCTGGTTCCTGCAGTCTGTGAAAAACTGGGCACACCAGAGCTGGCAACGTTCTTATCTCTAGAGAAATTCCATGTAGTTGCGTCACTGATATTGAGTTATTCATTTGATGTGGAGAACCTCGGCGTGATGGAGGAGGTGCAATACCTTGACGAAAGCGACCAGCAGGAGCAGGAGGGTCCCGACCAGGAGCCTAGCGGTAACGAAGACGAAAATCACTATGAAGAAGAACCAGAAGATGAGTCATCGGTAGAGGATGAGAACCCAGACTCTGTCCGAAATAGTGCAAGTCTTAAATCTATGGTTCCTTTAGCAGATACTTTGAACTCCAATACCTCGCTCGTCAACTGTACGCTCCACTATGAGGATGACAAACTTGCAATGAAAGCCATCAAGGATATTAGAAAAGGAGATCAGATTTTCAACATTTACGGTGAGCTTCCAAACTCAGAGATTCTCAGGAAGTACGGCTACGTCGAGGTTCCGGAATCAGCGTTTGAATCAACAGAGCTCGACTTGCAAGAGATCAAACAGTATTTCCAGTCGTTGTTTGACCGTAATTCCATCCTGAAAGGAAAATCCGCTTTTTTGGATACAGTTCTGAACACTATTGCCGAGTCAGATTATCTGGCCGAGACTTCTGAATACGGTGATGAGGGAATTGTGATGGACATGTATGACGTGATGGAGGGAGGCGAGGTCAGTCCCGAGCTTCTGTTGCTAATACTAATACTTTCCATTTTACAACAAAGTCTTGAGTCTGATCACAGCTGGACCAGGAAGCTTATTAGAGGTTTCGAGAGGCCTAACAATGAGCTGGAGCATTTTGTGAAAAGGGTCATCTTGAAATGTCATCAGTTGATCCAGAACGGAATGATTACGGAAGATTCAGTTACTAACCTCCATGAGTGTATTCGACTACGCATGAAAGATTATCCAACCGAGATTAAATCGTTCAAGGTACCTTCCAAACATACTAAGTTTGACAAAATGGCCATGGCCCAAATTGTTCTCGCGTGCGAATTCAAGTGTTTTGAGGAGACTTTAGACAATTTCCCGACAAGGATGGATAAGTATAGAGTCATCCACGATGAGAAACTGCTGAGCAACGTCTTAAAGAAAAAATTGCAACAAAATCAATCCACAAAGAGACAAAAGAGAAAATAAAATAATAATCGTGATTGTCTTAATCGTCACCATTAACAACACGCAAAGGAGTTTTAGCTTCACTAATTACCATGAGGTCTTGCTCCTCATACCCATCGTCACTTGATATTGCAATGGGCCCTTCGGTATGTACCATGCTGCTGTCCTCACTAATGTTGTCGTTGTTATTTGTATTATTAGTAATCGCCAATGCAAGTGAGTCACTAGATGGTATTGCCATGGACTTGTTTGAACATTCGGATTGAATTGGTTGCAGCATCACAGCACCGTGACGTGAAGGGTTTGCACTGCTCATTATGAGTGGGCATGGACGCATCACTTGAAACCCTTCAGAAAATGCTGGGTCTTGCTGAGTCCGACATATATTTTTAACAAAATCAAGACTTCTAGTTATAATGTTATCCCGCTCCTGCCCAATGTTTTCTTTAACTGTGGTCTCCTTTTCAGCCATGTTAGCTCTGTCTAGCTTCTTTTCACGCTCCTGCCACAGCATTTTTACCTCCGGATCAGGCTCCAGAACTCTGTATGCATAGCGATAATAATCTTCCTCACGACTAACTAAGTCTCCTGTATACTTTTTTGATATTTGTGGCACGCTCTGCTGAGGTAAAAAGGAGTGTGCCAGAGATATTCCTGGTAGCACTCTTTCGTCAGTCAACTCAAAATCGCAAGAGTTCATACTGTACGTCTTTGGTGAAGAAACCTGATCTCCTGGTGTCAAAAGGCAAGGGAGAGTTGTTCGCAAAGACACGCGAGATGAAGACGCCAAACTCCGAGTCTCCTGAAGAGGTAATTCAATGTAATCGCCTTTTGATCTATAATCAGGAATTTCTGTTCCTTTTCTTCCTTTCCTGAAACCGAGATGAAGCTTAACACACATGAACACATTCTGAACTGTTGGGAAAAAGAAGAGAAATATGATAACAGTCAGATGAATCAAAAGTATTGCCCACGTTAACCGTGTTCGGTTCCTCTCCGACACTTCAAGCGGCGAAATAAAAGGAATATGTAAAATTGATACAATCACTTTGGAAGCAGCTGCAGCAATTTTGTTTCTGTTTAGTCTAGTCTGGGAATAGTATGGCTTGAAAAAGATCAGACAGCATAGATATATGAACTGCGTACTAACGATCATTCCAATCTGTACTGACCCACTGATTTGTAAACAACCAACAATCAATCCAAATATTATAATTTCCAAATAATCAACAATCACAAAAGAAACTGCACTGGTTTTGAACACAACATATAGCCACTCCCAAAGCATGACTGTCGTAAACGATTTGTACATCAGTTCCCTCCCACCTTTAGATAAACAGAACCGCCAGCATGAAAATAGCACTAAGGCGCCGTATAGTGCTAACAATACGCTAGCACTAGCGACGCTCCAAGTAGAGAACTGCGGCACATAGGGACCCCCATATATATTTGTCTTCAATGCCGCTAAAAGGTAAGAAGAGTATACCAAAAGAGGAATGGCAGCGGCACTTAGGAAAGTTGAATTCAGAACACCTGCTGCAAAAAGGTATGAGTTCTTAGCAAACTTGGACAATGTAGGTTTGTATCTGTCCCGGTTGATGATAGTGGCAAAGGTCCAAATAATCTGATATGTCCCGCATAAAATCGCACTAAACAGACCCCATAGAATTAGAAATGAAGCCCACAAAGCAACCGGAATATTATCCTTCTTCATGTTCGCAAGAGCCTTCAAGCCACCCGTGTATATTGTGTCATAAACGTTATCCACCGAGAGAGCGCACACTCCTTCGGACATGTACATGAAACCCACCCACCTCAGGGATGTCATCAATGGAGGCAAAAAACCTGGATAGTGCAAATTTAAAGCCACCATGAAGAAAGCAAACTGAAGGTAATGTAAGTAATCAAAGTAGCTGGGGCTGACCTGATTTAAGAGTGGTGCGTTGCATATTGCTGAAGCCCGGCACAAAAATGGATCATCGGAATCTTTATAAGGTGACAGCAAATAGTTCAGCAAGTTGCTCAAGATTATCAACACGAGCAAACTGGCTAAAAATATAATCATAAACAAGGAAAGTGCTCGATGTTGCGTGACGTTGATGTAAGAGCTGGTGCACCCTATCAGAGTATGATTGGAGTTTCCATTAACAAACCCAACCTCAATATGGTACGTGCCGAATGGTGACCTCGAGCCAACATAAAAAGGAAGTGTAATAATAACCTCGTTATCTTTTTTGATGGTACATTTGTTGGCTGTACTAGAAGTGGTGCTACTTCCTGAAGTAGCCGCTGTAATAGCTGATGGGGTATAATCGCGTTCATATGTCTCAGCCGTTGCATCTTCGTCGCGCTTTCCAACGGCAATGGGAACAAACTTGGGCTCATGATTAATATGGGTCGTCGTAGATGCAAGATCGGAGGATGTGGTGCGTAGAACGAAGCTTGCATTTCGTGGTATCGATGAGCCTGCGGACATGGCCTTAGTGCTGGTGGAGGTAGGCTTTGTAGATACAGCAGTGATGTTGGATGAGAAATTATCGAAAACCCCGTCGGGGAAAATGTAGGATGTAGAGTTAATCACATCAGCAAAGTCGCACATTCTCCAGTTCACGTCGTACAACACTTCGTCCACATACTTCAGCACCACGTGCGCTGTAGTGTACATGTTGGTGGTTTGGTTGACGTCAGCGATATCGCTGGTTGCGAATGAACGAAGCTGCACTTCCATTAGTCCTGTTTCAGCGTTGTACGAAGCGTTTGTGAGGAAGTTCGTGAACTTGAACTGTGCGCGGGAGGCGGCCGAGCACGTTGACGATCCCACAAATGCAGCAGAGACCAACAGGCTACTCTGGAGCAGCAGGTGGAGGAGCAAGCATATTCGCATGCTTGTGAGTTAGTTGGCTGGCAAGTGCGCAGCGGTGCTGTTCATGCAACGAACAGCGGGCCTGCACTGCGCTCGTGCCAGGCTGCGATCAAGGGATCAAGGAGGAAAAAAATTGGCACTTTCAAAGCTCACTCTCTGTGCGCAACGAAGGCTCTTACTTGGTCCACCAGTGTTGCACAGCAGCGAAAGCTCTAGATCGCCAGCATTTGACGGGCTCTCACAGTTCCAGTTGCCTCAGTAGGGCTGGCTGTCTTATTACACGGCACGAGAGAGAGAACAATGTGGACTCCCCCCCCCTTCCTCGTTAGCTCCTTTGTATGTTTTCGTTCTTTTTTCTTTTTGTGCACCTCCTATTTTTTTGCTTATTCTAAAAAAGCAGGGGCCTACACTACTACACCTTTCTCTATAAGCACATCAATGGAGCTGACGTTTAAACAGACTCACAACGCCCTTGGGGAGGCTCAACTCTCCCCACGGCACTCAGTATGTACAGGAATCAGTGAGCAGACTTGCAGCAGACAGCAGCGCTAGGCGATCTGCTTCATCAGGTACTCAAAGAGAGAGATAAATATCATCGTCGTAGCGATGGAGCGTGTGATGGAGGGCCCAAACCCCCTGTACAGCTTCCGTGTCGGCCAGGCCCACACGGGGTGAGCGACCTCCAGCTTCGTCTCGCCGCCCCGAGCACGAAGCACGTTCCGAACCACGTCTCGCTGATACCTGGACTTCATCGTGTCCAGGGGAAACACAGTCACCCAGCTCCAACACCCTGCAATGGCGCCCGAGAGCGGGACGCTCAAGACATCCAGCCGCTCCTTCAGCTCAGGCCGGCTGTGCTCCCAGCGGCAGTTCTCGGCCTGTATTGACAGCTTCACAGTCTCGTAGAGACCGTAGAAAAGCCCAGACGAAACCGCGTCTCTCAAAAGATGGTACCGGAAACCAGAATACAAGCCGCCCATCCCTTCGTGGCGGACAATTGTGGAGGTAACTTCCAGAAGCCCAGTAGGTAAGCTCTTGCGCTCAAAATGTTTGTGGCCCTGTGCGCTGTCCCTAGAGTTGTTCACCAAGATCACAATCTGCTGAAAAATCTTGGCGAACTCAAAGGGGCAGGCGAAGCATGACACAACGGAGCCTGCAAAAGTGCCAGAGACCACTGAAATCGGTATGTTTCGAACCACGTCGTCAAGACCCTGCCCGTCAGGAGCTGCAATTCCAGAAATTGCGTCATGATGGAACGCCCAGTCTCTCAGGTCTGACACCACGGGTTTGGCCTCCGTGAATATGGAAACCCCGAGCGAGCGGGCAAGAGAGGTGGACATCAGTGGAGCTGCGATTCCGCGGAACAGCCCTCGCAGGCCCTCCTGCCGCACCGTGAACCTGAGACAGGCGAAGGCGTTATTGAAGCGATAGGTCTGCATTCTTGTCTTCAAAGAGTCGAGAGGAAAGCCAACGGTCGTGGAGACGAGGGAGGAGCAGTAGGAGAGCAGGCCCGCTTTGTAGGGTGCCAGCCAGGGCGGGAATGTGGCAAGCGGGTTCTCGTACACTATGTTCCCGGTGATGGCCGGGATGTGCGACGACCTCTTTCTGACCGGGCGTTCTGGCATGACCTGCGTCGTGTAATACGGAGAGTCTCGCTGTCTATAATAAATAAATAAGTGTATATGCTGCGGGTGTGGGGCTCAGAAGCTCATATGCGGGGCGGGGTGCGTCGGGGGTGTCGCGTTCGAGCGGGCTCCGTCAACGGCAGTTGGGTCGGGGCAGAAAGGGTTGTTGTCTCAGTTTGTACCTTCTGGCTTATAACAGAAGCATCTGTGGTTGAAGAGGGTGATCCAGAACCGGAGAGCAATCGCAGACCTTCCAGAGGGCCTCTTTTCGCTGCTATATGGCTTGCTTGTATTAATATGAGGACGCTTTTTTTTGTAAGCCGGGGAGGGGGGGGGGGGTAATCTTTTATCTCCGTCGGTAATTTTCCTGCGGGCCGAGCCATAAGAAACAGGAAGCGAGCTCACCCGGGCATACCTAAGGAACCCTCCTTGATCTCTCTTTCTCCCTATCTCTATCTCTCTACAAGGAGTTTGCAACAACCGGTGTGCTACTGCACGGCTCACCGAGTTAGCATTGACTGTGCAATGGCCGCTGGCCGCTCTATACATCTATGGTATCCTTGAAGCTCAGAACATCGTTGAACCGGAGCCCGTTCACGTCAATATCGTCGGTCGGCACGTTTTCTTCAAACTGGCGTATGTGCCTCAGGTCGTCGGCCGCGTGCTCGCGCTCCTTGCTGGCAACCAGTATCAGCCCCATCGACCTCACAGATTTCGCAACGTCAGGACATATGGTCAGTAGCACGCTGGGCACGACAATGCCGAGAAGATTGTTGGCCGTCGCAAAACTGATCGCCAGCTTGAGCGACCGGGTCAGCCGATCCTGGTACTGCATCTCGTTCTGATACACGGTGGTGTCCATATTGATCAGATCTATGCTGTTCAGGTGTGGCTTCGGTCTTTCAGTCCGGCCGCTGGCCTCAGATAGAGAGAGCGGGAACCCATTGCTTGAGCACGAAACAAACTCATGCGAGTCAAACACATACTGGATCCCACTGATATTGTAAAACACCGGATAGTTGGGCTGCTTCCAGTTCAGGATCGTGCAGACAGTGGCATTGTCGGAAGACAGAATTATGGATCGCTGCCTCTGTCCTCCCTGAGAACGAAGATGTCTCACATGCGTGAAGACATCATTCAAGATCAGATCAAGGAAATTGTTCAACACATTGTCTGTAAATGGCCGCAATTTGCGCTCTTCGCATTGCTGTAGGACTTTGTGCGGCGATGCCGAGTAGCATGACATATCAAAGTATTCCTGCTCATAGACAGAAGGGTGGAATATCTCGAGGTTCAAAGAGATCTCTGTAGGGAGCAAGTCCAAAAATTGAGACAGTGGAATGTACAAACCACCAAGGCCTGATGCCATTTTTTGCAAGTCGGTCCCTTCAAAATTGCACAGTTCGCGACACACCTCCATGTAGGCAGCCTCATCAGGATACATGAGTTGCTTCAACTGGTCGTAGTTGAAGGAACTGACAGGCAAGGTAACACCGTTAAAATTTACCTTCCAATCAGGTCCTACTACCGCAGTTCCATCGCTCAACAAAAAAAGCTTAACTCGGTAGTACTGTCCAGAAAGTGACGATGCCGTCACAAAAGAGACAGACTTCACGGTTGCTGTTGACGCTGATTTCCAGTAAGTGTCGTAGATCGATATTTCCAACGGAATGCCTGAATAAGGATAGATAATTTCATAGTTGAACTTCAAAGAACCAATATTTCGGAGCCTAACATCAAATAAGGGTATTTCTATGTCGCCACTTAATTTGATGCCGACGCCAGGAAATGACGACTGAAACATTGATGATGATAAAGTAGATTTGGCAATCAAACGAGTTCCAAAAGATGGGAATAGTTCAAATATGATCATAAAGTCATCCAGAGTGTCTGTTTGAAAAGTAATCGACTTGTTGCCGTCCATCACTGGTAGAAGTAAATTTCTCGGTATTAAATCATTTTTATCCCCACTAATGGTCAATCTCCCTGGAATTGAAGTGAGAAATGTATCGGGATTCAGCTTGATCGAGTGTCTGTCTGTATAGAACTGCAATTTCAAAAAGATTTTCTTCTCCAGAAAGTTATGTCCGTACTTTCTAAGCGGTATTATAGGTGGCGGTAGAGATAGGTCCGGAATCATGTCAAAATTCATTGGATTTGGAGCACTGGACTCTTTTTGCAAGGGCAGAATAACCATCGAAGAAACAGAGCGATCAGAGCAATGAAGTTGTGGAGCCTCGGGTAGGATTAGAGTATCCTGTTGAACATCCATCTTTTCAGAAGGAATCATCAATAGTTGTGCCCTTATTGAGGTAATCAAAACGTTCAGCACTTCAACGTTGCCTTCCCAAATTGCATAGTAAAGTGGGCTCAATCCATTTTCATCTTTGATATCAAAGTGTGCACCAGATTCAATCAACTTACGGGTCGTAGAAGGGAAGCCATATGTGACACTATAGAATATTGGAGACCACTTATTAAGTTTGTCAACTTGATTAAGATCAGCCCCATATTCCATTAATAGTGGTATAAGGTCATCGTGCCCTGAAGAAGCCACAATATGCATGGGAAGCAAACCTTCTGCATTGCTCTGAAGAGGTTGTGTGAGGAGTTCTTTCTGTCTAGCCTCTTCAGGAGATCCTAGACGACTTAAAAGTAACTTAACAACTTCAATATTTCCGTGATTGCAGGCAACATTAAACGGTAAGTACTTAGGTTTGAGATCATCCTGTGGGGGGAACCCATTTGCCCCAAATCGAAGTAGTATATCAATAGATGAGACATGGTGGTGCAAAATGCCCATCAGCAAAGGGGAAATGGACTCATTATCTGGTTCGTCAAGTAGTTGAGAAGGATGATCGACCTGTGACAATCTTCCCAAGACTAGTAGCAAAAGATCATCACGCCCATTTTCCATTACATAGTGCATGCAGGTTCTGCCTGTCAGGTCCTTTGTAGTCGGGTCAACGTTAGCATCCAGGCATAACGAAACTGTTGAGGCTCTCCCCTCCTTTGACAAACAAGCTTCATGAAGACAGGTTCTGCCACTTAAATCATCAACAAGACCCAGATTTATATTCTCTTGGAAAATCTCATAGAATTGATGCAGAGCATCATCAGGTATATGAGGGTTCGATATAAGCAGAAAAAACACTTTTGAGAGTGTTATCATCTTTGACTCAGAGTTGAGCTTGGAGAGAACTTGAGTCGACCATTCATTAAGCTTTGAAGAGAGCTCTTCTTTTGAATTATTGGCATTTTGAATAGTTATCTCGTAAAAGTCGGTGTACATCTCATCTGATTCTCTGTCGCCCTTTGGAGAATCGGATTTAGCAATTGCAACGCTTGAGAAGTCAGATGAATCGGCTGACTTGCTCGCCGAAAAGTCGCCCTCTTTTTTCTCATATCTGATGAATTCTTCTCCCTCAACTTTAGCTTCTAGCTCCATTAGATTATTAGCAACAAGATCGCTAAGCTCTATAATTTCATCTCGATGAAATACGGGTTGCACATTGACTGCTTTCGACAAATAAAGCTCCTTGGTCGTGGATTTCGAACGCTTATCCCATTTCTTGAGTACCTTAGTGAAGCCAGTCTCGTTGAGCTCAACAAACTGCTCGAGGCGGTCGAGATCCTTTGAGAATTTTTTGAATCCATCGTATAATGTGACAAACGCTACCGAGTTTTTGTTGATGTTGTCGAGTCGTCCATCCCTGAGAGCCTTGTCTTTCTTGGCGATAAGAATGTCGAGACGGAACTTGAGCTCGGCCTCTTTTTCGAGGTAAAAATTATTCACTTTCTCGAGCTCCCGCTCAAGCCTGAAAAAGAAAGACCCCTTTTTATCCTGTAATGAGAGCTCCTCACTGGATGCATTGTTTGCAACAAGCGCCTTAATCAGTTTCTTGAGGGCCTTGTAGTTGATGAAGAAACCAGAGTATTCCGGAAGTTCCAGCTGTCTTGCAGCCAAATATTTTCCAAATTTCCTGGTTTGAAAGTTAGTATTCGCAAGCTTCCAATGAGGCTCTTCTGAGCTGCCAAAAGGAATACGTACATGGTGTGGTATGCGCGTGAACTTGAATGCAGCGCACGATCAGTTCAAACACTTCCAGTCGGTCGCTGCCTGACTTCAGGTGCAGGGATGTAGATATCTGCTTCGAAGAAGGGGCAGAGGGGCAGAAGTCTATCCTGTGGAGCAGTAAAGTGGGGCCTTGAACCGCAAGGAGTAACCTCTTGCACTATATGTCCTGGGGAAGTCTCGTATCTGCTGGACAGACGCGCAATGGCAGAAGCAGATTGAACAAAGTGTTTTCAAAAAGAAAGTCCGTGCAGGCTGCTTCAGCGAAGAGTAAGCCTTTGCAGAAACGAAAAGACTGCCGCAGTTAGTCCCAAAAAAAAACACCAGCAGACACGCCGAAAATCAGTCACTTTGCTGTCCCTTGCTCATCAAAATTGAGCCAAGCGTCCTCTGTGTGATGTGGAAGGCGAGTGTTACCACTATCCACCACCCCAGTGCAGGCTTTAAACACATATAATAATGTGGCTCAAAGAGAGAGACACACACAGAGAGCTCTTTTTTCAATTTATATGCCTTGACACGTGGGTTCATGTGGTGTACGGATGTAGGCTGCAAAGCATGCTTACACACACAGACACACATCGTCAGGTACAATACATATTGTGCCAGAAGAACAAGCTATTCTCTGGATAATTTACGCTCAAGCACGATAACTGGAAGAATGCATTCATTGGCTTTTCATATATAGGTGTACAGGTCTGCACTAGCTGCTTCAGCTCGTGGTCACAAAAGAATAGGACTAAAATGTCAGGGAGGAACTCGTTACTGCGTTAAGCGGATCACATCGTCAATAAATATGAGGGCATCAAGAGGTCTCTCCATTGATGAAGTTTTCAAACTCTAACTCAACCTCATCCATGCTGCCAAACTTGTACAGGTCATGATAGTAGAGCTGGTCCGTTGCTGTGTCCAGCTCAGAGTCCGGCGTTAGTATACCATCGGTGAACATTGGGTTCGATTCTTTGAAAATTGACACTTTCGAACTGTGCGCAGATTTCCCAAAGAGGAGACCTTCCGGTGATGATGGCATGTCACACAGTTTGAATTCGCTTGGCGAGTTCGACACAAGCGTCGACCCGGACATGCTTTCAAGAGTCTCGTTGGTCTTGGTCAAGGATATGGACAGAGGCGGAGTCAAATCTACCAAATGTTCAAAGTATTCTTCTTCGGAATATGGGGAATGCGAGGGACCTGCCTCTTTGTCTGCCGGTTCATCAAATATAATATACTGGTCAATATCCTCCTCCTTTTTGAACGCAGTTGAGGAGGCAAAATGCACAGGAGAGTCCTTCAGGGGTGGTGCAGAGTCGTGGGTCTGTGGTGCAGGTGAAGATTCAACCTGCTGAGAATGACTCAGGTCAACCAGAGACACAATCAGGTCATTAATATCATCATCATGTGACCGCTTCCGACATGGTTCTCTAGATATCGGTATGTTGCCGTGGTCAGTGAGCATGTCCATTGGAGACGTTGGCTTCGTAATTCGTGACGATTGGGGGACGTGTAGCTGTTGAAGTGGTGGCGATTGCTGTCGTTGCTGTGTGGTCTTCGCTGAGGACGCGGGGAGGGCGATGGAAGAGCCATCAAAGGCCTTCGACTTGCCACCACTTTGATTCACTTCACTTCTTAACGATTTGAGATCCGACACGAGTTTGATAACCTCTAATTTTAAATAGTAGTTCTCCTCGTTGATTTTCAGGATTTCCCGCTTTATAGGGTCATTGGAGACGCGGTCGGGTTCTGGTTGTTGAGTCTTTTGTGTTTGTTGAGAAGAGCCTTTCGGTTTCTTTTTACAGTCCTTGTGGGATGAGCATGATCCCTTGTTCGTCGGTGGAACATGAGAAGGCTTTCTGCCGGGCTTTGGTCTAGGAGGCAGAACCCATTTTTTGCTTGTTTTGATTTTGATGGTGGGCTCTGTGGAAGCGAGGTCCTTGGGCGAAGGCGAGGACGAGGGCAGAGACGAGGGCGTCGAGGCTCCGGAGCTAGCTGCAGATGCAGACTCTGCGGAGGGCATTGTACTCATAGCGCGTTCCACAACGGAGCTTCCATGTGCTTTGTGTTCACTTGGATCTGTTTCATTACAGGCACGCTGCAGTTAGTAATGGTGTCCGACGGGGGAAAAGGGAGGGCGCGGGGCTCTGCTCTGGCTCGCGCGACATTGCTGTTGCGGGCGTGAGTGCAGCTGCGGCAGTTGCTGCAAATATATGCCTTTTGAGGCAGCAAGAGAAAAAAAAAACATATGGTGAGAAAAATTTCTTCAACGGCTTTTGACCAGCTCGGGACGGGCAGTCCAGCCGGACGCTGCGCAGGCTGACGGGAAGCCACCGGCTGCTCTGCGCCGAGTAGCCGAGTCTGTCAGGGGCGGAGCGGCCTGTATCAGCAGCGGGGGATGGCCGGTGCACGGCACGCCTGCTCTGATGCGACCGTGCCGGAGGAAAAAAAGCACTGCGAGCCAGCCGAAGAGGAGGCAGGCGGAACGAGAGAGAGCCAAAAAAATGTGCGCATAGTGAAAAGTGTAAACTTACCGGGATGAGAGTGTGAGGGCATTGCGGCGCGGCGGAACAGTTGTGTGCCAGTGGATCAAGGGCTATGCAGCATGTAACGCGCGCCGGGCGGTATATCGTGCCATGTAGCAGGCCTGAGGAGGGCGGGCGAGGAGACAAGCGTGGGGAGTGGGGCGCGAGGGCACAAGGAGCGGAGGGAGGGAAGGAAGTAAGAGCTACAAACAAGCACTTGTATCGCTTCCGAATGAAACTGCCCACCAGCGGAAAATAAAGTGCTCGCCAGGCTCTGCTTTTTTGCTTTTGTTTTAAATCGTGTTAGCGGGCCGGTCGGGCGGGTACCTCGTGTGTGTGTGTGCGAGAGTACGGTTCGCGGGGAGAGGAGCGAGACGCTGATGGTGGCCGGCACAACTCGCTCTGCACTTGCTTCGCTACAGTCAAATATACCCCTTGTGCAACAACAGCAACAGGCTTCGTCCGTTTGTTCCCGTTCTCCCTCCGTCGCTAGTGCTGCCCATATAAACACACACTTACCGGATACTCTCTTTTATATAATAACCCCCCGGGACAACGCACCCTTGCTCCCTATTACGACACTTGACGCGCCGAAATCGGCAAAATCTGCACCCTCACTTTTGTCTTTTTCTTTGTGCCCCTACGGGGGGGGGAACTTCCAGCGCCCTCCCTCCCCCCAGCCCGCGCGGGCGCGCGCGCACACGTCCCGCAGAGCACTAAAACCCGATCCCGGTTTATTCCGGCGTTCCCTGGGGCCGCGATATTTTTTTTTCTCCAGAGTTTTCCATGTAGAGACGCTTTTCGCCTGAAATAACCGCACGCACAAGCGAGGAGGGACACACACACACACGAACAGCCGCGTTCTAAACAGCACATCCCTTCCACTCCCCCCCATCCCCCTCCGTCCCTGGTCTCCCGGCAGCCGTTCGGCGCCCCCCCTTCCCGCCTCCCCCGCGGCTCCGTTCCCTCTTCGCCCCCCCCAGTCCCCGCCTCACCCTTCTCCGCCGCTCCGCCCTTCCCTCTCCACCCCCGCCCCCGCGCTCTTCTCTCCCCCAGACGGACGGTGCGCAGCGTAGCGCTGCGCAGCGCAGGGGAGACTGCCGAGAGGACGAGGCAGACGAGACCCGCCCAACCCGCACCCCCTGTAGAAAAAAGAACACGCTTGTGCCGCCAGCCCGATACCGATACAGCCATGCGCGGCGTGGTCTGATGCGCACACCGTTCACCCCCCCGGCCGGGCGTTCCAGATGCACGGATGTTCTGGCTTCTTACTTTTACTGTCCTCTTTTTTTTTTCTTTAGTGCAGGCGCACATTACGGTAAGTAGTATACAATAGTAATACCTGCATCCAAACCCCCTGTCTGTCTTCAGGCCCTATCGCGCGCCGGCGCGGCTGCTACGGACAGACTGGGAGGCAGAGAGAGGGCCCAGCGGCGCCGCGTCTCCCTCGGCCCAAGGGCAAGCTGGCTCACCCGCTCTTGAACAGGTCAAACAGATCAACCTCCTCTTTCTTCTCCTTCTTCTGTGCCAGCATCCCGGACAGACTGCTGAGCTGCTTCCGCTTCTTCGCTCGGATCCGGCTCTGCTGATTGCTGTCTCGGCTATCTTTTCCAGAAGAGCCCTTGAATCCGCCGCCGCCGCCGTCCCCCGGCGCCTGCGCCGGGGTCTGCATCAAGCAGTCCTTGAAAACAGTGCGCGTCCCACATGCGAGGCATGTGTACACCAGCTCCCTTTGCCGCCGCCTGTTCGCCCGCCGCTGGTACCTCACTCTCACACTCATGTTGACCCCAGCCACAAACACATTGAAGCACCCCTTACAGATAAACTGCCCCGTCTCGTCGCTCTGCTCAACCTCTATATGGCGGTTCACCCGCCTCTGCCGCTGCTGTCGCCCTGCCGTCTTCACAGCTTCCGGAAGGTTCACACCATGCCTGTCGCTCGTTTGTAGAAATCGCCCAACGAGTTTCGCCTGTAGCGTGCTGTTGCGTGTAGCGTGCGCAGCGTTGTATAAGTATACAAGCTTCAGTCCTATCTGGTCCTGCGAACTTGAAGCATTGCTCGGTCGAGACTCCATTATACAGTAGTACTCGCACAGGTAAGTGAACCATCCACTCACACCATGTAATCAATCCACTTTACATCGCTTTGTGTCATGGCTGGAATAAAATTTTTTTTTTTTTTTGCTTCACCTTCCTCTTCGCTGGATAAGACAGACAGACTACTCGAATTAATTGCTTGCAGCTATTATCATGCTATATATTCCTTAAGCTCATAGGCATAACTATAAAGGCGCGCGCTATCTTACTGCGTCATCCCAGCTCTTCTCCGTCGCTTCGGAGGAGCCTTGAAGGGGCCAGCTTTGTCGGGCATCTCGTTTTCTTTGTCCTCTACTTGCTTCCGCTTTGATCCAGTAGCTCCTGAGTGATTTTTGATAGGTGAGTAGTCAGGCGACTTGAGCTCTGGCACTATGCCGTCGTCGTTCTCATGCTTCAGTAGCCCAAGAATATTCTTGACTCCCTTTGTGGACTCGTCCACAGGCTTTTGATTCTTGGTGACTTTTCTCGGAGTAGAAGGAGGAGTGCAGTAGATAGATGTCTCTTCGTCCGGAATTGGGTCTCTAAAGAGATCTGGCATCTCAGCTTGCAACTGGCTGCACCACTTGTCACAATCTGACTTTATATGGTAGTCTATCACGTTATCCCACGAGCTCTGTCCCACCATCGTATCGTTGATGAAAATCACTTTTCCGTCAGGTCTCTCGTGAACTTTCTTGCTCAACTGTCTCACAAGCTTCTTCACGCCATCCACCTTCAGTGAAGTGCCAAAGATAAGAAGCAAGTTGGGGCTTTTGCTCATGTCACTCATAAGCCCTTTTGCGATAGCTTCGGCGTGAGGGTGATGCTCTCCGTAGAGAACTATATTTGGCCTGAGACTGCCGACAGATTGGGCGTTCACCCTTTTTCCCATCTCTTCTCTCTCCCTGCACCTCAGGAGGCATGTCGGACAATCTGGTAGCTCTCCTTCTTTCAATAATGCTTTGTTCTCGTCATCCCATTCGAAAGTGCTGTAACACGAAGTACAGCTCAGCCTGTTCAGGTCACCGTGTAACTGTACCACATCGAGAGCTTTCCAGTTGGCCTCGGTCCCAGTCTTCAGACCGCATAGTCTTTCCAAACCATCAATGTTTTGTGTGTAGCATTTGATGAGCTTATTGTGTTTCTTAAGCTTGCTAATGAATTTATGAGTTCGTGTTGGCTTGGCACAACACGTCTTGCTGTATAATTTCTCCATGAACTTGCAGAATATTTCAATTGTAACATCATCGCGAAACAGCGAAATGTCAAAGAGGTCCTTCCCCTTCACAACGGCCGAGCCGTTCTCCTTTCTTACTAGATTGTAGAGCCCATGGGTGCTACGAAAGTCCGGAATGCCAGCATTGGAACTTATACCTGCCCCTGTCAGAGCTATGATTTTCTTAGACTTGGATATCAGCTTGTTGACTGCCAATACGTCCTCCCGTGAGGCGTCCGTGTCTAGCGTGAGCGTTTTCATTGAATGAAGTTCCTTTACGGAGTATTCAACGAAAATGAGCCGTGTTTTTTTTGGCAACGACACGCGTCTCCAACTTCCTTCTTCACGGCAAACTGGCTCTCTAGGCTCTCTGTCGAAAGAAAAGCGCGATGGTGAAGCCTCACCCAACGTGTGCTCTGATACAGCGAACAAAAAACGTTCCTCACTTATACTCCGCGCACAAGGCAGGTTTGAGGCTCCACCTTTTAAAAGGTAGTGTACATTAGCATATAATATTTACTTGATTGGGTAATATGTAAACAATTGTCCTAAAGTGTCTTATATGGTCTCCTCTGCGTTCCGGATTTGACCAAGCATGTTAGAGGAACAAATAATGGATCCCACGAGCACGGTAGTAGCTAAACGAGGTCACTAGATTGTTGCAGCGAAGCTATATTGGGCAGCCTTTGCTTGGAAAATGTACACGCTAATTAAACAGCCAAAAGCCCGGAAAAATAAAGCGTGTTTTTTTTCCCAATACGACATCGACCGGAAATCGCAGCAGGGCTCGCTGGCTGAAAGAGATGATTTATAAGGCTCATCAGGCTCTCTCAGTTCAGACCCAGCTCCCTCTAACAACAAACTTTATGCATTCAGGGCGACTTGGCTTTGCTCAGAACTCCGTAGCTGACGTAGACTGGTCCCTTCCTTGAGAGCACAAAGGAGAAAAGCAGCTTCCGGCATTAACTGCTTGCATCCGTGCACCAACAAAAATTACAGCGGCGGTTGAAAGGGGGAAATTGGTGTACTTGGAGTTTTAATAGCTTGCGTGAAGGTTGTCAACGTTCCAGGCTTTTAAATTGCACTATTTTTGGCCATATTGTAGCTGATACCTATGTCAGAGGACTCAGGGAAGAATTCTCTTTCCAACTGTACCACTCTTAACACTAAATGTGGTGGTGAATTTCGGCATGTTGAAACACCTCGCACCTCATACAAATTTCCGGTCACGGTATATAAGTTCAAATGCGGCTTTCTATTAAACGGATGTGGGTCATCGTCGGTGGGGCCACTTGAACCTGTAACCGGATTTGTGTTGCTACCGTATCCGTCTCGAGGGCACTTTTCGGGATAAACTGTGCCGCGTAACAGCTTGGGAACATAGCCATTCTTGGAAATGTAAGTTAGAGCGGCCGGCTACTTCACTGCGTTTGGGAATAGGATACTTTGAAAATTAGTTATTAAAGAGATATGGTCTATATCTATCTATAGAAGGCAATTGTGTTGATTGCCAAGCGGGAAATTCATATAGATTAGTCGTCAAAAGCGCTATAGTTCTCTCTGCAAAGTTTGGCTCTAAGAGGCTTACCCCACTTGTAGAAACTGAAAGGAAGAGCAATCATGGCTGTCGAAATGAATGCCAATAGCCATGAAGCCCACTGAAGACCCAGCTTGTGGTACATCTGAATAGTAAACAATGGAAAAGCTGCACCTCCAGCAGATCTCAAGAACACCTTTGTCGCAAGTGCAGATGCTGCATACTTGGAGTACGTGTCAATGATGTAGTTGTTCAATGAGTAGTAGATCAGTACCATACCGTAACCAAAAGCTAGTCCTGATGAGGCTGGACCGACCCAGATAACCTGCTTATATGATGTAGCGCCCAGGATCCAAAGAGCGATTGCTGGGAATGGAGATCCCAACATCGCACCGACTAAACGGTCCTCGGGAACTGGCTGTCTGAGTTTTGTCATCTTGATGTATTTGTTTTCCAAGATTGGTGTGGTGCACAAGGCCAAGCCGGCGCCAATTAAAATTGGTATTAACATCATACCAACTAAATCGTCTCCATAGCCATAAAGGTCACCGAACACAACAGGATACGCAAAGAAGAACGCGTACAGCAGCGAATAAATTAAACAGACGTAGAAGCACATCAAGTCTAAAACAGGCTCTGTGATTGCGAACATCAGCGGTCTATAAAGGCAGGTCTGAATCAGTTCGCTCATGGAAAGGCCGACGGCTTCCTGCTCAGTCATAATCTTCATATTTCCGGTTTCCTTTCTTAGTCTTTGTGCCTTCTTTTTCAAGATGACAGGGGCGTATGTTTCTGGAATAAAGCTGACAACTATCCACATCAAGCCTGAAAACGCAAAATTCACCCAAAACACAAGACTAATCTTTCCGTAGTATCTGGTGATGAAACCAGCGACTAGGGGTCCAACGACAGGGCCGCCGTACGGAGCGGCGGCAAAAAAGGCAATTGCTCTACCTCTCTCCGCGGTTGGGAAAAGGTCTGAGATTGACCCTCCAACATTAGCCAAGCCGGAAGCTGCAAAGACTCCGCAAAGGAATCTGCAGACGAGAACTGTACCAATGTTAGGTGCCACGGCGCAAGGAATGTTGAAAATGAAGTAGAGCAAAAATGAGATGAAATAAACTGGTCTTCTACCAATCTGTTCTGAAAGGGGTGACCACAGAAGTGGGCCGACTGAGAATCCCAGCACCATAAGCGAACAGGTTAGAATTGAAACCTCTTCGGAAACCCCATATCTGTCGCTCATGATTCCCAAGGAGCCTGTAACGACAGAGGAGCCGAACGCGACACAGACGACGACAAGAGAAAGCACTATGGTGTAGACCCATCTCAAGTTGGAGTTCCAGTTGAAGGGGTTTTCTGGGTCATTGATGGTAAAGGTGACAAACTCTATTTCTGGGTCGAAGTCGGGCTGCTCGTTTTCCTGTTTGTCTGCAGACGAGAGAGAATCTTCTTGATCTTCCTTAGTATGTGTGGTCGTGGGGGAGATCCTGGGAAGTATTTTGCTTGTGTTGCTCTTTGATCTTCCGAGCTCGCGGAGGGTTGTGACAGGTACCAGGCCTGTTTCTGTCTCGAGGGTGTACTCTTCAGGGAAGATTGGGTTTTCGACCGTTTGAGGTCTATTAACGTCTAGGGCGGTGGCGACGACGCCTGAGTGGACGCCTCTGTCGCGCAGTGTTTTTGCGGTTTCTGTTCTCACCATCTTGAGGGAGACGGGCCGCGACAATGTGTGTGCGGCGTCGCTGCCGTCTCCGGAGAGCATGGACTGGGCATCCTCTGGGTCGTAGACCTGCGGCACGAACCCGGCCTCTAGGTCGACATTGCTGCTGCTTGGCTGCCCTTGGTCAGGGCTGCTGGGGGCGGCGGCTGCGTCTGCGATGCTCTCGCCCGAGGAGGACGAGTTGAGTGACTGGCTGTAGGAAGCCATTGAGAGAGAAGGGCGGGAAGAGGAGGCGAGCGCACGCAGAAAATGCGTCTGTGTGTGTGTCTAAGTGTGAGCGGGTAGGCAACACCTGCTTGCGTGTGCGCTATCAGTGTGTATAGCAGACAACGCAGTGAGTTTTCTCCTATGAACAAGGGTTACTTGCATGCCAGGACTGTGATGTGTTTTTTTGTAGCTGGGACACCCCCGTCAGGAGATAGCTGTCCTTATATATAGCAGGTCTTTGTTCCCCGCGAACAATAGGAGACGGGGTCGATATAGGCAGGCAGGCTTCCACAGCGCATGGGGATCATGCAACCTGCGGGAGCGAATTTTAGGGCGGGAGGAAAAAAAACTTCCCTCCCCGTGCGAGCCACCGCGGGCTGCGCCATTTCTCGCCCGGGCAGCGGCGGAGTTTTTTGTCCCCCACCCCCATGCGCCGTTTCTGCCGGCTGTATTTCTCCTGGGGCCAAGAGGGGGCCCGCAGGGGGTCGGCAGGGGGTGCCCCGCGCCCGCGCCCCAGCAAAACGGTCGCTTGCTCACCTGCCCGGGCCCGCTGCTCCCTTCTCTTCCCGCTGCTTTCTTTCTCTCTGCCTTGCACCCCCCCCCCTCCGGCACCCCGGCCTCCCGCACGCTTATCCCCGTTAGGGCTTCGCCGGCCGCGCACAATGGGCCGGACCCTGCTTTCTCGCAGCGCCAACGTTGCTGCTGCTGTGCCTGCCGGCACCCACACAAAACTACGCGGGACTTTTTTCCTGCCCGCCCTCCCTCCTTCTCTTTGGGGCGCGCGCGCTTGCTCAGCTCTGTGCGGTGTATATTTTTTTTCTTGGCTTCCTCTCCTTCCTGTTCCTGTTTTGGCACTGCTGCTCTTTCCAGAATCTCCCAGGCCCTTCGCAACCAGATCAGAACGGCGGCGGAGAAAGAGAGGGCGCGCGGCAGGAGGAGCAGGGCGGGCGAGCAAGATCGGGCTGGCAAGCTGCACATCTCGCCAGCCAGGGCGCCCACTCCCGGCCCCCGGCCTCCACCCCAGCCCAACTCCGCGCCCAGGGGCAGACACGCCTGCATTGTCCATATGGCCTATCATCCTCGTCAAACGTCAGCTCCATCCTTATTAGCTCAGTTGGTAGAGCGTTCGGCTTTTAAGGGATTTTCTATTTCGAAAGTCGACCGAAATGTCCAGGGTTCGAGCCCCTGATGAGGAGCGCTTCTTTTTTTTTGTTTTTTTTTGATCCTCACCCCCCCCCCCTGCGCCTACTGGAAAAAAACAAAAAAAAAAAAGCTACACTGTAAGTGTACAAGAGGGAGTTCCTCCTTCTCGCTCTCGCTCTCTCGCTACCCTGACCGACCGAAGCAGAGCATGTCCCGAGGACAATGAGACAGCTATGCTCGGCACCTCCTTTAAGACGTGCCTGCCGTCTCTGCCCCCAGCGAGGCCACGTCCGCAGCTACAGGGTGAGACCCTCGCTCCCCGCTTCGCTCAAGGGCACAGGCACCACCCGACCCACAGACGCCCCCGATGAGCCGGCTCCAGAGGCGAGCAAGAGACCCCCGCCGGTGACGCGCTCACGTTTCGACAGAGTAAGAAGAACACCAGATTTATCGAGCATATCGCAGCTGTCCGCAGCCCTGAAAAGCAAGCCCCCGGCCGAGATAGAACGAGAGCTCAAACACAGATTCCAGCAGGACGGAATAGAATTCGATCCCATGTTTGTCCAAAAACTCATAGAACAATCCAAAACTGAGGAAAAGGCAGTAGTGTCGATGCTGACAGACAACAGCAGTGCCGTCAATGAGGTTTCCAAAGAGGAGCTCTTGGCCTTCATGGATTGGATGGTGAACGATTGCCTCGAGCGGCTGCAGCACCAGAATGATCCCGAAGCAGCCACCAATATATCTCGCGAAATGGAGAACCTCATGAAAGATGAAAAACTCACCGAAGAAAACATAGCAAGGGCTTTCGTAAGCGTGGAGAGCCTTACTGACAAACTGGCGGCCTCTGGTCTAACGAAACTGCCGGAGTTTCTCCGCATTGCCAATAAACTAGAGAATTCAGATCTTAGAAAAATTATACCTTTGGATTACATGATGTCCTTCTTTGCCATAGCCACCCAGTTTCAAAATGAGAAAATGCGCGATGAGTGTGTTTTCCTGGCTGGGAATTTAATATACATGTCCACCGACAAAAGGGCCGACCCGATTAATGAGTATTTCTACATTGAGTCCCTAGTGAATCATGACGAGCTCGACAAAGCCGTTTCGCTGTTTGAGACTCGCCGCTATAAGCCAGATGTTGAAAACCAAAGATTCTGGCTCGAATGTGGTGCTGACATCTATTTGAAAAAGAGAGATTTCGAAAAGGCGGAAGCAGTAGCTACAGACACAAGAGATATATTCAAGTATATCAGCCCTATACTCATCACGACATTCATCACGTCATACCTGAACGAAAATCAAGTTGATGAGGCCTTTCGATGGTGGTTGGAAATGAAACGCGTCATGGATACATCTGGATTGACTGAAAGCATAGCGACACCGCTTCCGCAAATCCTTGAAGATGAAAAATACGTTTATGATTATCATAATAGGGAGGATCCAGTTTCTTATAGCAATATCTTGGATGTTGCCATGTCATTTCTCAGTTATAAGCTATATCCCCAGGCGATGGAAATTATTGAAGTTGCAACCCGTAGAGACAAGATGTTTTTGGTGAAGTTTATGGACAACTTTGTGGACTCAGTGTCTTATCCTGGACGAGAGGCTTTTCTTCAAGCTGTTACCCAAACACGGAAAAATTCTTATAATACCTCAATTTCAGGTTACATTTCAAAACGATTGTTGGAATATCAAGAAGGACTTAAGGCTTCTGCAGATCAAATAGCACTGTTGGACGCAGTGCTGGGCGTTTTGAAAAATCTTCTTGCTGCCTCTTCGCTGACAGCCGATGCTAAGGTTCAGATCAGTTCTCTTATCAACACAATAAATATTGGGTCAAAGCTAACGACCTATGACTGCCGTGACTTGTTCAAAATATTATTGAAAAGCAAGTCAAGACAAAGCTTTGTTCTTGTTTCCAAGATCCTGAAGGAAATGAACGACAGCTTTGAATCACAGGCGCGAGGAGAAGAAGTAGGTATTTTTCCTCCAGCAAATTCGCATGTCTACCTTATACTGGTTCAGCTGTTTGGGCGCCGAAGAGATCCAGCTCTCCGTGAGATCGAGCTTTTGCTGAGTCAAATGAAGTCCATTGGCATTCCCATGTTTACCGTATTTGCTAATCAAGTGATTCTTGCTTATAGACGCGGAAGACGATATAGCGCCGCTGCCAGATTTATCGACCAGTACTTGGAGGATGTGGAGGCGCTGAAACCGACAACAGAGCTTTTTATCAACATTATTAGAGTGTACAAGGAGTGTGCTGAACGAGGTGAAGCTTTAGGAAAAGAGCGAGCAGAGAAACTGCGAAGCCTATTTCGACTGATGATACAGCAGCCTGGCTGGGAGTTCAACGAACTGTTTTGCGAGGAGACGCTGGTGACATTTATGAAGTACGGTGATAGTGCATCGATGATCTGCGTGCTGCAGTACTTTGGAATGATCTTAGAGCAGAACTTGAGCAAAAGCTTGCTGCTGGTGATAAAGCTGCAGCTGGAGTCTTCGGTGTTGAAGATGGAGTCCAGGATGTCGGTAGAGGAGAAGGCCCGGTGTGCCGACAAGATCCGCCAGTACCGAGAGGAGTGCGGGCTTCTTTCGGTCCGCGACACGATCCAGGCCGAGGAGGACCTCAACTGGAGGGACGGAGCGTCGTTGATTGTACGCTTTTTGGATGTGTTCAGCTACAAGCCGAATCCCTATTTTTTCAAGGACCCTTACTGGACGAGTATTTCGGAGAGCGATTATCTAAAATACCAGGCGCGGTTCCAGAAACACCTGGAGAGCATGCAGTCATACTACGGTCTGCCCCATGTTTCCATTGGCCAGCTCATGTGACAACCGCCATTACTGCAGCTGCTGGCACTTGTATATATTGATCTCGACCCTCCTCCCCCATGCACATAATAACACCGATGATCGTCACAATAATATCCTATCTATCTACTCCGCTTATCCCAAAGGAGATTGTCAGTAGTGACAAAAAGGGGGATGGGGGTGTGAAAAAAAAAAAATTTAGACAAAGGAAAATAATTACAAAAAAAATTTTCCTTTGTGCAGATTAGAAATAAGAAGGCTCAAAAGCCCACTGCATCTTGTCTGCGATCCTCGAAGCTCTCTCTCTCTCTGCTCTGCTCTCCAAGGCGTCCTCACTGTGCTCTTCAAAGACCTGCGTTGGTGTTAAGCTTGACTGTTCACAGCATGCCGCCAAGATTCAACAAGGACGCGTCCTCGTTCACGCCGGGAGGCTGGGGCGACCAGGCAATGGGCTACCAGGGCTACCAGGGCTACCAGGGCTATGAGCAGGCTGCTGATGGCGGCCAGCCCACGGGAAGAAAAGGAGGAGCGTTCAAGGCCAACCGCGGGAAGCAGATGTCCTATGACGATTTTCTGAAATCGCAGGCTCCTGCCGCGTCCTCGCGCCAGTTCAGCCCAGAAGTGAGCGAATCCGACGTGTCGCAGGTCTCGTCCGGGTTCGCCACTCCTGTGTCGCACATGATGGACTCGAGCGCCTCTCTTTCCTCACTCAACTCTGCGCTGCAAAAACTCCAAGTGACCCCGATCTCGCAGCATCTGAATAAACTGCAGCAATGCTCCGCCATAGCAGAGGCCCGTGAGGAGTGTGGCCGGATTGTTGATGCAGTCGCCTCCGAAGGCGCCAAAGCGATTGCAGACTGGGACCTCGTTCAGGTGCTCAAGACGCTATCCAAAGCAAAGAACCCTGCATTGGTGAGAGAATCGGGTATGATGTTAGTGCAAGGTCTGAGTAGGAAGTTTGCCGCTAATTATCCCTTCGAAAGCTACTTTATCCAGCTGCTAGCCCTTTGTCTTGATATGGTTCCTGAGAAGGATAACTCCGTTAAGAGGGCTGCCCAGTCCAGCATTGACACGCTTTACGCTATGTTCCCGTTGGAGGCGCGGGCAACATTGGTTCTATCGGAGCTGTTGCGTTACTTGAAATCCAGTGCTAAATGGCAATCAAAAATATCTGCTCTGAAATTGGTTGACAAGATCTCTGAAGAATGTCCTCCAGATCTTTTGGAAATGCGTTTTGTTGACGCAGTGCCTGTTCTGACTGACCTGGCCACCGATTTCAAGCCTGAGCTTGCTAGCATGGGGTTCAAGTCGTTGAGAAAATTTGTCGAGTTGTTAGACAATTTAGATATATCTCCAAGATACGACTTGATCGTGGACACTCTTGCAGACCCAAAGAAAGTTCCTGGGTGTATCAAATCGTTATCATCTGTTACATTCGTTGCCGAAGTCACGGAACCGGTTTTAGCCTTGCTTGTTCCAATCCTTGACAAGTCATTCAAGCTTTCTTCTTCTTCTCAAGAACAACTCAGACAAACTGTTATGGTAACTGAAAATCTTACCAGACTTGTGAATAATAAACGTGAAATTGAACACTATATTCCTATCATGCTTCCTGGTGTGAAAAAAGTGGTGGACACAGCTTCCTTGCCCGAAGTTAGAGAACTTGCGTCGAAAGCGTTAAAAGTTATCGAAGAAGCTGAGGCAGAGCATAGTGATGGTAAATTCCATGGGCGTCTTGATGTGCAGAGCTCTTTGCAGTACTTAGCTGATGTCAAAACGGCAGTCAATGATGATGTGGTCTACAATTACTTGACCGAAATTTTAACTGCAGATGCCAATGTGAATGACTGGGAAAGACTGAAAACATATTTGGAAAAAGCACTTGCTTCCTTTGTGGCAGATGAAGAAAACAGATCCAAGATTATTGCCGAAATACTGCACAAACTAAGAGAACTGTTCATATCCAACTCGGTAAATGACTCAGATGAAGATGGAGAAGTAATCGTCAACACAGACTTCTCGCTTGCTTATGGTTCAAGAATGCTTTTGAATAAGACTAATTTGAGATTAGTGAAAGGGCACCGTTATGGTTTATGCGGCAGAAATGGAGCTGGAAAATCTACATTGATGAGAGCAATTGCTAATGGCCAACTGGAAGGGTTCCCAAGTGAGTCAGAACTCAAGACCTGCTTTGTAGAGCATAAACTACAAGGTGAAGAAGGGGACATGGATCTTGTTTCATTCATTGCTTCCGATCCAGATCTCAAGCATATTTCTAAATCGAGTATTGCTGATGCCTTGGAGGAGGTTGGTTTCAATGATGAAAGAAAGAGACAGTTGGTTGGATCGCTTTCTGGAGGTTGGAAGATGAAACTAGAACTTGCAAGGGCAATGCTTATGAAGGCTGATGTACTTTTGCTGGACGAGCCTACTAACCACCTGGATGTGGCAAATGTCAAGTGGTTGGAAAACTACCTTGTTGAACACACGAATATAACCTCTTTGATTGTATCTCACGATTCAGGCTTCCTAGATACTGTGTGCACTGATATTATTCACTATGAAAACAGAAAGCTAGCATTTTATAAAGGAAATCTTTCTGCATTTGTGCAGATCAAGCCTGAGGGAAAGTCATATTATACTCTTACAGACTCAAATGTCAAGATGGCTTTTCCACCCCCTGGAATCTTGACAGGAGTAAAGTCCAATACCCGTTCCGTGGCAAAGATGACAAATGTGACGTTCAAGTATCCAACAGCTGAAAAACCTTCACTGCGAAACGTATCGTGCTCCCTATCGCTTTCGTCCAGAGTGGCTATTCTAGGCCCAAATGGTGCGGGAAAATCAACATTAATAAAGCTTTTGACTGGTGAATTGGTGCCAACAGAAGGTACCGTTGAGAAGCACCCAAATTTGCGTATTGGATACATTGCTCAACATGCTCTTCAACATGTCAATGAGCACAAAGAGAAGACTGCGAATCAGTACTTACAGTGGAGATATCGCTTTGGTGATGACCGTGAGGTACTTTTGAAAGAGTCTCGTAAGATTACAGGAGATGAGGAGAAAGTAATGATGGAGAAAGAGGTAGACATAGGTGACGGGCGGGGAGCTAGACAGATAGAGGCCATTGTAGGACGTCAAAAACTCAAGAAGTCCTTCCAATATGAGATAAAGTGGAAATGGTGGCTTCCAAAATTCAATTCTTGGCTTCCAAGAGAAACTTTGATTGAACTGGGCTTCGAGAAACTGGTTCAGAAATTCGATGATCATGAAGCTTCCAGAGAAGGTCTTGGCTACAGAGAGCTCATACCAAGTGTTATCAGAAAGCATTTTGAAGATGTTGGTCTTGATGGTGAAATTGCAGACCACACACCTATGGGATCCCTTTCAGGTGGTCAGTTGGTGAAGGTTGTGATTGCTGGTGCCATGTGGAACAACCCGCATCTTCTTGTTCTTGATGAGCCAACAAACTATCTAGACAGAGATTCTTTGGGTGGTTTGGCTATTGCTATTAGAGAGTGGTCGGGAGGTGTGGTTATGATTTCGCATAACTCAGAATTCGTTGGAGCGCTTTGTCCTGAACAGTGGATAATTGAAAACGGAGAGATGGTCACGAAAGGAGTTGTTGCGATCGATCATTCAAGATTTGAAGATCAGGGTGGAGAATCTGCCAAAGACAGAGATGAGAAAGTTGCAATTGCTGCCGCGCTTCAAAATCAAAACGATGATTCTCCAGCAAATATCAAAGTTCGGAGGAAGAAGAAGAAGCTCACCAGAAATGAAAAGAAGGCTCAAGAAGAAAGAAGAAGATTAAGACATTTGGAATGGTTAAGCTCGCCTAAAGGAACTCCAAAACCCGTAGATACTGATGACGAAGAATAATAGTACGGTTATATTTTGGACACAATGGACCTGATTTATAGATACAAGACTATTAAGCAGCTGAGCAAAAAGTCAATTACGATCGCACTTATGCTCCAGCTCAAGAAATAGAGAATTTTTGGACTGAAAACAGTCCAGATGAATAGATGGAACCTCAGGTTGAAGCAGCTGCACATCAGCATTAGTCCACTTATTGCGTAGAAACATAAATTGAAGACAAGCTTGTCGTATAGGTATTTCCATCTGCTCAAATGATTTTGAGTAGATGCTCTTAATGTAATGTCATTGTAACAGAGGGTCCAAAATATGGGCGATGCCCAATTTGATATGAAGGTAAGAACACCAACCAACACTGTATTATACCCTGAAAGCCCGTTGAATGCATTGGTCAAATCAACTGAAGACAGAGAGTTTGTTGAGCCAAATGAAAAAAAGCTCAAGTTTTGCAATAAAAGAGTGCAACATGATAAAATGTTGGCAAGACTACTGTCTTTCTGTATCACTCCATCGAGAGCTAAATATGCAATGTGTAAGAAAAGAAACATTGGTACATTGATGCAGTTAGTTTGATTGATTAGCATGAGTGTAAGAACAGCATTTGTATAAGCCAAGCGTCCGCTTCTTTCGGAAAATTTGGTGGTAGTGCCAAATGTTACGGGTCCTAAAAGGCATGTTGTGAATGAAGTGATCCACACTTTATGGAAGAGACCGAATAGTGCACTCGCAGCGTCAGTAATTTCTTCAACATTGAAGAGGTGGGCAATGCTAGTCCAAATCGCAGTGCACCAAGGCGGTAAGCTCTCTGGATCATTCTCAATATCAAATTGTTCCGAAATATATGAAAGGAACTTCGCAGCAAATGATGTCAAACAGAGAATTGTGCATGAAAGTAGCGAAATACATCTAAAGGCCGCAGTGTTGGAAGAAGTGCGTCTCTCCAACAAAACAATGACAATCAGATAGGTAGCCAAATACAAACAAGCCATTATAACAGGCCCCACCTCTGGGGACAAGCTTGTAAGAAAAGAATTGATCTTCAAGTTCGACTTTAAATTGTACTTCTGACCACTATTGTTCCAGGACTTGAGAATTCGCAAGCACGTTAGTAGTACCAGACTCGAAGCCCATGCCTTAGGTGACCTTGTTTGGGGTCTAAAGATGAAAAGCACGATAAACACCGTAGTGAAAAGCCACCATATGTGATGTTCCTCCTCTATCATAGAAGAACCAAAGAAATTAGACGCATAGAGCACAAAAAAGAGCAAATACTGCAGCGAGCATGGCACGGTCCTCTGATGCATCACAAACCAGGAAAGTGCAGTGATCGTCGTTATGGTGTAGCCAGCTATTCCATAGCTAATGTCAGAGTAATTATAGTCAGATGATGTTTTTGAAAGAGTATTCTTTGCATGAGAAATGTACTCTAAAATCTCTAATTTGGAGGTGGGATCCTGTAAGTCTTCCTCTAGGCGCGATACCTTTTTTATGGCCTTGTCCATCAAAACTTTGAGTTGCAGGGCGTTTTTGGTCAAAACATTAATTTGTTCCTCAGGTGTGTAAATAGATAGCAGATCTGTAATAAAGGCCCCCAAATTATTGGTCGGAATTTCAAGGCCCAACAAGGTGGTGAGTGTAGGAACAAGATCTATCTGGTCAACCTTGGTGAAGTAGTCAAATTGTGGATTAGCTGGAAGAGGGGCCCGTAGCCCTTTGTCCCAGCCGTCTTTGTGTTTTTGAAACTTCGGCGATATCAGAGCCATCCCAGGAGATACTTCCCCTATGGATGATCCTCCATGATTGCCGATTTCATTCATTCCGTGATCGCCCATCAAAACAAGCAAAGTATCTTCGTTTTCTTTCAAGACCTCGGTATATACCCTTTTCACAATGTTATCCATCTCCTGTTGCTTCGCTGGCATATTTGAGCTAAAAGGTCCTCCCTTGTGGCCAATGTGGTCTAGTCCAAGATAGTGTAAAATGAGACAATCCCACTCGCCCTCGCCCTGCTGACTGAGCTGGTGGTCCAAATGGCGCGTCACATTGTTATCGACAATAGTGAAATCACTAACAAAAAAGCTGCCTGTCCCATCAGCCTGCTGGAATGAATCCGGAAAGAGTCGCAGCCAGGTATCGTCTCCAAACATGTTGATTCTCCAGCCGTTCGTGGTCATCTGCTTGATCCAAGAGTCGTGGTCTCCCAAAGTTGAAGACGTGTCATCCTCGGCTATGTTCAAGACTGCATCTATGAAATTAGGGGTAGAGCCCGTAGTGATCCCTTTCAGACGCGGCAGAGTCACCGTGGGGGGGTTCGAGTAGGCAGTGTATCCGATCGCGAGTCCGTCGTTCAGCAGCTCGTGCACGAAGGGCATGCTGGAGTGGCTGGAAAAGAGAAAGTCGGCCCGCATGGCGTCCACCACCATGAACACGAGCTTGTTGAACTTCTGCGGCGGTTCCCTGTACCCCTTGGGGGGATCCGACCGGAACGCGGACACGTCGTCTGCCGAGAGGAGAACTTTTGTGGGGAAGAATCCTCGGCAAAACAACAAGTATGCTGCGAGCTGGGCCACATAGACAGCGAAAAGCCACCACAGTTTCGTGGCAACGCGCATGTTTGGGGCGCTTTTCTGATGCCTCTACGATAGTACTCCGCACTGGTGCCAATACAACTCTTGCCGCATCTAGAAAAGAAGAGAATGGCAGCTTGTATCACGTCTCCTTCCCATGTATATCTTAGATCTATCTATCTTTTCACTGGGGGGGGGAAGGAGCAAACAAAGTGCAGAAAGAAAACATCTCTGCGCGAGCATACGTCACGTGATGGTCTTTGCGCCTTTTTGGCAGGGGGCGTATTTTTCTCCTCGGGACTTTTTATAAGCTCTCTCTTTCTCTCTAATCGTCCTGGTATATTCGAAATGTCCGAAAGGCACTTGTGATTCCGTGTTTCTTTCGCTGTGAAGCAACGCTGTCGCTCAGAGCGCACTTCGAGATGTACCTTGCTGCTGTGAGAAGAGGCGCGCGGGCCGTCGCGACAGCTGCGGCGGGCAGGCTCGAGCAGAAGAGCTGGCAGATCAGACTGCAATCGTCAAAGCCATTTCTGCACGTCGCTCCAGGCCCACCTAAGCTCCCCAAGAAGGAGCAAGAAGAGTTCGAACGGCTGATCCAGTACGCGAACACGCAGTCTGCCATTGATGAATACAACAGCGAAATGGGCTACGACGTGGACGCGCCGCCCAAGGTCGATGTGGGGTCTTTCTCCCCAGAACTCTTCCAAACGATCCCAGAGTTCGAAGGCGACACGAACCCGGAAACTGGCGAGGTGAACGGCCCAAAGCAAAACCCGCTGCGACACGGGTCGGAATGGAGTTATAACAGTCGCGTAACAGACTTTTAGGCATACTTAATACGGTTGAATTGATGCTTGTGTATTGCCCTTAGTAGATGACGTCACATTTTGAGGCTTCTCAACTCTTTCTCGAGAGCCGCTATTTCAGGGCGGCGCCCCTCGATCTTTCGTACAATGCTCTCGAGCCGCTTGCTGGAAAGCTCCGCGACCTGCACTAGTTCGACGTCCTCGGCGGTCTCTCTGCACACTTTGATGTGCTCTGTATGTGCTCTCAGTCTCTTCTCCTTGGCGGCAATGGATGCTGCCAGTGAGTTCAGCTCCTTGAAGTATTTCACCTCGCTTCTCGACAGCTCGCTATTCTTGCGAAGCGAGCTTTCCGCTGCAAGGTCGCTGGTTTTGCTAAGAGCAACTTGTAATCTCTTGTTAAGTTCTTCTTGCTTAGTCATAACAGTTTCCATTCTTTTGCTCGAATCACTTTGTCGAGAGAGCGCAAGAGGTCTTTCCGCCTCTAATTCAGCTAACACAGCTTTCTGGTTCATCATCTCCCTTTTTATCTGGTGCAAGCGTTCGTTTATCAAAGCTATGGTTCGCTGACAATATGTTATACCAAGAGCTGCTTTTTCACTCATCTTGTAAAGAGAGTCCAAGCTCTCCACAGTCGGGACGAGACCTTTGGTGGAAACAAAACTAGCCATTTCTGTCTGGACTTTTGCTATTCCCGAAACAGACAGCTGAATCTGGCTTCCCACTTGCTCCTCGAACGTCTCACTCAGTTGTGAGCGATATTCACGGATTTCTCCAACTCTTGTAATCAAATCGCTAGCTTCACTGGCATCATTATCTATTGAAATATCTTGTTCGTATCTGGACGGGCAACCCAGGCGATAAACCTGCCATCCTCCATTGCTTGAACAAATAGCATAGCAAGCTGAGAAATCCCAAACAATCCATGGCTCACAAATGTCGGGTGCGCTTTCCTCAGATGATCCTGAGCCCACACAAGTAGTTAGATCACATGAATCATCGAGATGACAAACTAAATGTATTCGCGTAGGCAGTTTGGATTGAAGCATCTTCTCGGTTTCATATAAGTCTCCTGACTTCAATCCTTGTTCCAGTGTAGCGCACCACGGTGAAAAGTCAACCTCCACAAACTTCCTGCTGGACGTAGTAAGGAGCAACAAAGAAGAGCTGTTTGGACATAAAGTCGCATTTATAATGTAGTCGTTAGATTTCAAAGAAGCCCAGTCAACGGCCGCCAAAGTGTGAGCACTGTCACTTGACGTTTGCCCTTCAAATTGCATGATTTCGTTCTGGTCATCAAACAATATCACAACGGATTTGTCGAGTATAACGCAAAACAAATCATGACTCAGAGAGATCAGCTTCAGCGCCGTCTGATCATATAGTTTGGATGGAAAAGGTATTATACCTAAGGGGCCACATATTTGACCTCTCGAAAGATTTTTTGGGAGCAGCTTTGAGATGCTCACAGGGGAAGAAGGAATCTGCTGCAATAAGCCCGAAAACTTCAGCATTGGAATTGTGTTCAGCTCTATATTTTGAAGGTGTTCAGAATCGGATGAGCTTTGCTTCATCTTCAGTACAGAGTAGTTGAAAAGGGCATCAGTCCAGTTTTTTGGCACAGCCAACACTTTTGGAAGCAAGGGATATATTTTGTAGACAGAAAAGTCTGACGATAGTATGAATAATGTAAGATCCCCTTTTGGATTGATATCTGCATCCTGCGAGCATGAACCAAAGCACATGGAAACAGGATCCAAAGGAAGCGATTCGGTGAGAGAGAAAGCGCCCGATTCCGAGGACGGCATGTTCTGGGTGCCAATGTTGTATATCTGGTAAGGGCTCTGATCAGATTCATCAAAGATGTCGTAACAACGGACACTCTTGCTGGTCAGCACCAAGATTTCGGAGCAGAAATGTGAGATATTATTGAAAAGTACTTGGAGTACTCTCTCTGACGCTTCTAGAGCTACTTTCACTGGAAAGCACGTGGCATACTGGATTTCAGAATCATTGAGCGTTACGACGCAACAGTCAGTGCTATTCCAGAGGCACAACAGGTCCTCCTTTTTGTTGAGCAGTGCACCTTCGGGATCAAAGTCCAGCACGACATTCAGGAAGTGTGACTTCAGTTGCAGATTGCACACTTTTATCCTCCTTCCTGAAATCGTGACTATCTCCTGGCCCCCGTTGCGGGTCACACTGAGGTGTGGCTCATGAGTTGTAAAATCTGCTATCTTGCTCGATATGTTATCAAGCAAAGTGCCCTTTGCCGCAGCTGAAAAGGCCAGCATCATTCAGCTTGCTTTCAAAGACGCACTCTCCTCAAATTCAAAGAGGTTTGGATGTTATATTCAGCAAGCACAAGCAGCTATATGCACCCACGTTCCATGCTGGATGTCTGTCTTTCATACATTTCTTCAAGCCAAGGTGAAAAAAAAAACATACGCTAAAGATAACTTTACTATAGCTTCGGTGCGCGGAGTAGGGCATTTTCAAAGAGGGGGTGCAGATACTCATTTGTTATGTCTAGATACTCTCTATGGCGTCCCAGAGCTTGTCCAAAGTGACGCACTTGATTCCCCAGCTCACAGCAAGCTTTAGCTTCTGATTCGCAAGTAGTTCCAGTTGGCCCATGCTGTGGTCAAAAATAAGAAGCTCTGTTTGGCGGTTAAAGATGGGGTTCAGCTGACATAGGTGAGAGAGTTTTGAGAGGAGCCGTTCAACATGTGACAGTTCTATCCCCTTGAAGCCTGTGATACACAGGTTTATGGGTCCTTCGTTGCTGTCAGAAAACCCCAGGAACAATTTGAGTCGGGAAACACTCAAGGACGGGGAAACAAGCATAGGCTTGCACCATCGGCTCTCAAAATCCGCCTTGGCATAAAACAGACACCTCTCAATGGCAAGCTCCGTCAGCACGTTATCGGCATTATGCAGCCCGGGGGGTAGCTCGTTTATGTTGGAGTGCACTAGTATGTAGCTCACAGAACCCCCCTGCTCTTCAAAGACTGTTCCTCGGTACCCCATGATTACCTTCTGTAAAATCCTCTCTTGAATTTTACTGAACCCGTGCAGTGTGAAACTAAGTCCGTCGAAAAGCATCAACGAGCCGGAGCTGGACGCTCCCGGCTGCAAAAACGCAGAGACATATGACCCAGATACTTCCGTGCCCATGTCTATTTGATCGCTTCTCCAATGACCATCTGTATCAAAGTCGTGGCGGCTGTTCAGATTGCTCATTCCAAGGTTGGCCATTACAGGCTCCCAAATTTTGCTCCCTCTCTCGATCTTCATGATCTTCAATTCGCGCTCTTTTGCCTCAGCCGACTCTGTGCCTTTCAAACCATGTGTCTCTTGCTTGCGCTTTCTGAGACGAATCCTTTCGTTAACATCAGAAAATTCATTAGTACTCTCCTCTAGAGCTCTCCAGCGCTCTAGGGCTTCCCAGTCGCATGCATCTAGCCTTCGTCCTTTGCCATTTTCTTCGCGTAGCTCATAGTAGCGGCAGTTCAAAAAGGCGCCTCGCTCTGCTGAATCGAAACACCAGTCCGGGGACACAGTAACTATGCCCCACTCTTTTGCCTTAGAGTACCTCCTTCCCTCCTTAGTTGTAGTTATGAGTACGTTTGTAAGATTAGTGACACTCTCCGTCACAGGCTCGCCTCCATTTTTCACTACCAAGTCAGATATCTTCTCAAGCATGTCTGGCTCAATTCTGCTTGCTGAGATTCTGACATTTTCGAAAGGTCTGAGAGAAGGAACGTCGGCGAGCGATAAGACGCTGTCCTCGCCTTCCAGCCAGCCTTTATAAGCATTAAGCATTGCCTCGTAAGACACTAACTTAATATCAGGCCGCGTCTTCACCACATAGTCAAACTTCTTGGAAGCTGTCCAGTCAGAAGAAAGGGTGTTCACCACTAAGGCCGATGTATCGGAAGTCAGTTCGTTCTCGTACAAAACATCTGGAAAAAGCTTGGTAACGATTTTCGCAAGTTCTGCTCTGCTTGATTCGGAGAGTGAAGTTGATGTCAGCTTTTTCGACCCACTTATACTTGCAAGCGGCATGTAAAAGGGAAAAGAGCCAAATCTAGAGTCAGAGCCCGCTCAATTTTGATCCAGCAAATTAGCAAGTCTTTCCATATGACAAGAGGAAACAGGGGCGGCGGGGGATAAACTAAGGCAATATTCCACCTGCAGTCAATGTCCAGGAACGTCAGTACTCTATATTCAAGTTAAATCACGCTAAATCTAAAGCCTCAGTCTGATTGTCGGTGCCTAAAACATTAAAGATGATAGTGGTCAAGATTTGGAGTACTTGGAAGAGTGTAATAACTGCAATCAAGATTTTTTATTTGAAATAAATGTAAAAAGTTTGATGTTACTGCAGTCTCTGGCATTGCAACTTCATGGTGGGTTAGCTCCATATACATATAAGGGAGCCTTCCATCAGGAGAGACACAGTACATAATAGTACATTTCTACAAATAGTAGGAACTCTTAAGAATAACGAATCGACAGGTGTTTCTTTGGTTTCACGTTAGTTCAATGGGCAGCATGCTCTAATCCTTATACAATGGCTGTTCGTGAGAGAAGGGACTGCTCACAGTCAAAGAAAACTCAGAAACGAAAAAAGACCTTTAGCGGATGTTTCACCTGTCGAAGAAGGAAGATAGCGTGTGATCTTGCGCGTCCCGGCTGCAACAACTGCCTGAAAGCAGGACTGATCTGTGATGGATACGATGTAAAGCTCAAATGGTGTCGTCCGCTAAAGTTCGACCGATACGGATCACAGCTGCCGAGCGACATCAATCAGGAGACTGGATTCGATCAACGCAGATCAGTTCCTTTTGTAACATATTCAAAGGACCAAATCTACGAGCTGTATGAGGATATGGACAACGATTTGGCTAAATTGAAACGTGACTATCAGCAGTCTGGGGGAACTGGACTCAAGCAAAGAGGACCGTTTGGGATCTTCGGTTTCAACCAGAATAGCCCAGAGACAAGCAAAGATGAAGACTCTTCTCAAAATGATGCATTCAGTATACCGGAAACAACAGAAAAGGAGACACCGACAAGTCCCTCTGCCAGCCCTTCGTTATCATACAGAGATGATCAGTCGAATACAATGGGTAATGAGTGGCTTAGTAATGAGTTGTTGGATGCCGCTCTTTTGACGGCCTCTGCTATAAACTGTGATACCCAATTTCTAGATATGTTCAAGAGCGACTCGGTCAATGAATTTGGCACTTCTAACAAAACATCATCCCATATCTCTCATCCAGAAAATGATTTGCTATCGTTTTCTACATTGGAAGACGCGGTTTCGACCCCGCGCATCTCAACTCCCGCATCTACAGCCCCAGGTGGAACTGTAGCCGTATTTGATTCTAACTCGCGTTTGAATGGGTCGGTCCCAGATGAAATGCTCCAGCTACTTTTTCAAGGACGCCATGATACAGGTACATTACAGTCTAGATCCTCAAGCGATCTGCCGGCTGATATCATCTCGGGGCATACATCTCAAAATATTGATTATATTGGGATCCACGCTGGGAACGGTGCACAGTTACCAAGCACCATCATGGAAATTGTGAACGAGGTACCTTATCCTGAAGGACTGGTAGCTGACAAATTCGGAATTCCTGTAACATCTCTTAAAGTGCTTCCCATGGCCAGGTATCTGCTCAACTATTATATTGAAAATGTTGCTGATATTATGACTGTCATTCCACTGGCGAAGAACCCCTGGAAGTTCATTTATTTTCCTCGAGCTTTAATGGCCGTTGGAGATTTGGCGTCTTTGGGAAAAACATCTAACGCACGGAATTGCCTATTAAATGCCCTTCTTGGTGTGAGCGCTTTTCACATCCAAAGCAAATTTGCAAGGGGTTCTGAGGAAATGAGATTCTATGTGGACTTAGGAATCCGTCTGCGACAACAAGCGCTAGTTTATTTGAATAGATGTCTCGAATCTGATATTTTGGATCAAAAGTACAAGGATGTTCTTGTTGCTGTTCTATCGATGGTGACAATTGATGTTGTGTGGGGAACAATGGCAGCTTGTAAAATCCATTTAGATCACTGTGAAAAGATCATTGAAAAAAAGATGAAGGTCAAGAAGAAGTTGAGTGCCAAGGCCATTATTTTACATCGGATATTCAGCGGTCTCAAGTTAATTCAAGACTCTACATCCTTGGATCATATCTCAGAATCTGAGCTCTTTCTTAATGTGTCTAATTTTAGGGGCTTCATTCTGGGAGCCAAAGAAGGCGCAATACAGGAGGTTGAAAACCTTGATTACGAGAATTTGGTGAATCTTGTGCGGAGAAGACGGCACAAGAGTCGCAGATCAAAAGTGAGCTTAAAAGAAGCCGCAGTTCAGACCGCTGGTGGTTTCGTATCGACGAGCCGCGCGCCCACTAAAGGAACATATAACGAGAAACTCACTGATAATGGAAAGGTTCGAATTGAGTACATCATTAACGGCAAGAGGCAGGATGGCCGAGGTGCAGAATATGTATCCGAGGAGTCACTACAGGGAGAAGTTCCTGCATTCATTGACATCACCCGTACAAGTTTTATGCCTTCCAACAAGGTCGATGACAAGAATGTTTTATCCGACGCTATATTTGGCCTCCCTAATTCTCTGATTCTGATGTTTAGTGAGATGGTGCATCTCGTGCGGTTTAAGAAGTTCCATGAGGACCACGAAGAAAGCATCCCTGGTTTTTTTGATGAGCTGGCGAGCCAACTAGAAATCAAGATGCTGAATTGGAAGCTTGAGTGGAAGCTATCCAGCGAGGAGGAGCCTTCTAAAGCGGAGTTTGCGCCGCGACACTTTATTTCCGTGCGGCACGAGGGTATGTACCACCATATCATGTCGTTTTACCATGCACTTGTCATTTATTTTTATCGATATGTGGAAGATGTCAATCCCTTGTTTGTGCAAGAAAGAGTCGAGAAGGTGCTGGGACATCTGGAAGCGATCCAGCGGCTTGCCAAAACGAACAGCGGGGCACTTTATGTTGTCCCGCTTTTTTGGCAAGGGTTTATTGCTGGAAGCGAGGCGATGACCCCCTTTTTACAGAATGGGTTCAATGCCTGGGGCCAGAGCATTGCCACTACTGGGGTGGGGACTTACTGGAATGCCCGACAGATCATGCTAGAAGTCTGGAGGCGGAAGAACAACAACGAGCCGCACAGCAGCTGGGTTCATGTTCTTCATGAGTGGAAGACCAATGTGATGGTCACGTAAGGCTTCATCTCTCTGTCTCTCTGTCTCTCTGTCTCTCTGTCTGTTCTCATCTAAAGGGCGGGCCGTTTTCTTTCCTTGCATGGGATGACAAATTCGGGCTTCGCGACATGATCTGTCTCGCGCCAAAAGAAAAGAAAAAAAAGAAACATTTTTCAGATTGACGGAGGGGCAAAAAAAAATTATTGTGGCGTGGAGAAGAAGCTAGAAATAAATCAGTAAGAAGAGGACAGCGCAGAAGGAGCCTGAAGCAGCGTTCAGCAGCTTTGGCGCGGACAGGAGAACGTGGCCTACCACTACTTAAAGGATAGAGCTATAGAATTGGTTTGGTGAAGCAGGCAAGCGGCACCTGTATGACAGAATAGAACCTAGAACTCTTCTTGGTGGAGTATAGAGACCATAGTGCAACTTGATTTTTTTTTTTGTGTGTGTGTGTGGATCAGATAAGATCGGGGGGCCAAGAGACACGGACTGCAGAGCTACATGAGGGGGTATATGAAACGGGTGCTGCTCGTGGCGCTGTTTCTTCTGTGGAATGTGGCTGGCTCGGGGCTTCTCAGAGTCTCGTCGCTTGAGAAGAAGCCTGCCGGGCACACCGTTCAGTACTACTACGAAAATATGCACGAGTTCGAAAATACGCCATTTCGACAGTTTGACGAGTGGCAGAACTCTACTATAAAAGAGAGCTCCAACGTGAAGTTTGGCCAGATTGACAAGATAAACGCGCTCATCAGACCCGTCTTGGTGGGCTTGATCAATGAAAACTTTTTCAAAATCTTCCGGCTCAATTTGTACAAAGAGTGTCCGTTCTGGTCAAACTCGGAAGGTTTCTGCATGCACAAGAGCTGTGCTGTCGATACCATTGACGACTGGAAAGACCTTCCGGAAATATGGCAACCAGAGGCATTGGGGAGAATCGTGTCGGTTTCCGAGCAGCTTCCTGAAACTATGACTAACAACCCAAACGCCTCGTGCATTGCAACCGCAGCCAGTTACACAAAAGATTACTGTGAGCTTGATGAGGTCAATGAAGAGTCGGTATATGTAAATTTGGTGGATAATCCAGAGAGATTCACAGGATATGGGGGAGACCAGTCCTTCCAGATTTGGAAGAGCATATACAACGAGAATTGTTTCAACCTCGGAAGTGATCAGTGCATGGAGAAGAATGTGTTTTACAAGCTTATTAGCGGAATGCATTCTTCGATCTCGACGCACTTGACTAATGAGTACTTAGACCTGAAAACAAAGGAGTACGGACCAAACTTGAAGCAGTTCATGATCAGAGTTGGGGATTTCCCGGAGAGGTTTGAAAACCTGTACCTCAATTACATACTTCTGGCCAAAGCCTTGATCAAGCTTGATGTTTCTGGTGTTTTAGACAATTTGAACTTTTGCGATGACGACCGGTTCATCAGAAAAGAGCTTGAGTTAAAGCAGCGTCTGAAGCAGGTAGCTTCTCCGTTCTACGACTTGGCGGAGGCTGATAAGAATCATGAATGCCTGTTTAACGAACATTTGCTCTTCCAGAGTCAGGAGTCTATGGAGCTAAAAGAGGAGTTCCGGGAGCATTTTAGAAATGTGTCACGTATCATGGATTGTGTTCACTGTGACAGATGCAGATTGTGGGGCAAAGTCCAGACTACCGGCTATGCTACTGCGCTGAAGATACTTTTCGAACTTGAGCATGGCTCTGGCGAAGGTTTCCAGATGTCCAAAATAGAGATGGTTGCGCTGGTGAACACGTTTGATCGACTGTCCAAAAGCATTCAATCGATTGGAAACTTCAAGCGATTGTTTGACGAGGCTATGGAGAGAGAGGAGAACGGGTCTGCAGTGGTTTCCGAGGAGTCAATATTTGATGGTTCTTTCACTGAGCAGTTGTTGCCCCGGGAGTCTTCAAACTTGGGGCAATCTGAAGTCCACACAACGCCTTTCCAAGAGCTGCAGCTGCCTGTCGATAGTGAAGGGGGGCTGAGTGTGAGTGTGTTGATGGAGGCGTTTTGGCAAGAGATGGAGAATGTGTACCAGGCGTTCCGCTTTGTGCTACGCAGCTACAAGATTTTCTTGAAGCTGGCGTACAATCACATTTTGATACGGATGGTGTACTACTGGAACATCTTTGTCGGTCATGTACACGAGGACTTTGACACGAATAGACTATACAGGATTGAGCTGTGAGGCCCTAGGGCGGCGATGGTGCAAGGGCATGACGGTTTTGTGAATAGTTAATGGTTTTTTTAAAGATCCCCACCCGCCTTGCGAGGGGGGTGGGGCAGGCGGTACTGTATATTATAATAGAAAGCTTTAGCGTGACGATAAAACGGTGAACAGCCGATGCTGTTAGTATGTATACAACTGGCGGGCGGGTATCGTGGGTAGGAAGGGGGGCGCCTCAAGGCGCGTCGTCGTGGTCGTGATCGTGGTCGTGGTCGCTGTCTGCCGGGTCTGCCTTGCGGCGGCGCCTTATATGCTTTGGTTCGTCTGTTCCGGCCTTTGCGGCGGCGGCGGAGCGGTCGACGTCGTCAAAGAGGCGCTTTGCCTGTGCGATCTCGCGGTCCATGCGCATGAGGTCCTCGAGCCTGCCGAGCTTGACGGGGTCTCTGCGGAGGGCGAAGCGGAGGTCGTCGACGCGGAGCTTGCTTCTGCCGTGGGCTATGCGGGAGGCGTTTGCGGCCATGGCGACGTCCATGAGGTAGGAGGTGAGCAGCTCCTCGAGGAGGTGGGCCGTGTCTGCGCTGGGGGTCTTGCTGTCTCCGAAGGCGTAGAGCAGGGCCTTGACGTCGTTGGAGAAGTGTCTGATGCGGGCTCTGCCGGGGCGTCTTCCTGGAGCCATTGCTGCGCCTGCTCTGCTGTGCTGTTCCCGCTGTGTTGTGCTGTGCTGTGCTGTGCTGTGCTGTGCTGTGGCGTGGACGCCAGCAGCAGCGGATCATGCGATGTCTGCTGATAAAATTATGATGCGGGCTGTGATAACTGGCGCAGCACCCCTCCTCTGGCCCTGCGCTGTCGCCCACGGACGACACGAGTTTTTTTTCCCTTGTTTTTTTTAGCAGCGGGCAGCAGCGGGCAGCAGCGGGCAGCAGCAAGGCAGCCGCAGGGGAACGAAAGGGAACCGAGCGCGGGGGGGGGGCGAGCGGAAGAGCGTCGGGGAGGGTAAGAGTGTAGTGG
>JAKTPG010000071.1:0-49220 GCA_030557505.1 Ogataea maris
TCATAGTAAGGTTACTGTCCCTTAAAAGTAAGGTGGAGAAAGAATTGAAGAAGAATTAAAGAAACGCATGAGGGGCTGATGAAGAAGAATTGATGAAGAAGTCCCTAATTGCCTCCTGAAGAGAAATTGATGAAAGATAGAGTTCCAAAAAGTCGTGAATGACGAAAAATTCAATAATTTAACAAGCCCTAAAATTAATATTTTTCTCGAGAAGTTTTCGTATGGAGAGAGACTGACTGGTGACTAAGCCTGTGGCAACTTCGGTGAATGTTAATATATGATATCAAGGCTACAATATCTGATATCCTTGAAGCTGTTGCACCTGTTCTCTCATGAATGGGGCACTATTTTATACCCGGTATGACTTCTAAGCTATTGGTGAATGTTGGTAATTTTACTCTAAGAACAAACATTGTGTGCAGAAAAGCTTCTTATTCGAAGCTGCCATTTTCCTATTTAAAAAGAGGAATCGGCGATTCACCAATCTTGAACCCACAACTCCTCAAGAAAGCTGAAGACTTGAAGAGAGATTTGGCAGATCTTGAATCAAAATTATCGAATGGCTCAGAATTTGATGCTGATGATTCGAGAAAGTATACCAAGATTTCTGCTACTGTAGCACTTTATGAAGAGTTTCTGAAATACCAAAAGGAAATTGATGAACTGAAAGCTATGCTAAGTGATGAGGCAGAAGATGAGTTATTAAAGGCAGACGCTGAAGCTGAGATCATTGATGCTACTCAGAAAGTGGAGTTAGTAGCTTCCAACTTAAAATCTAAGCTTCTGCCATCGCACAAATTTGCCGACAAGGCCTGCATTTTAGAAATAAGACCGGGAACAGGCGGACACGAAGCAAACATATTTGCGGAGGATTTGCTAAATATGTATATGAGCTATTGTCAGAAGCACAATTGGCCCTGCCAGATCCTCTCTAAAACTGACCACCTTTCTGGAAACGGGATAATTGAGTCTACGCTATCTGTTGATCAGCCGGGATCCTTTGATAGGCTTCGACACGAAGCTGGCGTGCATAGAGTTCAGAGAGTGCCCGAGACAGAAACAAAGGGGCGTGTTCATACGTCTGCAGCTGCGGTGGTTGTGCTGCCCAAAATAGAGGAGAGTCCCACAGACCCCCATTCTATTAAATTCCGTCCTGGGGAGCTGAGAATAGATGTCATGAGAGCTAGTGGAGCAGGCGGTCAACATGTTAATACTACGGAATCGGCTGTGAGAATAACGCATCTTCCATCCGGAATATCTGTGCACATACAGGACGAAAGATCGCAACACAAAAACAAGGAAAAAGCTATGACCGTTTTAAGAGCCAGAATAGCAGAAAAACAGATGCGAGAAAAGGCTGAAAAAGAGAGACAACAGAGGTCGGGCCAGGTCTCATCTATTGATAGAAGCGACAAAATTAGAACCTACAATTTTCAGCAGAACCGAATAACTGATCACAGATGTAATTACACGTCCTATGACTTGGAAGAGTGTATGGAGGGTTCACAGCTTGATCCAGTTATAGATGCTGTATCGAAGAAAGAAATGGATGAACGAGCTGCAGAACTTTTATTAAAAGAGTAGTGCTTCCGCAGTAATGTTTTTCCTGCGTCGCAAACAGATAGAGAAGAACGAATTTCTTTAAATAATCATTATTTGTACTGCATTACAGTTTTTCCGTTCTTTAACTTCGGGTTTATTATTTGTATTTACCTTTTTTTTCTCAGCCTTTTTTTGGATCTTCGAAAGGGCTACGAAATTCTTGATCAAACCCGGTGGCAAAAAAAACTTGGAAATGTTAATCACCGTAAATGTGTGTCTAAAGCAGATTGCACACACAGTTTCTTGAGCTTCGATCACAGTTTAGGCGATAATATGACTGTACCGTCAGTCGAAGAAGCCAGAAAGGCTGTTGCAAAAGGAAATAATGAATTGGGCGAACATTTATATCTTGAAATTCTTGACACAGGTGTTTCTAACTCGCCCTTAAATCATGACAAATTTGTTGAGACACAGGAGACTGCTGTATTGGAGCTGGGCAAGCTGTATCAGACTTCTGGAAATGAAGCCAGTCTTTACCAATTGGTCACAAAATCTCGGTCGATTATGGGATCATTCGCAAAGTCCAAAACAGCAAAGGTTCTTAAAACACTTATAGACTTGCTTGACGAACTGAAAACGGCCACCTCTATGGATCTGACCATAAAAGTATTATTAGAATGTATTGATTGGGCGATTCAGGAGAAAAGATCATTTCTGAGACAGTCCTTACAACTTAGACTTGCTGGACTTTACTATCGCAAGAAGAATTATTTGGAGTCTTTATCAATAATCAATCAATTATTAAAGGAATTCAAGAAACTAGACGATAAATCATCTCTAGTGGAGGTACAGTTGTTAGAATCAAAGTGCTATTTTCAGCTGAAGAATTATGCGAAGTCGAAAGCTGCAATCACTTCTGCAAGAACATCTGCCAATTCAATTTATTGTCCATCAAATATACAGGCTGAACTGGACTTGATGAGTGGAGTGCTGCATGCAGAAGATAAGGACTTCAGTACTGCTTTTTCATACTTCTATGAGTCGTTTGAAAACTACCAAATACACACAGACGAGTTGAAGACGATAAAGGTCCTAAAATATATGTTATTATGTAAAGTCATGCTGGGGTTGATCGACGATATTAACTCTATCCTCAACAACAAAAACATTGTGAGCTACTCCAATAATAAGGAGATTGAGGCCATGAAGGCTGTGTCTTTGGCGCACTCCAACAGATCATTGAAGGAACTTGAAGATTGCCTTAAGTCGTACAGCAATGAGTTAACACAAGATGTTATTATAAGATCCCATTTGTCAGATCTTTACGACTCTCTTTTACAACAGAATTTGCTGAAGTTGATTGAACCATATTCTTGCATTGAGATTATGCACATAAGCTCCATGATTGGATTGCCAAAAACTGTCATTGAGAGTAAACTTAGCAATATGATTCTGGACAAGATATTTTATGGTGTATTAGATCAAGGTAATGGCTGGTTAATCATTTACGATAAACCTCAACAGGATGAAAGCTATGACTTGAATTTGGACGTCATAAAAAACATGTCCACTCTGGTTGATATGCTTTACCAGAAAGCCTCTTTGATTGACTAGATTATAAGAATCTCAAGTTATATTAGTTACTTTAAATGCTTATCAAAATAAGTTTAATTGATAGGTTTTTCTGCGTCGAAATGAAGTAACATAAAACTTTTATTCAACTATTGGAAGAGATTATCGAACTTAGGCGTAAGTTCCGATTGTCTTTTCCAAAAACAAATCGCTGCTTAATGAAGCGAATTTCTTCAAAAAAGATTTCAGCTCACCCGTGGAGCTCAACAAGTCATATAGCTTGTATTTTGAATCGCTGAGTAATATTACCAGGTTGCAGACTCTTCTGATGAGTAACGTATCAGAGTAAGACCGGACCTTAACCAAAATGTCGAATAACATGTTCAGCGTGCTGGGTATATACACTCGGCGCAGTTCATGATACACTTCCAGATCTTCTGAAGTCGCATTAGAATCACAAGACACTTCAACCAAAAATGTTTTCAGCAACACTTCCAGTGATGCAGATAAATCAGAAACGGAAGCCACTATATTGTCAGAATCATTTTCATATGGTTGAGCTGGAACAGAGCTGAAAGTATCTAGAAGTTTGAGATTTTCCAACAGCTGTCGATACTGTGATAGTTCTTTCAGCTTGTGTGTTGGAATTGTCACATGAGCTAACCGCTCATTATTGCTATCAGTACTCATCAATTCGATGTTTAGGTCATATGTTTTTATAAGGTTTGCCACATTGATTGAGGAAAGAAAATTTATCGAAGAGTGATATTTTCCGCAAAGCAAAAATCGTCTGAGTAGTATTATAATAGACTCTAGACAATCTGCAACCATACCTGAATCATACAACCAGTAAATTGAGCTGCATAGTTTCCTGTCACTGTCACTTATTTCATGTTCAAGAACAATCTCCTTATTTGTGGGGTAAGATAACTCCGTTTCCTGAAACGCCTTCTCTACCGTCGTTCTCAAAATAGCTTCCAAAGGTAAATTCAGCTGTCTCATAAGTTTCAATTGAGTTATTCTTTCTTCTTTGCTGTAGACGTAATTTAGTAGGAAAAATGAATAAACTTGAACAAGCTCCTCATCATCAGGGATGTATGAAATATATATTGGTACCTGGTCATAAAGCTTGTACAATGTTAATCTTGAAATGTATGATTTCAAAAGCCGCGAATAATCTGAATTGGAAATGGCCGGCTGCCCATAAACGAGTTTTAAGACAATTGCGAGGTGCACTAATACACGCAACAGATAGGCTTCGTTCGTAAGTTCAAATACATCATCTGCCATTGAATCACCCTTTACCAAACGATCCAACATTCTTAGTGTGTCAAGCATCAAGGAGCCCACATTGTCAGTAAGTAAGGCTCCCATTAAAACTCTGAGAGAATGCCTGCTTTGTGTTCTTATTTTATCCTGTTTGCTCCGTGCCAACAAATTTAGCGCATCATTTATTGAATCAACAACTTTCTGTGGAGTAGAAAGATGACATGAGACATCAATATCATCCGAGCTTTTTATATTGTGGTAGTAGTGGGAAAGCTCTTGTTCTAGTTCATACTGAAACAAATTATTCAGATAAAGAAGCAGTTTCTTATCCCACGACGAAGCCAGTTGTTCACAGGAGCCAAAATCTCCGCAAAGAAACCCATAACAACCCCGCTCATATGGGGACAACTCCACAACCTGAGTCATTTGATATAACGATTTTTTCCAAAGCAACTTATGTTTGATTCCTATGGGATTTGCCTCCACATCAGCTAGGTCAATCCGGGGGTCAATATAATCCTGAAGTCCGGATAGAATTAGCGCAAAGTCCCAATTATTGGTAGACTTGCAAAGACTATGAAGTTCATCAATTTTATTTGAAATCAATAAAAAGAAGGCATTTTTGAAGAACAATGAGTCTTTGGCTCTATCTTTCTCATTGAGCCTGTTCTTGGGCAACCTCAGGGGCGCGTCGGCATCTAAGTGCTTCACTAGATTAGGTTTGTTGCCATTAACCTGGATATCAATTTTCGTGTTGAGCCATTTCATTGCCTGTAGTTCACCCTTGTCAACATAGTCGTCTTCATTGCCCACCAAATACGTTTCAAAACTTTCCGACAACCATTTAATCAAAGAGAACAAAAGATTCAAATCAGGGTTTTTTGAGAGAATCTTATCCTGCAATATCGTGTTTGAAGTGAAAGAGCATATGCTTGAGTCTTTGGCATAATTTTCTAAAGGCGTATTTTCGTGATTCTTATTGAGGCCAATGTTGTCCAACTGGACTTCAACCAGACTCCAAAACTGAGTCTCCAGTGTCCAATTCTCTACAATCCCATTCCCCATTCTTTGCTCATAAGAATCTAAAATTTTCTGCCCAGATATTTGATGGAAATCATGCACCATATCCTTTAGCGTTTTTGAACCAAAATTGACTCTGAAGTCCTTCAAGACCTTTGCAAATCTGATGCTAACGCTCTCATCTTCGACCTGTTGATCAAACTCTGGCTCTATGTTTCCAAGACTGGCTACCTGGAACGATTGATGAAACCTCTCTCCATCTGGATCCATCTTAGTATCCCCTCAGTGTTCAATTTCCCTACACGGATCTCAGGGTCCAGTGATCAGAAAACACCATTTCCCGCTGACTTTTGGTTGAATAAACGCTTTTGTTGTGTTTTAGTGTCCGCTTAAAATAAAAAATTGAAGTCTTCAAAATTGTTTTCACGACCTTTTTTGGCAGTCGTGATGTGTTCAAAGTTATACTTAAAAAAGAAGTGTATTATTAGGTGCAAATTACGTGTCGAACATTGCTTCTGTGGCATTATATAGGGAAACTACTACGCCAAAGCGACAATATGGTAGAAGTCACTCTAACAGTGGGAAAGTTGGATGCGTCTTTGGCTCTTCTTTTGACCAGGGACCATCACCTGATTGAATTCCCAACAATTTTATTACCTGATGGTATTGCAACAGGTTCAATTGTTAAAATCAATTGTGAACGAGACCTCAAACAAGAAGAGCTAGAAGATGCCAATTTCGAACGACTTCAAGAAGAGATTTATAACACGTTTGGAACTAATGAGCCAAAGGCTCCTATTTTGAAAATTGTCAATGTTACCCAGACTTCGTGCGTATTAGAGTGGGAACCATTAGACCTGGGTAGTGCCGAGCTGAAATCGTTGATTTTATACAAAAATGGTTCGAAGCTGGGACAAATCAAGAATGCCAAATCCAAGAAGAACATCAAATTGAGCGGCCTACCAGTTGATACAGAATACACTTTTCAGTTGCGTTTGGATACAACTGCCGGTATATATTACTCTGAGATGATAAACTTGAGGACTCATAAGATGACAGACTTAAGCGGAATTACTATCTGCGTTGGTGAGATTGACTATTCAAATGAACTATTCACATATGATGATATAGTTGAGTCCGTTTCCAAAATAGGGGCTAAGCCAGTTTCCAATCAAGTGAGAATAGACACTACCCAGTTTGTATGCACCAGAAAAAGTGGGGTTGAGTATGAGAACGCAAAGAACATGAACATACCTATTATCAGACCAGAGTGGCTGAAGGCTTGTGAACTTGAGAGACGCATTGTAGGGGTTAACAAGTTCTACGTTGATTCCGAACAGGGACTGTGGAAACAGAAAAACTTTTGGAGCAGAGAATCAAGACGGAGAGCTGCTTCTCTCAACTCAAACACTGAGCTGCAAGTCGATGCCAATACCTCTTCACCTGTCAATCCTGAAGAGGCTAAGGTTGATGTTGTTGAACCCATGCATACTTCAGATGATATAGCTGCTAACGCAACGCAAGATGCTCAGAGTAAGCAATACGATATCATAGAGCCTCAAGATGTTTTTGACGACACTAAGGCTGATTCGAATAGTGGAGTGACTGATGTTCCAACTATTCAAGTTGAAACTGAAGAAGCAGAAACGGTGCAAAATTTAAAAAGTTCTGAATTAGAAAAAGAGCTTCCAGCTACGGGAAAGCAGACGACAAAAGATCTGGAGAATGAAGATGGTCTTCAAAACAGTTCTATTCCCGAAGAACCTCATGTAGCGGTTGAAGTTAACAATGGAGAGCCAAATGAGAACCATGTTGGAGAAGAGGAAGTTTTAGATGAGTCTCAGCTACCATCAGATAATGTAGAGGCGGCAGCAGCGAGCGAGGGGACTGCGGACAATGCTATATCTGAGGATCCCAGTGAAGCTACAAGAGAAGTTGATGTTACAGAAAAGCTAGATTCGGACACAGCAGCCACCTCTCCAGATATTGAGTCGAAGCCTAACGTGTCGTCATCTGGATCAGCTAATGAGGAGAGGGAAGATTTACCTGAATTACAAGAGTCGACATCTGGGAAGGTGCCTGACGAGACAAAGGGGAATGCCGGAAATGGTAAGAGAAAACAGAAAAAGAAGGGTAAGAAACACCACGGTTAAGTTACCGGTAATCCTTTTTAGTTTATAGTTGTACAATATCATTCTCCGTTGAAGAAGAACACGTTACCATTTTTCTATTTAGTTAGTCACTGCTGCTAATTCAGAAAAGACTGACAAGTCAACGATACGGAGCGCACATCAGAGAGGGCAGTCATACATCTCAGTTGCAAACGAAAATATCATTCTCCAAATAATCTTCTGACTCTTCTCAAAACAGAATCCTTCTCAGGGTCATATGGATGATCCTTTGATGGTATTTCCAGTATTGCGGGGAAAGGGTCCGTAAATGTGTCAACTGTGAGTCTGATCCTCTCAGCAATGTGTTGGTTTATCAGCAAAATAGCTATGTCGTCTCTTTTTATGAGCTTTGAGAAATATAGTTCCAAGTCCTCTTCCTTTGTGTTGTCGTTGCAAACCAGGAAATTCTTTTCTTTTCCAGGTTCAGAAGAAACCTGCCCGACGCCCGCTAAAAGCATTCCTGTGATGGTATCCTCATCTCCCATGACAGCTATAAGCGTTCTGTTCTTGTTGGCCTCCGTGGCCATCTTGGGTTTAGTCTATATTTCAAATGGGCCAGTATTTGCCAATGCTAGTTAACTGACAAAATTGAATTCCTGTCACCTAAATAATGCCCACAGGTTCGGGGATACACCAAGCAAGTATGCACTTTACAGGTCACTTATTGTCCCGGCTCAAGACGTTCGGTATCACTGCTATCAAAATAACAGCGACAAAAAGCCGTGCAAAAGGGAGCGACCACCCCTTAACCCTTTATACATTTTCTTATTGAAAAAGTGAGGCACGTGATTTGAAATGGCAGAAGCATTGAAGCCATTTTTCTCAGGATCGCACACGCTGAAAGGTCTCTAGATCGCCAAATAGCCATCCACAAGTACAACAGTGCAGCAGAAGATCTGTTGGGAAGGACCATTCAAGATCTTGTGTACGTTGTTTTTCTTGTACACTAGAAAAATGTTGAGTTTGAGCCGGATTGCATCTACAAACCTGGGTCGTCGCAGACTCTTTTCAACCTGTACAGCATTATTCGCTGGCCATAGCAAATGGGCCAATATAAAACATAAGAAAGCCGCCAATGATGCAGCCAGAGCTGCAGCATCATACAAAATGTCTTCCAAGATAACTATGCTTGCTAAAATGGGTGGTCCGGACGTGTCTAAGAATATGCAATTAGGGTACACAATAGAAAAAGCTAAGTCTATGAGTATACCTAAGAAAGTGATAGATAGTGCCATCAAGAGAGCCACTGGGGAACTCAAGAATACAGACAAAATGGAATCTGTGATATATGAAGGTCTGGGGCCAGGTGGAGTGGCTGTTGTGGTTGAAGCTATCACTGACAACAAAAATCGTACAGTTGGAGCTTTGCGACCATGTTTTAGTAAATACGACCTTTCCCTTACTCCCACATTGTATCTATTTCAGAAAAAGGGGCTCATTCTACTAGATCCTGGTGCAAAAGATTTTGAACAGGTATTTGAATCATTAGTTGATCTTGGATGTGAGGACATAAACGAAGTGGAAGAAGAGGAAGGAAGTACCGGGGCGCATGATGAGGATGTTTCTACCGGGCCTGCACTGATTGAGATCACTACTGACCCCAACTCTTTAGGTTCGATTGCCAACCAAATTAAGGGAATGTATGATATAAAAGAGATGCAGATTGGATACATTCCCAACGAAGAAATGATGGTTGAAATTAAGGACCAGGACGTGCTAGAAAACTATCACAAGTTTCTGCGAAGTCTTGAATCAATAGACGACGTCACCCAAGTGTATTCCAACTTGAAAGAGTGAATATATGGTGGGAATAACCTACTGCCGACAGTCAAAAAAGTATATAGATTACGCTAACCTGTGTATAACGTTATAGATATAACCCATGTTTACCTGAGCAAAAAGCAGCAACAGTCTGTTTCATTGATGCCGCCTTCCTCCTTTGCAGAAAAAGGCGGCAACAGCGCAGAAAAACTCAACAACCCAGAGAGGACTGCCACATAAGTCTCAATAAGACATGGCTCAATGACTCGATTATTCAGACTTGCTGACAGCCTCCTCCAACTTTTCGTCAAAAGTTGGAACCTTTCTTCCTAGCTTTAGGCCCTTGTCAGTCTTCAGCTTTTTAGTAGTGAAGAAGACAGCCGAGCAACAGGCAACAGCGCAAGCAGCAAAGAGAGGATACAGCTCGACTGGGAGACTCTTGATGAAGCCAGACTTCTTCTGTATATAGTGAGAAAACACGTTAGTACGGGGTCGCAAAAAAACGAGCACAAAACAAGGGCTAGTTTCTTATCATTGTACATACGGCAGCGTTGAATGCAGGGAAAGTTGGTCTCATATCTGAATGGCAAAAAAGGTTAAGATATCACTGATATGTTCGATGCTTAGACGAGCGATTATTAGTGTAAGCAGGAGACTCCACTAGGGGAATGGTGGTGGTCGATCTCAGGTTTACTAAATTCTGCGCAGCAGACCACTCTATGGATTGCACTGGATTAATTTAGCAATCACACGACCTTCAAAGGCGTTGCTAAGGCAATTTGGGGGATGACACAGCACGTGCCACGGGGCCTTTTTGATAGTTTTGACCATGTCTTACTTGCCGCGGCCTGTGCTGGTTTGTAAGGCTGTCTCCTGCATGTTTCTACTGTTTTTTACACAGCTGTGCTGGCTGGCCGAGAAGAGTGAGCCTTGTTATTGCTCTTGCGAATACGGACCAATGAGAGTCGCTGATATTTGCTAACGGCATAATAGAGAAAAAAAAACTCACTAACATCTCAAGCTACCTCTTTCAGAGACTGGGAGGGAGATACTGTAATTCATGCTGTGTAGAGTACAAATCAGAAAAAATTGAGTGCCTTTGCCAAACGTCGTGGCATACACGTGACATTGTGTATAGTTAATGGCACGTGACACTTAAATTTTGTTGTAAGTGGTGTTTAGTGTAAATATTTAACGTGTGGGCCCACAAGCACATCCGTGCACGCGAAAATTAAAAATAATAAAACGAGCTTTTCCCAGCCTTTTTAAGGTGGTTGTTTTTAGAGCGAGAGAACGAGATTTATTTCACTTCCGCGGGGGGTTATTTATTTCTCAGCTGGAGTGAGTTGAGACAGAGAAAGAGACACACACACACACAGAGAAAAAAAATCATAGTACAGATTTCGATGTTAAGGAAGCCCCGCGGTGAACGGAGCGAGCCACACGTGAACTGCTGGGTGAGCACGCGTTCCAAGCAAATTGGAGAGAGCCTACGTTTACTCTTGCGGCCTTAGTCGACACTAAAGGGTGTGCGTGTGTGTCTGTGTGTCTGTGTTGGGCGTCCGTGCATCATCTTACATCTGCTGCTGCGGCCCTTGCCTCTCTCTCTCTCTTTTTGCTGAATATCTTTTACGCATTCAAATTCTTTCAACGGTGGTGGAAAGAGCTGTTTGCAGGAACTGGTGTGTGCGTGCGTGTGAAGAAAGAAACACTCACACATACAGTTTCATTGTCTCTCACAGTGAGCGATATTCTTCAGTGCGTTGCTGAACTGAAAAGGACAGTGTCCATTTCGGTTACCCCATGACTACCGAGCATCACCCTAACGGGAGCTCTAATCCTTCGGCAGCTGGAGTAACAAATAACTCTGGTTCCAGAGCTAATGGCCCTCTGGGCGGAGCACACCGGCGTACAAACTCAAGAAATTGGACAGGCAGTGGCACCATGCCTCCAGCAGGGACTTCACGGAGAAACAGCACGCACTCCAATCAGAATGGCTCCAATGTCAACTTAGGCGGCGCGGCAGTAGGGGGCAGCCTACAGAACAACAATGCCAATTTTTTGTCTCCCCAAGACTTTGAGACAGCCATCAGGCATATGGATGACCGGCTGCTGTATGCTGCTGTGAAGTCCATCGGTTGTCCGGCGACTGTCACCGTTGCTTCAGGAGCTCAGTATCGCGGAATTCTCTACACGTTTAGTGAGATATCTGAAAATGGGTTATCTGTTGTTTTGAAGTTTCCGCATCTTCTAGCACCAGCAAACAAGAGTGGCACTAATGATAGCTCTGATCTCTCTGACTTGCCAGAAACAATGGTCATCTATGATCGTGATATTGCAATGATTGAGGCCGATGACGTTGACTTGTCACAGCCATCCAATGCAACCGAGCCTCAGACCAAGTCAAGGCAGGAACAAGACAAAAGTTCTGCAAAGGGATTCAAAACTGACAGTGACATCTCTGCCTCGAGTGTCGTAGGAAAGGAACGTGAACTACAGCGGTGGGTTCCAGATTCTGAGTTCGAGATGCCTCTAGAAGGTTCACTGGAAGATGAGAACACAAATGGAAAATGGGATCAGTTTGAGGTGAACGAGCGGAAGTTTGGTATTCGATCAACATATGACGAGTCATTGTACACTACCAAAATATCGAAGGACGCCCCCGACTATGAAAGAAGACTGAAAGAGGCAGACAAGATTGCGAAGGAGATTGAGTCTCAGGCACATAACGGAAATATTCACATTGCTGAAGAAAGAGGTGTGGCAGTTGATGACAGTGGCTTTGACGAGGAGGACAAGTATTCAGGTGTCGCTAGAGAGGAGAATGCTGGTGAACACTCATCTGGTAACGCTTTATTAATGGGAATGCTCAGGGCGAATACTAAAGAGAAGTCGGAATTGAAGCCTATAGTCCCCGGAAAGTATGTTCCACCTAGACAAAGGGCTGCAAACTACCATGGTGATCCTGCAATTGTTTCCAGTTCTGCTACGGAAAAAGTGGCATCTGCTGCTCCGGCACAAGTTGCATCTGAGGAGATGTATAGCGAAAGCATATCTTCTGAGACGGATCCTAGCAAGGCTCCCTCAGGTGAAGATACCTCAACGGAGGGAAACAGCTCGGTTAGCTTACAAACGTCTACGTCTCTACACAAGAATCATCATCATCATCATAAACATCATCATGTCTTATCAGGGGAGGAGAGAAAACTTCATGTTCAGAGTGAAATTAATGCATTGAAAGAGTTTTCAGCCAACTTTAAAGTCCCTTCGAAGTTCCCTCCAGACTTGTTACCGATACTTTCGAAAGATAAAGATAAGCAAATGGAGATTATGAAGAAGGTTGAGTCGACAGCTACTGAGCCCGCGAAGGATGTTCCACAAGCGCCAGAGAGTAAGCCGAAAGGAAGTGAAGGCAACTCTGTAACAGCTTCTTCTTCTAGTGATCCTACTCCTCTACCAAGTGCCTCGACTCCTCAATCGAAACAAACCACTCCTGTGATTGCGAAGAAAAAGATGGATCCTCGCACTGCTTTAACGTTCAAAATGAATCCTAATTCCGCGCCTTTCTCCCCGTCTAACTTTTCATCTAACAAGAGCTCACCTTTGGGCTCCAATGTTCAGCTGACAGCGACACCTCAACGTCAAAAGAAAGATCCTCAATCATTTTTTGGTGTTGGAAAGGTGCCAAAGGGACCCGATGAAACTGAAGTTCAAGAAAGTCCTTTCAAGACTCAGTTCAACATGCTGCTGAAAGCCAAGGCTGAGTTTGACAGCAAGCATGAATCTCCAAACGTTGTGATAATAAATATAGAGCGGCCTTTTGTGACTCCTCCTACCTGGCCTTCGACTGTTGAAGAGTCTTTCAAGGCTGCTTTCCCTAGACAGCCTGAATGGACCACCGGCCCTGCACCATCTCCAATTCAGCGGAAGGTGTATCCATTATCACCTCATCCTATTCAGGTAGTTGGTTCACCTGTTCAACAGCAACAGGGAATACCGCAGCCGATTATGATACCACAGCCTATGCAAATGGAGCAGAATATGCACCTGCACCAGCATACATTTGTCATGCCTCAATTTCAGCAGCCGCAGTTTATTCCACTTTATCAACCGCCTCCAAACATGCCCCAGGTAGCCTATGGTATGCCGCAACACCAGCCGATGTCTGGTGCGCCGCCGATGGCTATGCGGCAACAGCATCAGGGTCCACACATTCAACAGGGACAGAGAAATTCGCGAGGGAATAATCATTATAGCGGAGTGGGACCAGACGGAGGGATGAGAGGTGGCTACAAGTATTGAAGGTATTGGGTAATATGTTGAATGTTTCTTTTGCCACATTCTATAGTGCTATTATCGTACAGGTGACAATAATCAATCCTTTTCCCCTCATTAGGAGAGAGATAGAGAGGAACTGTAAGCGTAAATTCTTATCATGAAAAGTAGGAAGATAATTTTTTTTGTTAGATGAGAAGCATTAGACAAAGAAAGCCTTTAGTAACTTTAGCGTAAGGACTAATACTCGCGGCTTCGTGCACGTGACGATGACTGCCGACGATGGATTTATGACCACTGCTGAGAAGCAAGGAATACACAGAGTCCTCGGAGGGATTTATGTGAGCTCTGTTGCGCCGCTTTCGGAGCATTTTGACATTGCAGAAAAATGCGGTATCTTCAACATCCTTTCTGTTCAGGTTGAACCTGTTCCAGAAATGTATACCGTGGCACCCTACAAGCACTTACAGATCCACATAAATGACACAGAAAATGAGTGTATAATATCCCAGTTTTGCCGCACAAACGAGTTCATATGCTCGGCACTTTTTGGTGAAGAAACTGTTTTGCCCGGAACTGCAAAATCGCACAAACACAAATCAAGCATCCTCATCCACTGTAACGCTGGATGCTCCCGATCTGTTGCTGTGCTAGCTGCTTTTCTCATGAAATATTATAACATGAGTCTGGACCTAGGGCTGCACGCCATACGGCGTGCGAAACCAGATATTGGACCTAATCAGTCTTTTCTCAGGCAGTTGCGCTTGTATGCAGATTTGGGTTTTGAAGATGACCCCACGATATTATCTACAAATGATCGATTCAAGGGTTTGCTTTTGAGTTTGAGAAATTCGGTTCAGAATGGTGTCAATTTAGACTCTAACTCCCTCCTCAGCACTGACGATATAAAAATTGCGTTTTTTCAGCTTCGTTGCAGACGATGTCGGTATTCACTTGCAGACTCATCATCATATGTGCCACATGTTCCGCCTCGCGACGATGAGTACAAACAGAAATACTTTGTTACAAACGCATACAAATCGAAAAGAATTGTTGATATTCAAAAGGGAGCTGATATATGCACACATTACTTTATTGAGCCTCAGGCCTGGATGAGCGATGAATTAGAGAGCGGGAATTTGGAAGGGAAACTGCTCTGTCCCAAATGCAACTCCAAGGTCGGAGGATATAGCTGGAAGGGTTCCAGATGCAGCTGTGGTAAGTGGATGGTGCCTGCATTTCATTTACTCAAAGCCAAAGTTGATCAGTTTCAAAAAAGGCCTCAAATTATGACAAACGCACTCAGTTGATTTATTCAATCTATAGTCATATCATGATCTGAGCTCTCATATATCTCCTGATGCGAGTCAGTTTGCAGGCCAGGGGACTGCAAGCAGGACGTGTTATATATTTCTTCACCGTTGACTTGTCTGGGGAATGCGCTTTGCGGCGAGGTGTCCCCAGTGACAGTATAAGCAGCTTGTGCTGGGTCCTCGTTGGTACGGATGTGATTGGAACTTCCAGTGAGAGAGCTTACTGTGGCAGACGTTATGTGTCCCGAGTGGACAACTGCGCTGCTGCCGCCGTTATTAATGTTGTTATTAATTATATTGGCCGATATGGCTTGGTGGGAGTGATCTTCTGCTGTGGGCGAGCTTCCGGATACTCTGTGATCATTTTGATACTCTTCTGCAGCCATGAATATTTCACTGTCATCGCTACCGGGATCGTTTGTATGATAGAGCTCTAAATTGCGATCATCATAATCTTCGTCTTCGTCCTCATTATAGCTGAGATTGAAGGCCTCGCCTTCAGGTATCTCTTCATCCAAATCACGCACACCGTTGTTGGCTCTTTCATCTGTGAACGTGCCCGACGCGGCAAGTGGATCGAGCACGTCAATCTGGTCGAGCTCGGCGTCGCGCCTGGCTGCTGCGTCATCTTCATAGTTGACAGGTAATTCCTCGCCCTGATCTTCCAGCAGCTGTTTGAGGCTCTTATCTACCCCAATGGGGCGAATGTAGCTGTAGCCAAAATAGTCCATGGCATCGAGGTACTGTAGCCGGTTCGACATCTGGCTTTTAATCTGTTGAACTGTAGAGCTGTCTGTGGACATGGATGCGAAGTGGACCAAAGGGTACATTGCGTTTGCAGAGGGCATAGGCCCGGCAAAGCCAGCCGTATAGCTGGAGAGGGGTGGAAAAAAGTTCGGGCTAGGCCGGATGGATGTCGAGCCAGACGCCCGGTGATCCGGTGCGTCTGCTGTATCCGCCGCAGCACCTCTCTGCTGCTGGTTTCGCTGCGATCCATTACTGCGTGCACCCGACTGCTCCATCCACGCTCGATGCACCTCGCATGGAAGAAGATCTGGCAGGTACATGGGAGGAGATACTTACAAGTGATGCGCTTCTCTGGCTTTGTGTGAGGTCAGTGGGGCAGGCGGTTGTGGAGACGAGAGGTGTTGATGATATATAATTTTATGTATACAGTGAAGTTACCTCTTCCCCCCCCGCCCCCCCAAAAAAAAACACTAGTCAATACAAGTCTATATGTAATGTATATACATGAGACAATATATATAGAGATATATATATATACATAGAAGGGTATATGCGGCGGTTTTGTCATGGTCAGGCGATGATTCCAAAAACACAACTACCCTACTGAAGAGTGGGGTCGTCTGAGCCAAAAAACCTGTCCCATTGGCCCTTCTTATGGAGCATCGCGAGCACCAGCACGACGGGCAGATGCCATATAGAGCTCCAAAACGTTTTTCTGGCATAGCTGCTAGCCAATGCCACAGACTCCTTTGAGGGACCACCACTCTCAATCACAGCTTTGGCATGGTTTCGGCGCTGCTGGAGCCAGAACTTGAAAGCCATGCATGTCATCCAGGCATTCAGGACGCTGGAATCAATGAAGAAAAAGTAGTCAGTCACGTTAAAGTAACAGATGCCGAAACAGATTGGGAACATAAGTAGGGAGTACCGTAGAGCCACCCGTGCGTTCAGTGGTGGATTCTCAGCAGCAGTCATAACATATCCAGCGCGCTTATACTCTCCGCGGACGTTGTGGCTCAGCGAATTAAAATGAGGAAATTGCCAGGCATACAGCAGTAGCGCAAGGCACCAGGCACCAGGGTCGCTTAAGCTTGAGCACGCGGCCCAGCCCATCAGGGGCGGAATAGCGCCTACTATAGCTCCAACCCATGTGTTTAAAATCGACCTGCGCTTCAGAGATGTGTATATCCAGGAATATAAGACGATGTTCAAAGCGCCCAGACACGACACTGTGGAATTGACACCGTAGTAGAGCATTGCACAGCCAACAGTGCCTGAGATAGCAGCAAACACATATGCCTCTTGTGGAGTGACGAGCCCGCGAACTACTGGCCGCGCTTTCGTCCGTACCATTTGTCCGTCGAAGTTCGGCTCCCGAGCCATGTTGATGGTGTTAGCTGCACCAGAAGCTAAGAGAGTGCCAGAGGTGAGGTAAAAAAACTTTGATAGATCTGAAGAGTTTGGTGCAAGCGTGTAACAGCAGATAGAGGATAACATGATAAGGAAAGTGAGGCTGGGTTTCGTCAGGGCGATGTAGGTGTCACAAAGCTGCTTTAACGTAACCTTATCTCCAGCAAGATACTGTTCCAGTACCGACTTTCCAAGTTTAACGCCTTCTTGACTCTTCATCTTCACCTCAAATGGAACATTTGGCATCATGTCCTCTGCGGAGACAGGGTGGCAAGCCATAGTCGTCTGTGCGACTTTCTTGATAATGCTTTGCTTTTCGTCTGTTGCGCCCCCCCTAAAAAGTTGAGCATCGGCTTCTCTAGATGCCGGCGTAGCGTGGGAGGAGACGTACTGTCTTGTATCCATCACATTTAGTATTTTGTAATTGGGTATGAACTGCATGGACCCAAATCTTGTCTGCCTATCGCCGTCATTACCGAAGTTGGTACACTCATTGGTCAAGAACTGATTGGAATAGTAGCTCAAAGCCCGCCCTGTTTGAGCCAAGCAGCCGGCCTTCCTTATGGATCTCAAAGCCAACAGTGGTGTAGGAGACACAAGTAGGGGCGAATGTGATCTCCACATTGTTGCGCGTGGCCTTCTTCAGGAAGGTCTAACACAAGACCTCTCTGCCTTCGCAGTACGACGAAAGCTTACAGTGTCAAGGCTTTAAAAACAGGTGAGAAAAAATGCTGCTGATGCATTAATTTTTTCGTCCTTTTGGCTTCTTAAAAATATTACCTATATGTGGTGAGTAGGAAAGAAAGGAAAAGGTGTTGCGGCTGATAAATAACCTGATAGCTTGCTATATATACCATTGCTACATCACAGCTTTGTCTCTTCAGCATCCATGGTGTCCTCTGCAGCATCTTCTAGTGACGGGGCTCTCTCAGCGCTGTCGGTCGCTTCCTCATTGGCTTTCTTATTTTGAATTTTATTCTCTATCAGATCGTGAAATGCGATGATTGATCTCACCAAACTGCTAACGTACAAAACCATAAGCTGGTCATTTGTCTTCACATTGAATGCTGCTGATAAGGGCTTATTCTCCGACACGAACAACGATGATGACGACGCATCCTCCGCGGTTTTGGCAGATAGAAGCCCAGTAATGTTCGGAAGGAGGTTGAATATATCCTGCAGCTTTCCTAGAATCACATTATTTATAGGGAGCTCACCATTCACAATCTTAGATAAATAGTTTGTGATAGTTGCGAGTCTCTCATTTAACGAGCTGAGAGACTTAAAGTTGTTGGTGACGCGGATGGAAAGATTGCCACAGGCCTGATCTCTGATGTCTCTTAAAAGGTGCTCAACACCGATTTCTTCCGCTTCCTCTGCCAAAATAACTGACGGCAAATGGATAAAGGTTCGCTCGCTCGAAGACCCATCCTCCTTGATCTCTTCTATTGCTCGGTAGCAGTCTGTTGGAATATCAATTTTATCCGTAGAGTTAACGTCCACTATAAGCAGCAGCGGAGATGGCGTGAATCTTTTAAAGATTTCATTTATTTTGAGGTCACTGTTTTTCAGTTTTGGACCTGAATGGTACCAGCCAATGAGCTTTTCTTTGGCATTTATCTTCCGGAACATGTCGAGCATGGACTCGATGAAGTTGTGGTCTAAAAACCAGATATCAGAATTTTTCTCATCTTCCTCAAACGGAATGGCAAACGAGTTGGTCACTCTAATCACGCTGGAGCTATTGTCTCCCAGTATAACGCCCAGCACTCTCTTTTTCGAGTTTGTGGAAGAGGAGGACTTGATGATTCTCTCATAGTGGTCCACCACTGACAGCAATACCAGTGGCGACACAGCGACGGCAGACTTGCCCATCAAATCATTCAGGTTAGATGCGCCGACAGATATCATTGCGGAACAAGGACTGGTCTCTGTCTTCTTCTCGTGGGCCCCGAACTGCGATCTATTTACTAACGCTAAAGGACATGTATTAGAGTGTTATTTTTTTCGTTCTCTATGTGCATTCGCCACCAAAGGCTTCTTCTCCAGCCCCCCCCGGGCCCCGATCTCCAGAATACGTATGTACTGTAAATCTCATGCTGACATAATCAAGACAATTTATTTTCTTTAACCATTAGCACAAACATCCGTGCATCCCTGTCTCAGATGCTGTACGTAATACGTGTGCCCAACAGAACGCCGGTTTTGGGGGGTGGTGGGGGAAGGCACTAAGCGTGTGTGCACTAATTTTGCTGTTAATTTGTGGTTAGGAGATACGCGCAAGGAGTTGGGTTGAGTTGAGAGGCACAGAATTTACACATGCGCGTGAAAAATAGTTGAATCTCTTTGTTTTCGTCAAGAGTTTGTGGGTGGGTGGATGGGTCGCTTACGCAAGAACCATCATCAGCACGGCAGTAAGGTGGTAACACTGGAGAGTTGTAGCCGCTTCACCTGAGGGGTAGTAGCACAACACAGAGGAAGAGAAAGAGAGTGGGAAAGAGGCAAGTGTTTGACCAGCGAAGTCACACCGTGCCTCAGAGAGTCCATACCCTGAAGTGCCGATCGATAAAGACAGACAGGCCTGTTTTTTTGAGTCAGACGCTCTCTCCTTTCCTTTCGCCCTTGTGCTCGCTCGTTTGCACAACTTTTGCTGACACGACAGAATCCCCTGCACAGGGCAGGCACAGCAACAGCGCGCTAGAGACGCGCTAGATCTTGCCCAGGATGTCGTACAGACCACGCGGGTTCGCTGTCGGCAGCTACTCCAAGACGCTGCCCCTCGCTGAACACAGCTCGAAAAACATGACAAAGCCCCTCACGCGGGCGACGATGAACGCTTACAACATTAGCCTGAAGCAGCAGCAGCAGCAGCAGCAGCAGAGCCGGTACTACGGTACTTACTACTATCAGTTCCCCAAAATTCCAAGGCCCAAAAGGAATGTTCTTTACTACAAGGTGACTAGTGTGTCCATGGCTGGCGTGCTTTACTCGAAGCTGAGCAACAGGCTCTCTTCCACCTATCTGAAAGACAGAAGCCGGCGCGGAAACTTCATTGCCGCTACTAAGAAGCTTTTTGGTGCCCGGAGAAGATACTCAAGCGCCGCAGGAGACCCCCAGAACTGGGGGTACAGACGCCCCAGAATCCGCTCATGGTTCATCTTGACGTCAATATCCGTTATATTCTTTGGCGTGGTAGCAAGACATCAAGTAAATGCAAATCGCGGAAAGCCAAAAGTTGACGGGGAAGAGGAGGGCGGAAACAACCCAATAAAGGCATCGTGGCCTCGGTACGTCTATACCAGACTCCCCTTGAATGCGCTATCGAGAATGTGGGGCCAGATCAATTCAGTAGACTTGCCTATCTGGCTCCGCGAGCCTGGCTACTTGTTCTACTCCAAACTCTTTGGGGTGAACCTTGACGATATGGTCGATCCGGACTTGAAGCATTACAAGAACCTTGGAGAATTTTTCTATCGAAAGATCAGACCAGAGGTGCGGCCTATCGATGAGACGTGTGTGATGGCATCTCCTTGTGACGGTCGCGTGCTGAGGTTTGGTACTGTGGGGGAGAATGGAGAAATTGAACAGATCAAAGGGATCACCTATAAGGTTGACTCTCTTTTAGGCACAGTTAATTCGAAACAATTGGCAGCACCACCTCACAAGGTACAATTTAAGCACGATGGAAGAGACCAGACATTTGTCGACTTGCATGGAGATTCTGTCATGCTCCAGTACGAGGAGGGTGGAGACCAGTCTGTGGCCCATGCCTCCACGTCTCGGATTATCGAAGTGGCAAGATCTTTGCGCGACTCTGGAAAGTCACCTTCAAGTGATGAGCGGAAATTGTTTTTTGCGGTGATTTATCTCGCACCTGGAGACTACCACCGTTTCCACTCCCCAGTCAACTGGGTGACTACAATCCGTCGACATTTTGTGGGCGAGTTGTACTCTGTGGCCCCTTATTTCCAGCGGACATTCAACAACCTATTTGTTTTGAACGAAAGAGTGGCGCTACTCGGCTACTGGAAGTACGGATTTTTCAGCATGACGCCGGTGGGTGCGACAAACGTTGGGTCAATCAAGCTGAATTTTGACAGCCAGCTTAGCACGAACAAAGTATACGAACACGAAGTGTATTCCGGGTCACTGGATGGTGGCGCATCTTTGCTGGAAGGGGAAAAAGTGGGCCATTCTGTGGAGACGGCGGACGAGGTTTCGGTGGCGCCCCAGGGTGGCTCTATAAAAAGGCTTAGGAAGAAGCTCAAAAAGAATACGTGTTATGAGGCGACGTACACCAATGCTTCGAGGCTTTTGCATGGCCAGCCGCTGTTCAAGGGAGAAGAGATGGGGGGATTTGAACTTGGATCCACGATTGTTCTAGTGTTTGAGGCGCCCGAGAGCTTCGAGTTCAACCTGGAGGAGGGTCAGAAAGTCCAGATGGGTCAGAGAATAGGCGACATTGCTGCAGTCTGACGGGGCTGCTTCCTGGAGGCTGGCGGCGCCGCACCATGTACTCTTGCATTTATTTTAACATGGATCAGTAGGCCGGGTTTGTAGAAACCTGACATTAGAGTTCCCGAGGAACAATAGATTTTGACTGCTAGGAAGAACAAGAGTATTGCACGTCGATCGGCTGCACATCGACGCAAGCTTCCGCGCTTCGCAAAAATACGCGGCAACAGCGCGGCGGTCGGCTTAAACGGCGTTAACCTGCTGCACTGTGTAAGGATGACTCATGGCCTACGTAATTTTGCGAGAGGAAGCGAGTGAGAGAGGGAGAGGGGGAAAAAAAGCGTACAGATTTCTATGGAGTTGAAAGCGTGGGGCAGGAGGAATGGGGAAAGACAGGGGAGAAGGGGGAAATTAGGGAGGGGGGAGCGGTAAGGCGGACGCGGTTCTTGCAATCATCGATGCTCGGGTCTGCGGACAGGCCACACCGGGCTCCTTTTCCTGAATGGGCTGACGAAAGCGCAATTGGTGTCAGGTGTCAGCGGGCTGCGTGCGACAAAGGTGGGGGTGGCTTCCTCCCTGCTCTCTCTCTCTTTCCTTCTTTCTTTCTCTATGGAAAAAAGAATAAAATAAAATAAAATAAAAGATAATAATCACTTAAATTCCAACCAACATCAACAAAGTTGTGTGAACTATTTTTTATTTTCTCTAAAATTATGTGAGGCCCGTAATATAAATTAAAATATACCCTAGCCGCAGCGCACTTCTGCTGTCCAAGGGAGCTTTATACGGGTGCGCGCGCGACAGAGGCCACCACTCCCCTCCGACCTCCTCTGAGACACTCGGCGGTGTGGACACCTGAGTCGCGAGGAGGCGCACTACGAGATCAGCAGCGAGCGGCGCGCAGGCTAGTTGTCGCCCAAAGGCCCCACCTGATTCAAGAGGAATCGGGCGTGAACCGGCGCACGATGATGCTGCAGACACTCGCTCCGTGGAGCCCGGCGTTTACCTCAGCCTTGACTACAGAGCTTGAGAGCGAGCCGTTTGTCCCGTTCTCGTTTGCGAACGTCGACGCGAAGGGGCTTCCGCATACCAGGACCTGCGTGTTCAGGGGGTTTCTCTTCAACGACAGGAAGACAAACGTGCTTCTCTTTGTCACAGACAAGAGAACAGCAAAGTATAAGGACCTGTGCAAGAACCCCAACTTTGAGGCGTGCTTCTACTTCCGGAAGGCCAGAAAGCAGTTCAGGTTCTCTGGTACCGTCAAGATAATAGCGGACGATCTTCTTCCCAACCTGGCTATATCAAAGAAGCTGGTTTCCGTCGCAGATTCATCCCTTGCGGATGGTGATCTTGAGCAGGTGTGCGAAGCGCAGGAGGAAGAGTCTATTAATGAAAGGATATCTGTTGATATCCCTGTGGTCGAACAAGACCCCGATTTTTACTCTATTGGCACAATTAGCACAGATATTACACAACCGTTGAAATGCAAGGTGATATCCCCGTCCCAGCTTAAAGCAAGCGAGCCTTCTCTAAATTCAGCAGATACGAATTCGGGTGTTTTGCATTCTCCAGACCCGGATGAATGGAGAGCTGAGAGACAGCGATGCTGGGACGACCTCTCGAGAGCCATGAAGAAGTCATTTAAAAAACCAATCCCGGGAACCACATTAACTAGTGACAAGTACAAGCTACTGGACTCTGTTAATAGAGGAGTCGATGGAACCTCGTCTGGCTTTGAGAACTTTGCTGTCGTTTGTATGTTTGCCAAGGCTGTTGACCAGGTTGATCTCTTTTCTGGAGGAGCAGACAGAAGATACCTTTATAAAAAAAGTCATGACATTGATGCTTGGAAGGAATACGAAGTTTGCCCATAGCATAATCTGGCTCATTTAGGGACTTTTGGTCGTCCATGTGCTCGTTATGCCGCAAAAAGTCAGTCTTTGAAGCAGGCACTCTTTTATACTATGTACATATGAGGGAACCCGCTAATTCCTTCTTGATTCTTAGCTTTTGCATCACGTAAATTCTTCAAACGATTGTGTGCCAATAACATATCCCTCAACACCAGACCAGATGTTTTTTAATGGTACCTCTGTAAAGTGTGTTGATTCGCGATCGATGCTTTCTTGCTGTGAGTGTTCACATACATGTACGCAAGGGACCAGGATCATACATGCATGCATGTTAGATTGGTGTGTAAGGGTGCAAAATGCTCTTTTGGTGGTAAAATAATCATCGCCAAGCGAGCGCCGAAAATGTCCTGAATTGAAAGGTAAATATAAATTTTTGTGACTCTAACTGCTTATTTAGCCATGCTGGCCTGAGGTCAAATATCCTTCCTAAAAGGGAAGTTCCCTGCGTGGGAAAATATCCAAGTAACAAAGGTTAATTGCACAAATCAGCAGTCCTCCGCGATTTAATCAGGAATCAACAGATGCGGATTAGTAGGTCATCCCTTTTATGAGGGTTCACAACGGTAACTTGTCAATAACTAATTTGACATTCGAGACTATATAAGTAGTGGATCTTGCTGGCATACTTATACTGTCATAATATTGGAAGAGCCAGATAGCCATCAGTGATATAGTGATAATGTCTTACACGGCCAAGTTCTTTGCCTCCGAGCCATCCGCTCCTTCCGTTGTAACCGAGACCATCCCAGGTCCTAAGGGCAAGTCTGCTCTGGAATCGTTATCCGAGGTTTATGACTCCAGATGCCAGTACTTCTTGGCTGATTACGATAAGTCCTACGGAAACTATATTGTCGATGCTGATGGAAACACCCTGCTCGATGTCTACTGTCAGGTGGCCTCTATTCCTCTTGGATACAACAACCCAGCACTAAGGGAAGTCGCCAAGTCTGACAAGATGACAAGGGCACTTGTCAACCGAGCTGCACTCGGAAACTTCGCTGGTGTCGAGTATGAAGAGGTCCAGAGAGAATTCTTGCAATACGCTCCAAAGGGACAGTCTCTTGTGTGGCACGCACTTTCTGGTGCCGATGCGAACGAGCTTGCTTTCAAAGCCGCATTTTTCAACTATCAGTCCAAGAAGAGAGGTTTCACCACTCCATTCTCCAAGGAGGAAGAGGTCTCCTGTATGGAGAACGAGGCTCCGGGTAATCCCGAGCTTGCTGTCTTGTCCTTCGACAGAGCATTCCACGGAAGATTATTTGCTTCTGGATCTGTAACCAGATCCAAGCCAATCCACAAGATGGACATGCCATCCTTTAAGTGGCCAAAGGCTGAATTTCCTGCCTACACATACCCTATTGAGGCCAACGAAGAGGCCAACAAAGCCGAGGATGCCAGATGTCTCGGCATCGTTGAAAATCTCTTCAAGACGTGGCACTGCCCAATAGCCTGTGTCATCATTGAGCCAATCCAGTCCGAGGGTGGTGACAATCACGCTTCTCAGGCATTTTTCCAGGGCCTGAGAGATATCACCATCAAGTACGGCGCCATGTTGATTATTGATGAAGTGCAGACAGGATGTGGTGGTACCGGAATTATGTGGGAGCACGAGAGATACAACATTACGCCTCCTCCTGACCTCGTGACATTCTCCAAGAAGATGCAGTCGGCTGGATACTTCTTCCACGACAAGGAGCTTATTCCAAACTTCCCTTACAGACAGTTCAACACATGGTGTGGTGATGAGAAACTTGTCATTCTGTCCTCTGCCATATGCAAGGAGATCAAGGACCACGATTTGCTTTCCTCCATCAGCGCTACTGGTGACTACTTATTCGGCGAGCTTGAGAGACTGCAGACCAAGTACCCAACCTTCCTCCAGAACTTGAGAGGAAAGGGAAAGGCCTGTTTCATTGCTTTTGACATGCCATCTGGTGACGTCAGAGCATCTTTCTTGAGCAAGATGAAGCTGAATGGAGTCAACATGGGCGGATGTGCCGAGGTTGGTGTCAGACTAAGACCTACACTTGTATTTGAGAAGAAGCACGCTGAGATCTTGGTTGCTGCACTTGAAGCTGTTCTTCCAACTCTCTAAGTTCTTCCACAATCCCGTGTAACTTGTTTTTTTCACACTTTTTCCTAATAAAACAAAAAGAAAGAGGGCCGGCCATGAAAAAAAAAAGGGGGAACAGCGCGCTCGTGCTGGTTCCCTCTTTAATGAAGTGGCTTGTTCTCCGTTCACAAGCCTTAGTAGCTATTCAGCATTGATAACACACAAGCCCATTTACACTGATACTACACGTCTTTGACAGACAAGCAGGGAACTTGAAGCCAGTCGCGCCATGAAAGAATACTCACTTTCCGATTTCCTTATTTACCTGGTTTTGTCCTTTGTGTACATGAGTTCTAACTACTCTGTTGGGCAGACAGTGCATTTTATAACCTCGAATGCGGCATTCTGTAAATATACCTTCTCCTACCTACCTTTCATTCACAGTCCAGCTCTCTTGCGGTGTTGCGTGGCTAAGATTATCCTGTAAGGAACTACCCTACTAACTGCTCCCCTCGCCTCCACCTCCATAGTACTTCGTTTCCCAGTTCAACTGTTTATTTTTGGCTTTGTAGAACCACTGAACGTCAAAGACAAGGTCAACAGACAGGGTACTCTAGCTCAATTCATATTAGTCAGCCTCATTTCGCACGTTATTGATAGCGCATGGGATCCTGAAAACCCCGTATACTCCTTTATCGCTAACCCTGTATGGAAAAGATTCTTCGATTACAGGTCAGTCTTCCAAGCCTGGAACGGGATAGAAAACAGCAAATATGTGGAAAGCAGAGAAGAAGAGCTACAGACCAGAGGCATTTGGATTGAGCCTGCATGCGAGCCCGTATTCGAGGCTGATCTGGTGATGCTGTATATTCCCAACACTACATTTTTTTCGGCCACTCCTCACTTTTACACAGAGTACCTGATGACTCTTCACTCTCTGCTCCTCTTGCAGGGCTTCAAAAGTCCTTTTATTTATGTACCGCAGATGCCATTGTCTGTTGACGACAAACATGTGAACTTCCCTGGACAGCTTCTCGAGGTTCTCAAAAGTTGGAAATACGTTACGGAGACCCATCCCAAGGCCAAAGTTTTCATTGCAGGAGACTCAGCTGGCGCTACCTTGGTTCTTAGTTTTCTGCTCTTCAGATCTAAACCTACTCCTGAAATCTTTCAACACGTTCCAAACGGAACCGAGTCTTTTGAATTCAACGGACTGCAAGATCTTGACAGGCCATTTGGGACTGTGCTCATCTCTCCTATTCTAAATTTTAAGGATGAAGAAAAAAGAATAAACGAAGAGAATTGCAAGGACTTCATCACCTCTTCACTTCTGGCCAAAATTTACGAAAGATCTATACCAGACTGGATGATGACCGATTATGAGTATCTTCACAGTCCTGGTCGGTGTGTTGATGCAGAGGCCTGGAAAGGGGCCTTTCCGGAACGCGGCTGCGTTATAACGTGGGGCGAGGAAGAATTAATGGCAAATGAAATCTACGAGTTCGGTCAAATGTTGGGCACAGTCGGCCCCACCAAAAGGTGGAAGTCCAGGGGAATGATACACTCGTGGCCTTTCTTATTGTTTGCTACAGAGGAACAACAAGACGAAAAAGAAGACAGCTGTTTTATTCTTGCAGGCATAATTTCTAGAATGACTCTGTGGCAAACGGGAGGCTACCTCGATCCCGATTATGCCAAGGAGCCAATGAATCTACTGACTATTGACGACAGTCACCTTTGATCTTTGCTTACAGGCCGACATCACCGTGTTGATGTGTGCTATGCTTTTAGTGCTGCTAGGTTCATTTTGTTTTTATTTATCAACAACTGCACGATCTTTGTCTGTTGATTTTATCTTTTGAAATGATCACAAGACAAAAATGCAAATTATATTATGCGGCTCAAAATGCAGATGTATTATTATTTCTTTTTTTGCATATAAAAAATTTTCAACTATTTCTAGCATGTTACGAATTGCAAAAGAAGGGCTCAAGTATATGATCCCAGAAGCTTGTTCGAGATCATCGCTTTTACGCAGATAGAGGGCAGCAGATTGACGATTTGTTCAGCTCCACTTAAGAACTTTTTCTGGTTTGTTTAGTGTGCCCCGCCCCCCTGACTGAATTATGAAACATGATATTCTCGAGGGTTAATAAACGAGCAAGCCTAATGGCGCAGTGCTCGATAAGGAGCAGGAGAAATATATCGAAAAGCAGCTTCCGTGGAGCGAACTTCTTCTCCGAACGGCTCGCTGAAAACTCCTCTAGAACCTTAGAAGACATCTACAGCTCGATCAAGAACCCTTCTAATTCGCCATCGCTTGACACCGTAATGCTCTCTTCCAGCTCCGATGATGTTCTCACACCTGTTTCCGGTGCACTCCTAAAGTCATGGAGTCTGTTTGAAGCATGCTTACACTCCAAAGATTATGAGAGAGCAGATCTTATTTTGCAAAGTCTTGCAGGTATGAAGGATTCACGACTGAACCGCAAACCATCTCCTTATTTCTACGATGGCATATGCCAATTTCTGCAGACTTGGGGAAGCGACAGCTCAGTTCCCATGTCCGAAGTTAAGGAGTGGCTCAGACGTTTTCTTGACGTGAACCCTTCTTTTAGAAATGATGCTCGAGTTTCAGCCTGGATAATCAGATTGAAATTCGACAAGGGAGAAGATATAGTGGGAATTCTAGAAGAACTCTACAACTATGCAATTTGTTCCTTTTACAATAAGCGATTGGATGTTCTGAGATATGTGGACATTATTGGAATTTCTAACGTGAGAAAACTCCTGGTTGCAGATCCATCTCTGCGTAACGACATCTCAAGCGACTATAGGGAACTATTGGACCTCCTTACTGAGGCCGATGAACAACAGAGCCTTCATAAAGCAGAGCGCACCCAAGAATTAGATGATAACGATATGATCACAACACAGACAGCTTTTGATGCAAATATTCGGCAAAATGAGCAAGATGATGGAGTTTCAGAAGACACCTTACATTCCCAAGATGCGCATATGAGTACACAGTCTTCAGCAATCACATCAACTAGCGAGACTCACAATCAAATCAAGACTAACATAGTTTTAGAGAGACCAGCAGTTTCAATAGACGAAGATCCTGGAACTATTGACAACAACATGGAGGATTTGTTATCTGTTTCCTCTTTCAATTTGAAAGCTATTAGACACTCTCTTTTAGGACTGGCCGATTCTTATAATGGAAGTGACTTTTTGAACAAATTCTTCCATCTTGCCAAGGAAAGGGGACTGAGCTTGGATTATGAGCTGTTGGAAGCTTCAACCACAAAGCTTGATTTCTTTGAAATGAAAAATAGTCTACCGTTAGAACAGCAGGATATATTTGATGAAGTTCTTGATTTGGTGTCAGACGACCGTCAAAGAATTCTTGAATCTGCAATCACAGAGTCAGCTAAACTTAAGTGGGAACATGAATTTGAGAGTTTGAAGGACAAGTCAGTTCCTTCTTCGATTGGATCCTACTTACATGATTGGCTGAAAAATGTGGTCCCTTTAATACAGCAGGAAACTGACGAATATTGGAAGGCGAGAAAATTGGACGAGAAGACACTAACGAAAACGAAAGGAGAATTGAGCAACTATGATAGAGAGAGGTACCGCGAGAAACTGAAATACGGACCTTACCTTATCTTGTTGAACCCAGAAAAACTGGCCATCACTGCAATTCTAGAATTATTGAAATCATGTGTTACTGCAGATATTACAAGGGGAGCTACAGTATCTAAAGTGGTTATGTCTGTGGGGAAAGCTGTAGAGTTGGAATTCAAGGCCGAGCGACTTTTGGCTTCTGATATTGATGTTCATAAGAATTTTAAAGCCATTAAGAAGACCCCAGAATTTAGAAAGTTCTTGAGAGGGACGCACGCTTCCAAATTAATTGAGGAAGCAGAAAGAAGAGCTCAAATGCAGGCAGGCAGAGAATTACAAACACTTAATTGGGATGCAGACAGTCGCTGTCGAGTTGGGTCTGTATTGGTCTCGCTGTTGATGCAGGTGGCAAAAGTTGATGTGGAGGGAATTGATCCAAAAACAAGGGAGGTTAAGCAAGCACTTGCTCCGGCTTTCTATCATACATATGATTATGAAAATGGAAGCAAAGTTGGTGTCATCAGGCTTAATTCTAGGTTCGCCTCTAAGCTTGGATCTCAAAGACTAGATCAATCTATACAAGCTCAGTTTTTGCCCATGATTGCTAAACCAAGACCTTGGACCACGTACAACGATGGCGGCTACTTTCTGAAAAGGGCAATGGTGCTTAGAGCGAAGAACGCACCGGAACAATATGCCTATGCCAAGGCTACTGCTATGAAAGGGAAAATGGATAAAGTCCTCCAGGCTTTGAACAATCTAGGTTACACAGCCTGGACCGTCAACAAGAAGGTTCTAAAAGTTATGTCGAAAATTTGGAACTCGGGCGAAGCTTTCCTTGAGATTCCGAAATTCAACGAGGAGCTCGTTCTTCCACCACGACCTGCTCAAGGATCAAGTCCGGTTGAATTTTTCCAACATAAAAAAGTATGTCAGGATATCTGCAACAAGTTTGCTAAAGACAGATCAATGAGATGCGACATGAATTACAAGATAGAAATTGCAAGAGCGCTCGTGGGTGAGAAAATACATTTCCCACACTCTCTAGACTTTAGAGGAAGAGCTTATCCAATGCCTCCACATTTCAACCATCTTGGAAACGACTTATCCAGGGGATTGCTGATTTATTGGAAAGGAAAGCCGCTTGGCGAAGATGGCCTCAGGTGGTTGAAAATTCACATTTGCAACCTGATGGGATTTGATAAACTTTCCTTAGACGACAGAGTGAAGTATGTTGACGAACATTTGGAGGACATATTAGATTCTGCAAGAAATCCACTAGAAGGTAAAATGTTTTGGAAGTCTGCTGATAGCCCATGGCAATTCCTGGCATCTGCAATGGAGCTGGAAGCTGCACTACAGTTGCCCGACCCAACGACATATATCTCACATCAACCAATTCACCAGGATGGAACTTGCAATGGGCTTCAACATTATGCCGCGTTAGGTGGAGATATCGAGGGGGCAAGACAAGTGAATTTGGTGCCTGCTGAGAAGCCATCTGACATTTATACGCATGTTGCTCGTCTTGTCGAAGAGTCAGTGCTGGAAGATGCTGAGAAAGGATTAGAAACAGCGCTCGTTACTAAAGATATCATAACAAGAAAGTTGGTGAAGCAAACCGTCATGACAAGTGTTTATGGTGTAACTTATGTGGGGGCCAGAGCACAAATAACCAAACGGTTGAAGGATATACACTTTGATGAAGCTTTGATTCTTTCGAGCTCCAAATACTTGACTGAGAAAGTTTTCAAGGCCATTCGTGAGCTTTTTGATGGTGCTCATGCCATTCAAGATTGGCTTGCGTTAGCTGCTAGAAGAATCAGTAAAATTATCCGTTTGGATGTTGATATTGGTTCTGAGGCAGAGTTTATGTCGTCTGTGATATGGACAACGCCATTAGGACTAACTGTTGTACAGCCATACAGAGAGATGAAGCAGAGAACCATACAAACGAGTCTACAGACAGTTACAATCACTGATCCTTTTGAGGTGAAAAAAGTGGATTCAAGAAAACAAGCAAATGGATTCCCACCTAACTTTATCCACTCTTTGGATGCGACACATATGATATTATCCGCCAACAAATGCTCCGAGATGGGGTTGACATTTTCAGCTGTTCACGATTCATATTGGACTCATGCCTGTGATGTTTCGACTATGAATGATGTTTTAAGAGAGCAGTTCGTTGCATTGCATAAAACGAATCTGGTTCAAAGATTAAAATCTGAATTGGAACAGCGGTATGAGGCATCATTGATGGTTGTGGAAGTGGATGGTTTGCAAGAAGTTGGCCAACTAATCCGCAATTTCAGAAAGGAGCTTTCATCAAAACTCGGAAGAGCGGCCACATTGAAAGATGAAGCAATGTTGGAGAGAGAACGAAGACAGTTGCTGCAATCTGATGATCCAAGTCAAGTAGAGCTTGGTAAGAAGCTTGTCACATCCATAAGTATACTCGAGGATATCGGATACAAGCATGAAACAACCGACGACAGTGCTGGCAAGTACAAGATCTTAGTGCCGTTCTCTCTTCCTGATATCCCGGCCAGAGGTGATTTTGATGTTTCTATTGTCAAGGATAGCCAATATTTCTTCTCCTGAGTGATTGATCACTTCCGTCATTGTGCGGGATTAGATTAATTAACTGCAATTATTTGTATATAGTTATGACCAACACACTGCCCATATATTGCTATATGTACTTATGGCTATAAATCTATCAAAAAAAGCTGCTTAAAACATGCCCCGCTGCCTCAGATGGTCCGAGTTGATTTTGCCTTGATTCTCAAGATTTTCAATCAGGGGCATTAGTGGAGCCAGCTCCTTTTCATCAATGAGATCAAATTCGTTGACGAAAGATATGAAATGCGCAAAGTAGGAATTCCAGTGGGCCTCTAGAGATAGATGTACTATTTTGTCGAAATGGTTGTGATAGATATGGGCGATGATCCTAAACATTTGCCGACAAATACCTTTGATATCCTTCAAGAAGGAGGGAGGGAATGCTGTCCCCGATTTTGTAGGGAATATAGTCTGGTCATTTATTTTGTTGTTGATCCAGGTCAATGCATAGTCAATATATTGGTTTGCGGGAAGAGACACAGTTCTGCCATTTGGTGTCAGCCAGACGTATACTGTTTTGGGGTCTGCGGTCATAGTGGGGTACCGATCTGGAGTCACGTACTCAGAAAAGACCCCATAAAACTTGTTCAGATGGTTGAAAGACTCAAATGTATTTAGCGCCAGCCATTCATTGTAGTCCACGTGTTTCGGGAGCTGAACAATAGTCTTGTAGGAACCCTTGACGAGCGCAGTCTTCACAAAAGGATCGCAAATAAATAGCGGAGGATGCTGTGCTGCCTGTGGCTGTTGTACCTGTGACTGCTGAGTGCTCCCCTTGAAAGATCGCAATGACTGCTTAGATGGCGACTGCGTTCTTCTCAGAGAGAGAGATGAACCGTTATTCGAGGCGTAAAGAGATCCATCATTGGTGCTCGGCTGCGTTAGAGACTGAGAAGAGTCATTGCTGAAATACAGCTCGCTGTAGTTGTTTCCAAGCCGGTTACTATTGTTGTTATTGTTGTTGTTGTTTTGGTTCTTCTTCTTCGAGCTTCGTGTCAAGCCTCTACACGACGTAGTGAGACGGCCCTGTTAGTATATGTCTACGTGCAACTCGGATAAGAATGGGGGATGGGGCCCAGCACACCATACGTACTTGATCGTGTTCAGAAACGACATCCCTAGAAGATGAGGCTGTTCCTAAGCGGTAGAGGGCTGTGGTTAAACGTCCGCCTCTCTTAAGCTTCTTGTTGTAATGTCACGAAGCAGATCGTTCTAATTCGCTGTGTGTACTTTTTGTGTTTTTTTTGGCTTCTATTCTCCTACTCTGTCTCTCCCCTCTTCCCCGGTACTTGCGCGCCGTTTTCTTTTCTTTTTTGCTTATGGACTTTTTGGTAAAACCCTAGTGATTATATAATTACCCACCTTCATAAGTGGGATATCCCTGTGGTTATGGGACGTGGCTTTGTCTGCATCCCAAAGTTGTGATTCCTTTTGCAAAAACAGAGTAAAGGTGTAAATCAAACAACAGAGGGGGAGATGATCAATGCGAGGGCAGAGAAGCGGCAGCAGCAGCGAGAGACAGTCCATGGCCAGGAAGCAGGGCGTCTAATGCCAGTGCAGCATGTTCTACCAGAAAATGAAGACTGATCTGGCGCCCGAGCTCGAGCGCGACTCGCGGAATCTGCACATTCTGGACCTCCATTCTGATGTTAAAGAGCCCTTCAACAATACGGGGAACTTCAGCGTTCATTTGATGGACAACAACGAAAAGCTCATAGTTGGCGAGAAGAACGTCGTTTGGGTCAAGGGCGGCATTGTCCTCAGGAACCTGAAGTTTGAGTCAAGAATCGTGAAATGCTTCTTCACCACCTTTGGCGGTCAGCATTCAAAACATATCAGCGCCAGCAAAATTAAAACTGTTCTCGTGGTAGCACTGAAAGAGTACATTTGTGTATACGAACACGAAGGTCGTTCCCAGGCAGTCAGTTTTCCCTTTCACATCAGAAACGTGTTTAGTTTCGAGAATGGGATCGTAATTGACAAAGACCAAGAGAGCCCCATCCTCCTCAGCAGCGAGTCTGTCAAGTCACCACGCACGGTTCATTCCGCCCAAGATATATCGTCACCTTTGTCTTCCGTTCCTACATCATCGGCATACTTAGGAAATAGTGACAGCCAATTTCTCACTTTGGATGACATTTTAGGTGAACTGGGTTCCATGGTATCCTCATCAACAACGTCGTTCTCATCAAAAGAGCGGCTCATCCATTTTCCTTCAGATCCAATGCAGTCTATTGCAGCCACTTATAACACAGCCGAGAATACAATAATAATGTACCATATCCGCTATTTGTTCAGTAAGAGCCCCACAGTCGCGTCTTCAATCCAGCATATTGCAAGAAAGTCCAGTAGGAGGACGGTGTTGTCAAATAACAGTGTCAGTGGCCCGAGTACAAACCAGGGCGTCACGCCAGTTTCATCCAAGATAATAGACGACAGCTATATTGATGTGCAGCCTAGATCAACATCTGATGCTATGTCGTACGATCGAATGGCTTCCGGTGCAGAATTTAACAGCGAATCAGGCGGATTTTATTCTTCAAGCAGCCAATTTGAATCTATCAAACTGCGAAAAGACATAATATGCACAAAGCTTAACTCCATTTCTTTTGAAAGCGACATTAAATACTTGAAAGCATTCACCATCTCTTATGAAGACCAGGAGGCCCTTGTTGTTTGTAACAAGGAGCTTTTTACAATTGAGATTTTCATCTTCAACAACACTGGGAGTCCCGCAAGTTTACCTACATTCAAATCCAGCTTATTACTTAAGGGGATAGATGCAGTCGCAATGACAACTGTTATGAAAGGTTATATCGTCCTTCTCCATGACCATTTCAGGCTGGTACTTGTGAATCCATTCCTTGCATTATTTTCTGCCTCCATTGACCTCTCATCTCGATTTCCATCGATTCAATCCCTGGATGATTGTTGCGGGCCCGATGTGTCAGTTTACTGTGTTAATGATAAGCATTATATATTGTCTTTACTTATCCAGCCACGCTCCAAGTTAGTTCGCACCTGCATTGACTCACTTAAGCATCTTTCAAATTCATTTACTTACGAATTTTTTTGGCTTCAATGGTGCGCCAATCTGTCTATAGGCATACCACAGAATGATGATTGGAAAACATTTATTGTAACATTATTGTCGCTGGTTATACCTGAGGATGCACAGTTCAATGAGGATATTATCACACGGAACTCCATATGTGCCCTTCTACCTTTTGCATTAACTGCTCGAGCTAACATTCGTGCTCATACTAACGAGATGAACATTGCAGGTCATCACTCTCTTTGTGACCTAGCTCCTTCAATAGTTTTAGCACTGCATTTAATTAGGGAGGAAACTAGATTAAATGTTTTAGAGGCACAAAATAAGGAGAAATTGTCCCTGTTGCTTGCTCAACTTACATGTTGGATGGGGTGGTCAGAGGTTTGGCATAAATATTATTTGAGTGACCAAACTGAAATTGAGCGGACCACTTCATTTGTGATGCCCCAGCCCATTAAGATACCTCCCAACTTATTTGATTCCCTAGCCAGTCTCTTTGCAACCAAAATTGTTCCTTACATTACCTTGTCACAAATATCGGAGGAAGATGACTCTGTGGATGAAATGATAACTCCTCGTACTTTTTACGTGTTGAAGCTCTTTGAGCTACTTGTATCGCCTGGATATGGACCGACAGATGTTATCACTCTGATGGCAGATTATCGAATAACATCTGCAGAACTTGAAAGCTATCCCCTGGGTGTTTACCTTCCTTTGAAGAATGCCATAATCTACTGTCAGGAAAATATACCATCTCAGTGGAGTGCGGGATCTAATGAGCTAGAACTGATAGGGAGAAGAGATTTGGTTGATTTTTATTCAAGTAATCCGAAGGAGACCATAAATTTCCCTATTGTGCACCATGGGACTATGCAAAGGGACATGTCTGATGTCCTGAGATGTGTTAACGATCATGAGGTTTTCAGTGCTTGGGATGGACAGGCTGAAGCCGATAGATTCCACGTCACAAAACTTATTTTCCATGAGGATAGGCGTTTTTATGAACTTACCAAACTCCTACAGACATCCAAAGTTCAAACAGCTACCTTAATACTTCCTAGCGGTACTGATGAGCACGAAAAATTAGTGCTGCAACGAGCCCTCGGGTCAAAAATAGCCTTAAGGACCCTAACCATGCCTTTAGGCCGGGGTGCGGTGTTTGTCTCCAGCCGCAGACCTTTGATGACAGAACGTTTTCCCATTCCAAAACTGAACTTCAATTCTTTAATATTGCCAGACATGATAAATGTCAGTTTAGAAAAGGATGCTATTGAAGAAGAAATCTATGATTGGGGTTTTTTCCACAACGGTGCATCATCTGGGCTGATGGTATCTCGTGACTTCACAGACGTAAGTGGAAGTTGGATTGTGTTTAATCGCCCTCCTTCGCTGAATGCTCAGCATGCTGGCTTTTTACTTGGTCTTGGACTGAACGGGCACTTGAAAAAATTAGAGGAATGGCACATTTACAACTATTTGGGCCCTAAACATAATTTCACCAGTGTGGGTCTCCTTCTTGGAATGGCTGCCAGTCTGAGAGGAACAATGGATGTGAAATTAACAAAGGTACTTTCTGTGCATGTTGTAGCCTTACTTCCTCCAGGTTCAACTAATTTGAATGTTCACCTTCCTGTTCAATCTGCGGGACTGATTGGAGTCGGCTTATTGTATCTTGAAACACAGCATCGAAGAATGACCGAAGTACTGCTTTCGCAAATAAATTCAACTTTGGCCTATAATGAGAAGGAGCTTGTTAGTGAGACTTACAGGCTTTCTGCTGGAATTGCTTTGGGATATGTTTGCTTGGGAAAGGGAGATTTATTGAAAGCCACGAATGATACACACGTAATCGATGAACTCTTTTCTATGGCCGTGTCTGTGAGAGATATTCAAGGCCCTAGCGAATTTGATAAATCGTGCAGCGGCGCTATTTTGGCTTTAACATTTCTTTTTATGAAAACAGGAAACACAGAAGTTGCGCAAAAGCTGTCTGTTCCAAAGACACAGCAGCTGATGGATTATGTGCGTCCTGATATACTGATGTTGCGGTGTCTTGGTACGAATACAGTGATGTGGCGTAACATAGAAAATGGCCGTGGCTGGGTGGAACGTCAAATTCCAACTTGCGTCTCACAAAAATATAATGCAGCTTCTATCATGCAATTAGATAGTGACATATTGCCTTACCTTAACATTTTGGGAGGTACTTTGTTGTCGGTTGCTGTGAAGTATGCCTCTAGTGGTGACAGAGAGGCTATAACCACATTGATTTACTACTTTGATCTATTAATGGATCTCTGTCGTTTAGAAGCAGGCAATTATGATGAGCAGGTCGCCTTAATTGGTGCCAAGAATGTCAGAGATGTTGTCATATTGGGCTTATCTATTGTGGCAGCTGGAACTGGAGATCTTTCCATTTTCAGAAGGCTGAGATATTTACAAGGTATAACAGATGACACCACAAATTATGGGAGCTATATGGCTATAAACACTGCGTTAGGATTTTTGTTTCTGGGCGGCGGTCAACAAGCGTTTAGAAAGGATAATTTTGGAGTTGCGGCTTTAATCACCTCGATATTCCCAGTCTATGGAGCTACCAATTACAGTCGTGCGGGAGAATGTGCTGAAATACACCTTCAAGCATTGCGTCATTTTTGGGCCTTAGCGATTGAAAATAGATGTCTTGTTGCACGTGATGTGGAAAGCAAACAGCCAGTCAAAATCGACGTTATAGTGACTATGAAGGATGGAAGCATTATAAGGTCCGCAACTCCTTTTCTTCTCCCTGAGCTGAATGAAATTATCAGTATTGAGACCACAAAAAATGATCAATACTTTCCTGTAATACTGAATTTTGAGGAGGAGAATACGTTGGAGACTTTTCTAAAGAATCGCTTAACTCTCATAGTTTACAGAAGGCGGAAATGTCAGAACCTACGAATCTCATTCGATAACTTGATTAATCCATCCAAAGATCAGCGTGATTCTGTCAATTCGAACGGTATTGAGAAGTTGAAATTTTTGAATGTGTTCAAAACACTGTCCAAGTTTGAGACAGATATCACTTTCAGCGGCGGTCACGGTGAAAGAACCATTTATTCCACTGTGGTTGACTTTAAGCTTGAAATCGGGCACAAAGTAAGAGTTCCAAAATGCCTTGACGACTTGTGGAACTTGAAATTGGTGTTTAGTTTTGCCGACAGTTTACAAGGAAATGAACCTACCAAGTATATTCGGGGTCTATTAGGAGAGCTGGAGGAGCATGACTTTGGTGGCTTTAACAAGCCTGAAAACGGTTTGCATTACTTGAATGTCAAATTTATTGAAAGCCTGAAGACTGAGCTATGGCTTCGCATTCAGAATAATCTAATGTGAGATTTACATGGGGCAGTTGGGATGATGAATAGTGTTTTTTACTTTACTTTCTGATGCAGGTTTGAAGCCGAAAAGACGAGGCTCAACTGTCATCATGTTAGGTTGAAGCATTTTTTATTTATTGACTTCGCCAGAATAGGAAAAAACGCAGGGGCTGGGATCTTTTTCCTGAGGGTCCTTAAATATGTCTCAGATCTACAGAGACCTTTTGGAAGGTTAAGGCTACTTCTGCGGTTTTGAATCAAGCTGATGAGTAACGTATAAATAGATAGCATGTGTGGAAGGTAGATCTTGCTTAGTGCTCGCCATTTACGATGGATTACACATTTAATAGTAGCTGCGGCACTAAAAAAAATTAAATTATTCTAGATGAAGAGCCAAATAGCCGTTTTGCTGTTACTTTCACTGCACAATCTGTGTCTGGCAGGTAAGTTTATGTGAAATGTTGACATCTTACAGGAGTAGCAGGTTGCGTGTTTTAGCTGTTCGTGAAGCGAATTCTAACTCGTAAATGGTGAACGACAGAGAACCATGTTTCGGTCTCATCAGTTATCTACACCTCTACGTATAGTGTGACGGAATACATCACCTCTGTTCAATCCAGTTGCCCTGCAGCTACAATGTATGCGTCGGGAAGCGGCAGTAACAGACTCACTATCTGGAATACGTGTGCTCCTGATTGGACAGACGGCACGGTAATCGCGACTGCTACGGAGGTGACAACCATTACGAAAGCTGGGACTACAGCAGTGGAGACGATATGGGTAGACTAAGGGCCACCTGCTTTAAGGACAATTATGCAGTTGTTTTACCAAGGGAATATGAGAAAGCAGCATGCATTTTGGGCATTAGTGCCATTTTCACATATAAATAGTGGCTTGGGAGCCTGGCGATCTTCCTCTTTTTTTAGCGACAGAAGATGATCGGGAATTTGTGTGTATGCAGCACTCTCTATTCCTAGATGCAAGCAGCTCCCTAACCGACCGCCACATTCTTTTTGGCTGGCCGACACACGTTGGGTACCCACCCGACTTGAACCTCAAGAGTGAAAGACTCAGATCAGCCAGTTTTGTTTGCTTATATAATTGTTATATCAGCATTCTGGTATTTTTTGTTTTTTTCGCTTCTCAGTGCTTTGGCTATTTCTTTCTTGTCTTGCTAATGCTGTATTGTTTATATTTGTGATTCTTTTTGGGGCTACTTTTTGTTTTTTTTTTTTTCTTGGTCAAAGCCAAGGCCCCCCCTGGCACCCGCAACTCTTTTACTAGGAGTTGATTGATTATTACGTCCATTTTTTGATCAGTGATATATGGATAGGGTACTGAGTTTTGCGGTCATTTGGGAGCTCTAATTAGCACGAAAGCGCTAACACGGAGTCAGTTCATCTTTGAGCGTGTTGAGAGCATACAGAGCTTCTGGCGACGGCATCGAGGAGCCTTGTGTCGTGCGGTGTGCTTGCTTTTCAGTTTCAGGCCGAAAACCGTTTGGCCCCAACACACGCGTTTTCATAAGAAGTTGGGGAAAGAGCGTTCGCCGTGAGAGTCAAGCCAGTGCAGATACACCGGAAGTGAGATGGTTGCTCTGAACACTTACTTCAGATACTACCGTGCGCGGCTGAAGGCGTCTCCGCCACGGTTTCAGCTTAGGCTCATTGCGGCGCTTTGCCTTATTGTGCTGGTGCTCATTGTGATATCGTCGTCAGGGTCCGGTATTGAGAAGAACACAGCCATTTCCTACTACACCACCTGGGTTAAGGAACACTCTCTCGGGTCATCTCCTGGCCAGGCAGCAGTGGATGATGCGCAGAAGCAGCTGGCTGACAGAAAAGTTGCGAAAATTAACTACTACAAGAACATATTTAAGACGCTGGAGGCCCACAAACCAGGTGTTATGCTGGAAAACTTTGAGTATGACTCGAGCCTGTTTGACGACAGCAAGGTCCTGTCCTCTGCACATCTGGCAAGCATTGGCAAGTTCTCTCAAGATTTTATCAACTCGGCTAAAAAATCCCACGCCTCGCTGCTTAAGGAACTTCCAAAGTACGACGATGTTTTGCAGTTCAGCGGTCACGGGGTGATCATCATTGGTGGAGGTGACTTTACCTGGCTTGCGCTGCTTTCGACTAGAATGTTCAGAAGAATGGGAGGCCTTCTTCCGGTGGAAGTGATGCTTCCGAGAAAGGCGGACTACTTGAAAGACAGAGAAATCTGTGATATGTACCTGCCGCAACTGAATGCCAAATGTGTTGTCATGACGGAACAGCTGGGTATTCCAGAGGGAAGTGAGGAGGATTTGTTTTTTGATGACTTTGGGATCCGCGACAATTCCATCTACAGATGTTTGGCCTTACTGACATCGAACTTTCAGAATGTGATGGTGTTGGACAGTGACAACTTGTTGATCAAGCCGCTGGATGACTCCGTGTTTGAATCAGAGCCATTCAGCTCATCGGGGCTAGTGATTTGGCCAGACTTCTGGAAGCGGTACACCTCGCCATACTTTTACAGTATTGCGGGTGCCAATGTGGAGCAGACAAGGGTGAGGGACTCCATTATAGATTTACCTGAGTCCCAGTACGTCACAACGAACAAGGCGGACCAGCTCTTTGCATTGCATGAACGACGGGGCACAATACCCGAGCGGACGAGTGACTCTGGGGAGCTGATGATTAACAAGAAGACGCACTGGAAGACTCTTCTTCTCGCGCTGTACTATAATTTGTACGGGTACGGGTGCTACTATCCGTTGCTTTTGCAAAATACCGGGTCGGCAGAGAAGGAGACGTTTGCTGCTGCTGCGACTGTGCTGAAGGAGCCTTTTTACCAGGTGAAGACTTCTGTTGAGGCGAACGGGTTCTGGTACAACGGCGAGTTTCGGGGTGTTGGTATGCTTGAGTTTGACCCCACGCTGGACTACTACTCGCTGGGTGCGTTCACCGAGAAGTTTGGCGCAACGAACCCCGAGAAGGTGAATGCGAAGAACCTGGGGCTGTATTTGCGGGAGTCTCCAGAGAGACGGTCGGCGCTATTTTTCAAGGTGAACTTCCCGCGGCTGTTGCCTGTGGAGCTAATTGAGGACAAGTTTATTGTGAAGGAGAATGGGGACCGGATCAAGATGTTTGGAGATAACGAGTACTTTGGCAACAATCTTGAGATCACGCTGTGGCGGATCATGAACGACTACATATGCCACTACGAGCTGCACTGTTCGTACCTGGACAAGCACTTTCCTTCCAACCGCAAGAGCCGGCAGAGCATTGCTAAGTTTTGCGATGAGGAGATGAAGCAGCACCTGCTGTGGCTGTCTGGAAGCAACTGAGTCTGTCTGTGCGAAAACGAGCGGTGACTTGAGTAAATGTAACTAATAAAATACAGGGGTAAACCAGCTTGAGGGACACTGATCCTCGAGGACGCCCAAAGAATAAAAATTTAAAAAAAAAGAAAACAGATCAAGAGACATCTCCGAGACGGGGAATCGAACCCCGGTCTCCCGCGTGACAAGCGAGAATTCTAACCACTAAACTATCTTGGAAACGGTCGATTACCCCACAAAATTGGCTGCCACATGTAGCACTTGTGTGCTGCCCAAACAGGCAGGTGACACTTTACCGGTTTTTTCGATTCGGGATGGAAAGGGTTCAAAATTTCGCTATGTACGTTCTTCCCCTTCTTGTCACACGGCGCTAAACGGAGGGGGATGGATACAAAGCGGAAAGTCCGATGAGAGCGGAGGGGGGGAGCAGCGGCCGGGCCGAGGGGAGGGGAGGCCGGTCGGCGTTGGGACTGTGCCACGGCCGTCTGGGCTTGCTGCTGCCCGCGCATGCCGATGGTCAGCGGCAGCGGCAGCGGCAGCAGAAAGCGCCATCTTGTTGAGGAGCCAGGCGTCCCTTTTTGCCCTCCCCTCGCCAAAGCGCGTGGCCCTGTCTTTCTTTGCAAGTTTTCACCTAGTGTTTCTTTTTTTTTTTGGCTTTTTTGCCCCTTTTTTTTGCTTTTTTTTCGTTTGTTTTTTTGCCTGCCTGATCTCTTGCTATTTATTTATCTCACCTTTTGTATCCCTCTTTCTGTCACTGCTTATTTTCTGCGCCCTTTTTTTCATCCTCTGCGCTCCCCCTCCCCCTTCCCCTCCTACCCCTCTGCTCCTCGTCCACACACGCACGAAAGGCCGCCGCTGCCACGTCCATCCGCCCCCCTTTGTGCGCGCTGCTCTTCGATGCTGACACTCGGAGCAAACACGCCGCAGAACATCGTGTTCCCAAACAGCGGGCTCACTCCCGCAGCCGCAGCAGCAGCGGCGGCTGCGGCTGCCCCAAGGGCACCAGAGAGCACACAACCACAACCACAACCACAGCCACAGCAGCGCCTAGTACCCTTCCCCTACGAGCTGCTCGACAAAATCATCGGCTACACCTACTTCACCGAGTCGCAAAACATGCACTCCATCAACTCAAACATCAAGGACTTCAGCAGATCAGTCAGTCTCGTCAACAGCGAGTTCTACTTCCTCAGCCTCAAGTACCTCTACAAGTACGCAAACTTCACCAGGTCCACCTCCTTTGACAAGCTCCTCCAAAACCTGCGCAGGCTCCCAACCGTCGGCCGATACGTCCAGGTCCTCGACTTCTCCGAGTTCACCTCCGTCGGCCTCGGCCGCACCGGCCAGATGATGCGAGAAATCCAGATGGTCACAGCCAGCACAATCCTCGAGTGCCTCAAGCTCGTGCCCAACCTCCAGGAGTTCCTCGCCAGTGAAAGCATAGAGGGCGACCTCGACGGCAGCGTCATCACGTTCCTCTTCAACTCGCTCCCACAGCTCGAGGCGCTCGACTTTTGCGGCTCGAGCAAGCCAAGCTTCTACGACGCATTTCAAAACCTCCAGCTCCACGACAACTTCAGCCTGAAGCGTCTCTCTCTGCACGACTGCACAGACCTCACGAGTGACATTTTCATAAATATCCTACCAAAGCTTCACGCGCTCGAGCGGCTCGACCTCATGCACACCAAGATCACAGTCAAGACCCTAAGCGATTATCTCAGCCCGGAATCCAGACTAACGCATCTCTCCCTAGCCCGTTGCTCAACACTAGGATCTACAAGAGAACTCATAGAGTTCCTCACAAAGAACCCATGCGTCTCTGAGGCCAGCCTCACATGGCTGAACCTGCAAGTGGACTCGAACATAGCCTCCCCTTTGAATGACAACACCTTGACATATCTCATCAACCATGCAAGTGCCCCTTCGCTGAGATATTTGAATCTGAGTGGCACTGATGTCCAGGCAAAGCACCTTCTTTTGATTGCGGAGAGGTTTCCGCAACTTGAGAGCCTGGGCATCGCTCACTCCCAGATTTCAATTGAAGACTTGACCGGCGTGCTCCCTCATTACAAATGCTTGAAATTTGTGGACCTCACGGGGAACCGCAATATCACCAGATGGACACTGGACAACCAGGCATTACTTACTAGCTGCCCCACCTTGGAGGCAGTAGAGGTCGATTCGACTGTTTGCGAGGTGCTAGACGACACAGCAAGGCGCATTCACACTTTCAATGCATGTTCCAATCGAAAGGAGGTTTGGAGAAGCTACAACAATAACGGGAAAAGCAGACGTGCATGGATCTTCAAGTTGAGTGACAAACAGATGGAAAATGAATTAAGAGGAGAGTCTTTAAACTTCAATAACAATCTGATTTTCTTTGACATCAACACGGGCCAGAAACTTCTGAGAAAGATAGAGGTTCCTGGGTTTTTGAAATACGCCTCCAGGAAAATCAATTGCTCTAATGGTTTGTTCAGACACTCAGACACTGACCTTGCCGTGAACGGGTGCCTCAAGAGGCGCTCGTCTGCTTTCTTTGCTGTCGGAGATTCGCCAATCGTTTCTACTGCGGCCAACGACCCAAGGGGCTTACAAACTGCTGGCCTGAGCAATACATTGTTGGAGGCTAGCATCATGCCTGAGCATCACGTATTTCCGGTGGAATTTAGTGAAAGAGGCATCTATAAATACTACTCTCTGGACAAATGAAAAAGGACACTATCATGTTCCTTATTATCCTGTTTTCATTTTTGCATCTTTGGCTATAACAAAGGAGGAGCGTCCACATTTTTGTTTTGCTGCTGCACCATTAACTTTCTGCATTTTGTGCGCTTTTCCGACTCGCGCAGCTACTCACGCCTATAAAGGGATCATTCATTGTGACTTGCTGTTTCATTATTCATTTCCGCTGCATACAAGCATAGCATATCTAATAACTTTTGTAAACATTTTTCATAATAACATGTCATTTTGAGATAACCAATTACGAAGTGTAGGTAAGAGTAGTGCTTCACACTATGGTGCTTCACATTTTTTCAACCACTTGGAAAGCTTTAATCATGGCAAAGCAGAGCCCGTTGGAGGACTATCATCATCATCATCATCATCATCATCATCATCATCATCATCATCATCATCATCATTGTCCCCTCTTGCGAATGACAGGACATCCGTACACTTTTCTCTACCGGAATGAATTTCGGTTTTTTCATTTATACATGATAATTTTCATCTAATGGATTTTTTCTAGATAATAATAAAAATGTATGAAGCAGGTAAAATTTTACTTGATCATCACTTCCTATTATTGAGCCGAAAGTGTTGCTGCTTGAAGGGCGGCAATTTACACCGGGGCCACCATTCTGCTGTCAAAATCGGAAGAAGTGCTTTCTGTGTATCGATGGCTGTGAAGGGGCTGAGGCGGCCTCATTTTTCCCGCGCTGAAAATGATGACGAGGATGATTTGTTAGCTAATCTTGATTCGGAGGCAGCCGATGGTGCTTCTTCAGAGGGCGAGGACGACGAGATGGCTACTATCAGCTTTGGCGCCATTGTGTCTGCCCAGAAGCAGATGAACAAGCAAGAGCTGAAGCCGAAGGGCAGGGGCAAGAAAGACTTCTTGGAAAATGATAGCTCTAGCGATGAATCAGGGGACTTTTTCGATTTCAAAGATGATGTCAGCTCGTCAAGCCTCAAAAAGAAGAAAAAGAAGAAGCACGGGCCAGCAGAGGCTTCCTCGAAGGTCAAGGTTTCAAAAGTGCGCGAGATTCCGGGACTGCTAGATAACACAAAGTATTCTCGCACAAAACATAAGGACGTGAGATTTGACTCCGCCTTTGGCAAGGTGAACGAAGGCGAAGTGCGCAAGAACTACAAGTTTCTTGATGAGTACCGAGCGCAGGAGCTGCAAGAGCTTGAGTCAGTGCTTAAGGATCCACGTAAGCGTGCGCGTCTCTCCGAAAGTGAAGTAGAGAGCCTCGAACACCGCGCCAAAAGCATGAAATCCAAGCTCGAATTTCTGAAACGCAGAGACTTTGAAAAGGAAACGCTCAAGAACTACAAAAAGGAAAATAAACTGGAGTTTGTCAAGCGATCAGACAAGCGCAAGGTTATCCTCTCTGCGCGCTTTGAGCGTATGAGCAGCAAGCAGCGCGAGAAAGCGCTCGAAAGAAAGAGAAAGAAGAGACTCGGAAAGGAGATGAGAGAACTGGAGTCTGGCTCCTACAATACGGACAGGTAAATGATCACCATATAATAAAGAATAATAGGTGCTTCTTCCTAAGTAGTAGGAGGTTAACGTCTAAGCATGTGATGAGAAGAAATAGCAGTAATGAAAGACACTATAATAAAAGGAAAGTAGCAGCCTTCAGTGCTCCAAAATGGTCAAGTTACCAGTGACGACGACATTCTCTAGGATAGACCCGTTCGGCACATCAATTCTCTGCCCTTCCGAGCACACAATAATTACTGTGCCTTTGAGCTGCACACCTCGTCCAAAGTATACATTTCCAGTCACCGTGAGATGATCCAACTCTAGAATCTTTGGCATATGAGGGATTCTTTGCTGGAAGTTGGAAACTTTTTTGAAGTGAGATCCCAACTTAATCAAAGGAGAACCTCCAAAGCGGGCCGAATCTAGATGCAAAGAGCCATGCTGCAAATTAAACAGATCTGACTTTACCAAAAGCAGATCCGAGCAAGTTTTCACAGGCAAGAATCTAGATCTTGGAACCACTACACCGTGAGCATGCTTGAAGTGGCGAATCGCGGCTCCCACAGCAGTTTCCAGCTGCAGGACGCTCATTTCCGAGTTCCCAACGGAAATGGATTTTGTATTTGGAATGATTTCCATCTCTAATGCGTTAGCCTCAACCAATCTTTTGATAGCTCTTAGATTAATCCACAGGTTATTAGTGTTGAAGTTGGTAAACTTCTTAATGGATTTGAAGTCCTCAACATGGTCTTTTGGAACCTGTGCTATTTCCAAAAGTCTGACCTGTCCGTCGTAGTTGATCAGAGTACCACCCTTAACATCCGCTCTGGTTTTGTCAGTGAGTTCCATTATGTACTCGGCTCCAGTCTCAATCATATGGTTCAAAATTTTGGTGTCGACAGTTGCACCCAGGTTGTCGCCGTTAGAGACAAACAAGATTTCCTTTCCTTGGTCGAGCAGAACATCTAACTCCCCAGAAGAGACAAGTGATTCAAACAAGTCACCATGTCCCGGAGGATACCATGCATCCAGTTTGTCATCCAACGACTGAGGAACAGGCAAAAGAGAGTCCTTGAAAATTCTTGGGTATCTCGACTGGTTGAAAGTTCTGATTCTGATCCGGTGGCCCTGATACTTTCTCACGATGATTTGGGTGTCATCATTGGTGTTGAAGGAGTTCATCAATAGCAGGGGTACGTCAGTATCGTACGTCGTGTTCAGATGCTCAATCTGTCTCACCGAGAGGTCAAGGAAGGTTTGGCCATCTCTAACTTCGATAACGGACTTGGGACCCACACATCCCATGGAAGTTCCGAGGCCACCGTTGAGCTTGAGAACCGCCAGTTTGGATATGTTAGAGTTTGCGCCGTCCTTGAGATCACTGTAGGAGACGACCTCATCGTGGGTGGGCGATGTGATTCTGTCCCAGGCTAGTGTGCCTCCGGAGGCCTTATCGGCGAGGTACCGTCTAAAGAGCGAGAAGAACGAGTCCATTTCGTTCTCGAACTTGATGCGGGCGGCAGGGTTCTCGACCGAATCGATCATCTTGTTAAGCGCATTGCGCATCTGAGACGCAGCCACGTTGGTGCTGGTGTTCTCGAACGCGTATGTTGACTGCGACTTTGCGTGTTTGCTCATAGCTGATTGGGACTTGTGAGAGCTTGCTGGTCAGGAGACGCCCAGTGAAAGCCAGTGAGAGAAGATGAAACCAAACTGATTTGTGTGTGTGGGTGTTTTTTTTTTTTGATTTGTGTTTATATTTGCTGGTTGTTTATTTGCGAAATAGCGAACCAGCCAATGCAAGCGCTCTCTCTCGCTCTCTCTCTCTCTCTCTCTCTCTCTCTGGTACCCTCGCTTCAAGTACACTGCACCACTGTAGTTTTTCAGCGACGCACTTCAAGCGATGGATCTCAGCTTAGTGGACTGGGCGCCCTCAAAGCTGCTGCTTTCAGGGGAAGGGGCTGCTTTCTCCTCTTTGCTATTATTTGGTGGGAAAGTAGCATACACAAAAAAAAAAGCCATCAGATCACCTATTGTCCCTCCCCCCACCACTAACAGCCAACTGGGTGGGTAGAAAGTTCCAGAGACAGAAGATATAGGCCTGCCGGTTGATTAAGCAGCCGCCAGAAAGAGCCCCTTGGAATGGACGTAAAGGCGGGAGGGAGGGGTAGGGTGGCACAGTAAGCCAAAGGCCCAGCGGGTGTGGCATTCCGTAAAACATGTAGCGCAGTGCGTGGTTCTGTGCTTACGTACACCGGCCCAGCCTGCGCGTTCCAGGTACAGCAGGCACCACGAGCTTGGCTCGCTTCGCCAGCCGGCACTATGCAGTAACAAATAGAATCCTATCGCCCCCCTCCTCCCCCCACGGCGGAGCAGCGGGGAGAGGAAAAAAAGGGGGGAGAAATCCTGCGGCAGTTTGTTTTGTTCGTATTTGCTTGTTTGTGTTGGTGTTTGTTTGTTACTGTGTTTCTTACATTGTTATGTAACTTGTTAGGTGATGGGTATCGAGGAAGTTTTCCACGTGCGCCGAGGCGCTTCGGTAAAGAGGGGGGTGGAGCGGGTGGCCGTTCCCGAGGAGAGAGAGCGGTCTGCGGTCTGTGTGTACGTGAATGTGTTGGTGCACTTGGGAAACGTCAGGGGTGCCGTTGAGACAGAGCTGCTGGGGACGAGCAAAAGCAAAGGCAGTAGCCAGCTGTCATTGGAGGGGAGGGGACAGCGTTAATAGCAAAGAACCAAAGATAGACGGACACAGAGACACCAATGCCTCCCTCCGTCCCGCCTTCCTTCCTTCCAGATTGGGCGCGGAATCGAAGCATTGGGGGACACGGGGCGCGAGGCGAGGCAGGCAGTGACGAGCTCATCAACGCCGTTCCAAGCGAGCGGTTACAAGCGGCATTTTACGGATGGCAGAGGGATGTGAGGTGGAGCGTGTGGGGGAAGGGACACAAAAAGAGCCAAGGCAGAGAGGGGGCAGGAAATGACTCTGCGCATACTTTGGTCCAAACGAAAACAATAAAAATCTCTCATTTATTAGCTAATAAATTTAGCATTTTGCATAGATCGAGCCCATATTCTACAAAAGAGCATGCCGTAATATTAACCCTGCAGCAGCCATGGTGGCTCCTATCTGGCCGGGGTAATTTGCATTGGCTACGTATTTGTGTGCAGAATACAGCTGTACTAGTGCGCAAACGGCCAGACTTTAACTTCGTGGCGCCAGCCCGCAACAACTGTATTTATTGCGGATCAGCCTCTCAGGAACCTCTCCTAATGGGATTTTAGGTTTTTTTTTTTTTTTTTTACAAAATTTTACCAAGCAGGCGAAAGCGGTTTAGAACCCGAACTTCCAAAAAATAGCGCTTCGCCAAATGCTGAAAGCAATGCTTTTATGTCCTGCTGAAACAGGCTTACAGCTGATTGGGATAACTCCTCATATCCGAATCAGGACAGTGGGTTGGGGGGGGGGGGGGGGGGGGGGGGGGGGGGGGGGGGGGGGGGGGGGGGGG